>VDFB02193867.1:108090143-108102715 GCA_007258455.2 Sequoia sempervirens | reverse complement strand
CAACACTCGTCATACTAAGATCACTATCCAAGGTCCTCCATCGCAGCAAACACCACAGCCTTCCAAGTCACAATATAACCTACTTGACCAGTTGGGGAAGACCCCAATCCAAATCTTAATCTTGGAACTGTTGTGTATTTCCCCTGAGCATCGATCTATTTTAGATAAAGCTTTATAAAACACCATTGTCCCAAATTATATCGATGTCAATTGTTTCCAGGAAATGGTGGGCTACTTGACCAATAATCATCATGCCACATTTTTTGAACAAGACTACGCAACTGAAAAGACAAACCATAACGATCCTTTGCATCTTGAAGTCATTGTTGATGACACCAGAGTTAGACAAGTTTTGGTAGATGGAGGAGCAGGGTTAAATTTGTGCACTTTAAAACTAATTAAAGCATTAGGTTTCTCAGAAGCATGCGTAGACACAACCAAAAGTATTTTCATTAAAGCTTATGATGATGAGAAACATAAATCAAAGGGGGTGGTAACACTTCCTATCAGAATTGATCCTGCAGTAATGGAGACAAAATTCCAGGTCTTGGATCTCACCCTTCCATACAACCTTCTGCTAGGCAAACCATGGATTCATGCCATGAAGGCGATCCCTTCCACATATAATCAATGTCTCAAATTCCCTTACAATGGTACTGAAATAACTATAGATGGTGACCCAGATCCATTCCAATATTGCACCAATCTAAAAGAGATACCCCAACGCCAAGTGCTAGTAAACCAAGAGGCTTCATCATCCAATTCATCTCACTATGTTGACCCATCCACACTCACTCAAACTTCTATTTCACCTTCATTTCCTACCACTCCTAGGGTCGAGATCCAAGATAAGGGTTGTGGAGAATATTACATGAAAACATCTTATTGTGCTAGCCATCCGATTCCTCCTAAGTCATACGGTTTACCTACATCAGATAGGAGACAATCTATGGTCACTATACACATCCCTCCCACAAAAAATTTCACTAAATGGGGAGAATTAAGAAAAGAAGCCATAATACAGAAGATGTCACCTCCTGGCTATATAGGGAAGATAATGAAGAACCTCTCTCACTTGCTCACATTCCTACAAATCTATATGGAAAAGGTTTCACAATCATGCAGAGCAAGGGATATAATGGACATAGTGGTTTAGGCTTAAATCAAGATGGGAGGATTGAACCAATCTTTGTTTCTCAGTGGCCAAAGGGCTTAGGGCTTGGGTTTCAACCGATTTAGATTGGTGTTCCTAGTACCGCATCACCCTTAATCGAGGAAGTAAGTGCTTCAAAAGATATTGAGACATCTCACGAACCATCTGACCAACACCACTATGACTCCCCTAACTCAAAAGAATATGAGTGGGATTCCTTATCCTCTACCTCTTCCATGGACCTTGACAAGCTATTTGGAGAACTTGACTTAATCTTGAGATCCTCACCAAATCCATTGAATTCCTATCCACCAAAGAATATGACAAAAGAGGAATGGTTTAAAAATTACTATTGGGAATCACTTGATCCTACCTCTTGGCAACCTAATACATCTATTTCAGATAACCAAACCTTGGCATTAGGCCCACCTCTCACTCCCCCTTGATCTAAACCAAAGAGAAAACAAGACTTAGTACAAGAATTTTGTGGCCATATGAACAACTCAATCCTTACCTTGACTCCGTTAAAATTTGATAACTCTGATGATGACATGCCCTTAGTTTATCCCCAACTCATTGATTGGGATCAACAAGACCCACCCGTCTTAGACATTTTTAAGAACGACGAAGTAATTGCTAAGTTCCTAGGATTACGAGAAGGCATACCTAGTGGTGATCACAAGGCTGGTTTTACCATTGACTTGGACAAAAAAGCATATTTTGGGGAATCTGTTCAACCCTCCAGTCACAAAAATGAGAAAAAGAATAAACAAGATAAAAAGGACGAGTCTCTAGGTGAAAACCGCAAGGCTCTTAGACAATGAAAAAGTAAAAAAAAAGGACACATCCAAAGGTGAAAACCTCTCTAAGGCACCTAAGGATGGAGGTTTGAACATTCTCCCCGTTGCACAAGAAAATCACCCATGCTCGTTGAAGAATCAGTAGAATTCAACATAGGAACAAAAGAGAATCCTCGACTGGTTTATTTTGCAGCATCATTGACAACAGAAGAGCAGCCATAATTCCAAACCTTCTTTATACAAAGACAAATAAATTTTTCCTGGTCATATGTAGACATGCCTGGGTTGGATCTTGAACTTGTTCTACATCACTTTCCCTTACAGCCAGGTGTCAAACCAGTGAAACAAAAATTGAGGAAAATGCATCCATAGATTGCTCTACTAGTCAAGGAAGAACTCAAGAAATTGTTAGACGTTGGTTTCATTAGATCAATTGACTATGCAGATTGGATTTCCAATCTTGTACTAGTCACTAAACCAATAGGGGGCATCCGCATCTGCACTGATTTTAGAGATATCAACAAGGCTTGTCCTAAGGATGACTTCCCTTTGCCTAACATAGACATGATAGTAGACATGACAACAGGATATGAGATGTTGTCCCTTATGGATGGATTTTTAGGATATAATTAGATCAGAATTGCAACTAAAGACCAACCTAAGACAACTTTCACTTGTCCTTAGGGAACGTATTGCTGGAATGTTATGCCCTTTAGACTCAAAAATGCTGGAGCAACCTATCAACGTGCCATGACCACCATTTTTCATGATCTAGTACACACTCTTATGGAGGATTATGTCGATGAAATTATATTTAAATCCAAGACAAGGGCAAAACATTTACAGGTTTTAGACAAGATATTTCAAAGGCTGGAGAAGTATATAGTGAGACTCAATCCCAAGAAATGTGTGTTTGGAGTAAAGTCAGGAAATCTTTTAGGCTATATCATTTCCAGATGAGGCATTGAAGTGCAAGGTAAAAGCAATCATAGACATGCCTCCACCAACTAATCTCAGTCAACTAAGGACATTACAAGGAAGATTGCAATCCATCAGAAGATTTATAGTGTAGTTAGCAGATAAGACACATCCTTTTCAACATTTACTTAAGAAAGGGGTACCCTTTGCATGGACAGTTAGGCACACAGAGGATTTTCAATTGATTAAAGAATATCTATTGAAACGACCAGTATTAATGCCACATATTGAAGGACGACCACTAATTCTTTATATTACAACAACCCATTCATCACTCGGAGCATTGCTTGCACAAAATGACAATGAAGGTCATGAAAGGGCAGTATATTATATCAGTCGGACTTTGGTAGGTTATGAGCTCAACTATAGTACCATTGAACGTACCTGTCTTGTAGTAGTATTTGCTACTCAAAAACTAAGGAACTATATGCTAACCATCAAACAATGCTGATTGCAAAAATCGATCCTCTGAAATATCTTCTCAGCAAGGTAGCATTAACAGGGCGACTAGCCAAATGGGTTATGATACTTAGTGAGTATGATATCCAATATGTAGAGAGAAAGGCTATTAAAGGACAAGTCACTACTGATCAGTTAGCTGACACACCAATACAAGTAGATCACCCATTAGTTGCAGACTTTCTTGATGAATTTATATTCAAAATTGATATAAACACAACATGGAAATTTTACTTTGATGGATCACATACAAATCATGGCTAAGGGGCTGGTATACTGTTTATCACACCATAGGGTGACTCCATCCCTAAGTCATTCAGGATTGCATTCCCATGTACTAACAACATAATAGAGTATGAAGCTCTAGTAACAAGGTTATGCATGGCAGTCAAGTGGAAAATTAAGAACCTATAGGTATATGTCGATTCTCAACTAGTAATCAGATAGGTAAATGATGATTATGAGACTAAGGATGAGAAGCTTGCTCCATACAAATGCATGGCTGATAGCTTTAAGGAGTACTTTGACAAGGTGGAATTTCATCAGATACCTCATGTTTTAAATAGGGCAGCATGCACTATGGCTACAATTGCATCACTTTTAGACATTCTTAGCAACGTGCCTAAGTTTGAGTTCTTGGTAGAACAACTTTTGGTCCTAGCCTACGATATCCCAGATTCAGAGATGGTGTGTGACATTTTTAGTCCCGATTCCCCATGGTACAAAGAAATATATGACTACCTCCATGCCAAAATCATACCCACTGGCCTATCAAACAACCAACGTAGGAAATTCCTTTGTAAGTCATCCAAATACACCATCATCGGAGACACCCTATATAGACGCGCCTTAGATAATACCCTAAAAAGATGTCTTGATTCCAATGAAGCACAAGCAACCTTGCGAGGGGTGTATGAGGGTATATGTGGTTCCCATTCTAGCGATCCTACCTTATCTAAAAAAATTATGAGACTGGGTTATTATTGGCCTACTATGGAAAAGGATTCATATGTCTTTGTAACGAAATGTCGCCAATGCCAAGTTCATGTAGACTTGATACATACACCAACACAGGAGCTTTGTCCTATAACATCACCATGGACCTTTGCCCAATGGGGACTTGATCTCATAGGTAAGATTCATCCCACATCATCCAATGGCCACAAGTTCATTATCATTTCCACAGAGTACTTTATGAAGTGGATTGAGGATATTCCTATGACATACATTACCAACACACAGATCTCTAAGTTTATCCTGAATTATATCATTTGTCGGTATGGTGTCCCTCAGTCCATAATCATAGATAATGGCCGCCCATTTAATAATCAAGAAGTCTACCATATTTGTGATGAATTTCATATTCAACATCACTTTTCCACTCCATACCACCCACAAGGTAACGACCAAGCAAAGGAATCTAACAAAACTATCATTAGAATCCTCAAGAAGAATGTCAATGATGCTGGTCGTGATTGGCATTTACAGCTTAATCTTGCCTTATGGGCTTATTGCACAAGTATCCATACTCCCACTGGCACCACTCCCTATTCACTAGTATTTGGTTATGAAGCCATTCTTCCTATTGAGGTCAAGATTGCTTCCCTGAGGTTATCCTTGAAAGGACACATTGATGATGAAGAGTACCGAGTATCGAGACTCCATGGGCTAGAATTCCTAGATGAGTGAAGACAAAAGGAACTAGACCATCTCCAATCATATCAGAATCGCCTTCATCGTAGCTATAACAGGAAATTCTTGAACATAAACTTTGACATTGGTGACCTGGTCTTAATGGAGAACCCAAAGAATCAAGCAGATAGAGAGAAACCAAGAAAGTTTGAACCTAACTGGTTAGGACCATATATTGTTATAGAAGCCTTTGGATCAGGAGTGTATCAACTCTCTACTCCTAAAGGGGAACCATTATCCTCACCAATCAATAGTCTTCATCTGAAGAAGTTCTACGCATAGCTTCTGAGGGCCTTGTCTTAATTAGTAAAAATACAAAAAAATCAAAAAAATCGTTACCAATGTGAAAACCTGGCAAACAAGCATCTTAGTAACACCAAAAAAATAAGAAAATCCACAAAAACAGTAAAGACAAATAATTTGTCCACTGTGAAAACCTCTTCGGTAGTGCTTTGGATAAGTACCATGGTGAAAACTTGGCAAACAGGCGCCATGTGTAGTTGACTTTGCTCCTTTGTCTACTATTATTCTAATCTAACTACCTTGTACATCGTCCACTATCCTATACATAGTCCACTAACCTCAACATATCCCTTATCTCTGTACATACTCCCTATCCATGTACATATCACTTATCTTCCTTATCCATCGCTTGCACATACCATTCGTAATAAGGGGTAGTCTTTCCCATAATTTGGAATGATTGACATCGAGTGAATTACATACCCCCCATTTTATTCCATCCATAATCAATTGGTCTTATACTCAACTGGGGGCACACACTTGACATGCGTCATCTTGGTTCTTACATTGGCTATGTGGAAGACATAAAACCATAGAAAACTCCAAAAACATCACAAAATGACCTGAGAAAACACAAAACATCAGGAAACTTCAAAATGACAAAAAAAACACATGTTGAAAATCCAAAAATAGAGCTTCTCAAAAGTCACTTCACACTTGTCAGCCTTTTTGTCATTTGTCAAACTATCGCGTTCTCTACGACCGATCTTAGGAGCGCTTATTCACCGCATGTGCCCTCGAGGCATTAGGGTCGGGCCTACCAGTTTGTCTATATAAAATCATGACTCAATCCATATGTCTATATGACAAGGTCATTGGTTGTGTCAAACTACGAGGTCTTTGTGTGTATAACATAGGCAAGGCCATCAATCGATGAGCCTCTGAGGCCGCACTAGGTCAGTCCATTAGGGTTCGTCACATTCACTATCACACACATCTTCTATTTGTAGTCAGTCTTGTCAGTCAAAGTCAAGTCAAACTACGAGGTCTCTACTTGTATAACGTAGGCAAGGCCATCAATCGATGAGCCCCCGAGGCCACACTAGGCCAGTGCTTTAGGGTTTTTCATCACACGCAGTCAATTGTCCACACATCATATCATGTCAAGTATCAATCTGGAGAACAAGTTAGAAATGTCTCTAAGTCAAACCAAACAAATTTCCAAAGAAACTACTAAAACAAGTCAACTAATGTCTACTATAGGATGTTTCCTTCCTGGAAACAGACATCATCAAAACAATCAACCTATGTCTTATTCAGGATGAGTCCTTCCAAAATACTGATATCAGGGTGATCCCATAATAGTGGTTTACAATTTTGGCCAAATCCAGATGACTGAATTATTATTTTAACTAAATCTTCACATTCTCGCACCTATAGTGGCTAAACTAAGAGGAATTCAAATGATGGTGCAAACTAGAGTCTCACTAAATTTTTGTCCAGATTCTAAAAAAATATTTTTTCAAAATTTTTGGAATCAAATTGCACTTCTTTTCCATCTCCCACCTAAAATAGATTTTTCGTAAACAATATTTTTAAAAAGGACGCGACAATCAGATAACGATCACTTCCATGAAGGATGTACCACCTCTTCAAATTTAGATTTGTAACTCTCATATCTAGTGCTTCCACTTGGTTAGATAGTTTTTATTGAATAGTTTTTCCTTAATCAAGTTTCAAAGTCAAACAAATTACAATTCAGACACAACACGACCATATAATGCATAACTTTTTTTGTATATGTAAAAATTTAATTTAATTTTTTTTGTTGGATCAAGGACTTCAATATCTGGTGCACTCATATTTTTCAATTTTTTTTTTTGATAATCTTCTATTTTTCCACATGTGAAAAACAAAGAAATTCATTTTCGATGAAAAACCTATGTTTAATAAAACTTAAAAACAAATACATAACAAAACCAAAACATATTAAAAATTATATTCATTGGATAGCTTCTTCTGAGGAATACCATAATCATTTGAAATAATATTTTAAATGAATTCATTTGATCCCCCCAAAATCTAAATCAAAAGTGATTTTTATCAGCATTTTGATAGGTGTAAAGGAGACATTTATAGGTATGGTTTAAAACTAGCGAGGTTCTATCCAAGGGGGTTTGATCTAAGGTGATTTGATCAAACTCTCTTCAATTGGAATCCTTAAAATGGAACTTTTTAAGGCTTAAATCATTATATTTTCTAAAAATATGTGATTTTAGCTAAAATTTGTTCCTCTCAAGAATTGTAAACCACTATTATGACAGCACCCATCAACAAAACAATATATGTGTTATACAGGATGAGTCCTTACTGCATATCGACATTGTCAAACAATCAACATAGCCTCACATAGGTTAGCACATCAATGACATCAGACTCAAAGTCTTATACGGTACTTGTCTTTCTGAAACCAGGCTTTTTCATGCCTTATACAGATAGTCATAACATCGAAACTAGACTCAAAGTCTTATTTGGTATCTATCTCTCCTGAAATCAGGCTCTATCAATCAATCCTTTTATCAATAAAAAAAAATCAAACAAACAAGATCAAGTTTTGGAAAATATTTTACTAGATTTTGACTTTATGGCTTATTTATCTTATCATTTCACTTGACTTTATGATGAGAATTATGTTACTAGCTTTCTCAAAGATGTCCCATGAAGGATTTAGAGAAGCAACGATGTATCTGAATTCTATTTTCTTTGACTACTTTCTATCATCTGTCTTTTAAATTTGATTTTGAGTCATGTTACTAGTTTCCTCAAGGATGTCCCATGAAGGATTTAGAGGAGCGATGATGTCTCATGACCTATCTTTTCTTTTGTTTGTTGTTTGTGGTTTGTCTTGATAAAAAGACTGGGGCAATTGTGCCCTTAGTATGAGTTACGACAATCCTTGTCTGCGACTGTCTGTTGTTAGCAAGTGGATGACCTTGCACACCTTGATCTATGTCATATCATGGTGTTTTTCTCCATTTGTGTTAGTCCCACCCAATGATGATAAAGTGCAACACCTTTAGTGATACAGTGAAACATTGAAGATTGCTAATACTAACATCCATCTTATTTCTTTTATTATTTCTTGATCTTTCTTTCCGCACTAACAATTCTCCTTTCTTGCATTATGATGGAGTCCTATGACAAACAAACATATATATCATCTTGCATACACATTCATGTTAGAAAATATCATTTCCAATTCATACATCATCAATCATACATACATCTTGCATTTGAAATATACAAACATCTAGGAATTTATCATATCTAGGACATCATGACATAATAGAAATTTCTCATCATAGATTACATATCATAAGCATTCCATGTACGTAAAAAATGTAAATACATGCACCACATTACATTTGTATTTCACCACATGTAGAAAGCATTGTACATATAACATCATATTGCATCTCATAACTATAAAATGCATACATCACATAGAATTAGTATAGAATCAACATCACATCATAGGCTGCATAAACACATCATAAAGTAGATATGATCATCAATCACATAGGCATCTCATATAAACATAACATGTATAAATAAACGACTGCATAATCAATAAATAAAACTACATATCATGAGAATCACCGCCAAAATCATATATATATATATATCCCTCAAAAGTGTCACATCACAATGTCATAATGTATCATAAATTTGGAAGCCCGCGGGCTATATGATCATAATACAATGTCTCAGTACATATCAAGAAATGTCCCTATCCTGAACTGCCACTGCTGTCATGACTAGAGTGTGTGGAGGAATGATGTCGAGAGCCTGATGACCTGTGACCTGAATGTGGCCTATCGTATGGACTAGCTCTGCATGGCTACTCAACACCCTCTATGCTAACTATCCTGGAGTGGGTCCCAGTCTGGGATCTCTCACTGCGTGCCTCTGAAAAGCTCAAGGCTCATCTCTCTGGAGGAACTACTGCCTCATATAAATCTCGGTAATAAGTGACCCTCTCCTTGGCTCTAACTAACTCTCTAGAAAATGTAGCTATCGACCCAATACATAGAGCTCTAATCTCTATAAATCTCTGCTCGGTCTCCTACCTCTGAGCTATGGCCCAATTTTTGTCTATGAAGGCTATGTCCCTCTCCATCTGCAACACATCTTGCTCAGACATCATGACCCTCATCTGCTCCTCCAAAGATGTAATCTGGGCACAAAGTGTGGCAGTGTCAGGATCAACTACCCCTATGTCAACTTGTCTCATCCTTTCCACACCATCATCCTCATCCTCCTACTCCTCCAAAATCCTATCTCGAATCTCCCACTCCTGATCATCATCCTCCTCGTCATCATCCTGATAGGCACCAAGTAAGCCTAGGGCATCAATCTTTGCCTCCTCTTTTCCTGCCTCCTCCTCTGCATCAACCTTTGGAATGGCCTTCTCTGTGAGATGCTCCTCATCTCTCCCAACCTCAACATGCACCTTCTCCCCACCTCTACCAATATCTGGCATGTGCACATCCTCCTCCTCCCATCCCTCCTCACAGATAGGTGATAATGGTGCCCTCATCCCCTACATCCACACCTCCCTCTCCCACCACCTCACTAACCACCTCCACCACCATCTCTATCATCCCCATGTCCACCTCCACCTCTCTGACCTCTGCCTCTGCCACGCCTGTCGTGCGGTCCTGTCCCTCGCCGCTCTATCCTGATCTGGATTTGTAAGGGGAATTAGCCTGTGCACGGCCCACCACTGATTGTATGCCTCAGTGGTACCTGGGTCTACTATACCATCTCTCCAACCCCACTGAACTTCTTGCAATGCATCAATATCCGCCTCGGTAGTGGCCACTGGAATCTCTGGACCCCATAGGGGGATCTCTCACAAAGACCTTGCAAAATCTGCCTGTCCTCTAGGCACATCCTGCACCTCTCCGAACTGTCAAAGCACGCGATCTGGAAAATGTATCTCTATAATATGAACATGTGACACAGTCTACCCAATCAAATACTATGTCTGGTAGCAATAGGGCAAATGATTGTCCTCATTTGACCACTCTGGACATCCCAAGTACGGTCTTCATGTGAACTGTACTATGGTATCAATGGCATGTTTGAAATACCCGATATCTCCCATATGGTGTTGTGTATTAGCCCCTACATAACGAAAGGCATAAGGTGCTCCATGCGACACATCAAATGTCACCGGCATATGAAAGATGGCAATGTGTTCCCATGCCCATACCATCAAGAGTGTGGTACCACAACTCATTGACTGTGCCTCTCGATAGGCTATGTCATGCAAATGAAAATATAACATGCCAAGTAGATAGGGACCCCAATCATACACCTCCCGATGCTCTAACATACCAACCAACATCTCACCCCAACCCATAGGAAAACAATGACCTCGACGGTCAGGAAGGACTATACCACCTATCAGTGTACACAATAGACAGTCTAACTGTCTATATCTCTGAGCTAGTACACACCATCTAATCTCATAGTGGTCAAAGCCTAACTATCTGATATCGACGTGAGGGTAGTATCTGCACATCTCAGTGAAACTCCTCTGGGTATCATATATAACCCTGGTGCCTCTAGTAGGAAGTCTCAGAATCCTGTAGACATCCTCTAATATAACAGTCACCTCTCAAGTAGGCAGGTGAAATGAGGAAGTCTCCAAGTGCCACCACTCGCATAACGATGTCAGTAGATCCCAGTTTTTCCAAATGGTGGGCATGTCTGTCACATGGAGAAGACCCAAATGCCATAAGAATTGTTTCTCCACGCTCCACAAACTATCTCGGAAGCAAAAAGTCGATGGTCTCGACTCTCGCATATACATAGAGTCCAAAACAACCTGCAATGGCATTATACATGCCTCATGTCAGAATCAATCACCTATCATAATGCAAAGTGACAAAGTCAAATGCTATTCAAATGCGTCATTATTTTGTAAATGCATCATTATTTTGAAATTGCATCACATGAAATCAAATGCGTCATTTTATTTTGCAAATGTGTCATAACATTTCAAATGCATCATTCTAAATCGCAATTGCGTATGAAAATATCACATGTGTCACAATATCAAATGCGACTTATTACAACTACACAAATGACCATCCATAGTGAATGCAAACGCGATGCAATAATTTCAAATGCGTGAAACAAAATGCAAATGTGTTTATTCTAAATGCAGATGTGTCGTTATTTATCATATGCGTAATAACAAAAAATAAATGCGTCGAAATATTAAAACCTACACTAACCATTGAACGCAAATTTGCAAATGTGTTGAACCGCATAAAAATGTGTCGTTTACGCATTCATATGTAGCTTTTCAACAAAATGACGCATCATTCAAATTGAAATTAAATGGATAAACCAGTGTGAAAATCAAAAATTCAAAAGTTGAGAATAAAGTACATACCAGGGGGTCCATGTCGGCCGACCGTCTGAAGGTCCGGATCCTGTATGCTCGATGGTGGGTGTGCGGAATGGGAGACATCCTTGCTGAGGGTGCAAAGAAAAAATTTCAAATTTTGAAGCTATGTGGGTACAAATGAATGGGTTCTTACCCCATTTTCTATTTATACCTAGGGTTTTGGTAGCATTCCTTTCTACTAGCCATGTCAACTTCCAACTTCAATCGACCCGTACCCGTCCTTAATACTTCCAACTTCAATTCTGTCAACTCCACTGCATTTCTAGCTATCCAATGGACTAATTAGGATTATTTCCATTTTTTTTTGAAATTTTTCAAAAATTTGTCAATTTTCTTGAGGGGGCATACCTTTATCTGTTTTACATTGGGGCATTACTGGGGCATATTTTTATCAATTTTCTTTGACACAACGCCGAAATGACATTGTATCAAAGAGGGGCAAATGTAGATACCGAAATTTAGTCTAAGCCTGCGACTTCAAGATTCTTCATAATTCGTATTCTTCATGGTTATGATTAAATAATTTCAATTATTTAATTATTCTCTAAAGTCTTCATTTTTTCTATTAATTAAATAATCTTAATTATTTAATTAATTCACACTTTTCTTTATTCTATCTGATTAATTAAATAAATGCTTTTTATTTAATTATGTTACTAATTAACCTTATCCTTCTTATCAAATTAAATAAATTCTTATTTAATCCCCCCCTTTATCATATGTCAACTATAATTAAATAAATCCTTTATTTATTTAATTATTC
>VDFB02193867.1:108057811-108087575 GCA_007258455.2 Sequoia sempervirens | reverse complement strand
GGGTAGAGGTAGAGGTTTAAGGGTTTAGGGTTTAAGGGTTGAGGGTTTAGGGTTTAGGTTGGTGTTTAAGAGTTTATAGGGTGAGGGTAGTGGGTAGAGGTTTAAGGGTTGAGGGTTTAGGTTGAGGTAGAGGATTAGTGTATATGGTTGGGATTAGGGTTGAGGTTCAATGTATAGGGTGGGGTATAGGGGGTTGATGGATTAGGGTTGAAGGTTGAGGGATTAGGAAGAGAGTTTACTAAGTGGGTTTAAGGGTTTTAAGGGTTGAGGGATTAGGGTTGAGGGGATAGAGGTGGCTAGAGGAGAGAGATAGAATTAGGGTATAAGGGTAGAAGGAAGAGAGATAGAATCAGGGTATATAGGGTATAGACAAAGAGAGAAAGCAAATCTATTAAAAAACCAAATTTCTCATAATGTGAGCACATTTTGAAGAAGTAGAGATATGGGAATTTTAGGAAGAAATAACATGCTCGTGTTCCAACGTGAGCACGTTTTGTATTGCACTAAAAATGGTAAAAAAACTCAATATACCCATGATCTCAAGGCCCACATTCTGCATATTCTCCTAGTTTTGCGTTCGCTCCGACAAAAAGTAGCTTTTTGATGATGTTGTGAAGTGTGCATGCATGTTTTTCACATTCCACCACCTTTTTCATGATATTTCTACCATCTTTGCATGAAATAGCATAGTTTTCACGTTGAAAGACATATAAGGGTATGTGCAGGATCATCATGGAAAAAACAGGCTCTTAAGTGGCCAAAAAATTCAAAAAAACTAGAGTTATGCAACTTGACATAAAAATTTGAATAAGTTATCTATATTATTTCAAAAATATTTAAGAATAGAATCTGTAGCAAATTGAATGTAATTTCAAACTACTAAGTTTATTTTAAAAAAAAATCTATTTGGTGAAAATTTTGAAATTTCAATGGAGTGGTACTTAAATTTGAGCTAAAAAATAAGTAGGTGTCTGTTTCACCACCTTAACCACAATAAAATGATAATATTTTTTTATAAGATTTTATATATAAATAGATGACTCATGTTAGGATGTGGTATATTGTTTAATTTTTTTCCAAGTAAATAATTAATTGATTTTTATTTATAACTTAAAATATATATAAAATCATATGTCGACCACTAACTTGGTCAAAACTTCATGAAATTCAATTTTTAATCCTATAGTATGTGAAGCATTGAATGTGATGTTTTGATTCAAAAATGTATACCATTTGAAAGCTATAGATGTTTTCAATCAACCTATCAATCAAGACTTTACGTAATTCAAATAGAAAATAAATAATAATTATTTATTAAATTCAAAGTAAAGAATAATTTATATTGGTGGAAAGCTAAGAATCTCCTTTAAAAACCCTTTTCATTTCATCAATTTTGGGTAAAAAAAAAGTCATCAGCCACATACCCATCATATCGCCTCTTTTTGGCCCATCATGATCCTGCACATACCCATAATATCAATTCAAGTTTGAATTCCATTGAAAACTGATATACAATTGAAGTTTGGAGGGGAACAAGCTTTTGAAAAAGTCAAATTGTTGAGGAGTTTGAAGAAAGAAGAAGCTAAGGCTACATAATTGGGTTGAACTCCTCCATTTGAAACTCTAATTTTTTAAGTATGTGAAGTCTTTACACATTTTATTTCATTCTATTCCAGCATCGATCGAAGGTACACAATCTAGCCCACCTCAATTAAATATTGATGAAATTACTAATGTTGAGATGTATGTACCTAGGAGAACACCACCTAGAATTTTGCGTAGAAAGCCAAAGTATTTGATTAATATTGATAAGGATATTTTGCAACACATGGAAGGTAAGATTCCAACACACACTTGTAGAAGATATGCTGATAAGATTTGGAAATTCTACTTTGAAAGGCTAAATGAGATCGCAAGATGCCAACTATTTGTTGAAATGATCCAAGGCATAAAGTATAGAGACATCATGAAGACTCTTGGGTTGAGAAAATCGAATGCATCGAGTGAAAACACTATTGTGAAGAATCTAATGGATGCATATGAGAGTGTGGGTAAGACCTCACGCTCAAAGGATAGTAATGTCACACGATGTGTCATTACATCAACTTTGGTAAGTAGTCAAACAAAGAGAGATCATCTCATTAGAAAGACGAGTGAACAAATGAGAATTAGTAGAAAAACTTTATCAAAAGTCATTCAAAGGTGGCAAAGAATTGAGGGCATCGATTCAAATGAATTATGGGCATTCTCTAGGAGACTGCCACAAAAAGATTAATTTTTTTTTGAGGCATTGAGGACACTAATTGAAGAGTATTGGAAGAATAACACAAGGCCAACTCTGAATCAAAGGGATATGGTAAGAAGGAGAATCGGTAGTTAGAACCGTGAGCCACATCCAAAGCATTTTTTGGATATGATTCAAACCCAATTTTTTTGTAAATTTCAAATGGATTATCCTCAAATTAGTATTTTCCAAAGCTTTTTTGAAATTATTAAACCTTTTTATGTCAAGATAAATCACACACGCACTACTTGTTGTTGTAGACTACATATTGAATTATCTAGCCATTATGATGTTTATTGTTCTATATTTTGTGATTTGCATACTAACAATGTTTTGTAGGATTGTGGCATAGAAGCCCCACCAAAATCTTCAAGAGAGTTCTTATCAAAAATTTATGTGAAATAGAGGATGTCCAAATATTCTATAGGATAGGATGCTTGGATGGGTCATTCGAGTGTTGCAGTGGCTTGTAGCGTATGCCAGTATGTCAACATATGGAAAACACAGATGAGGTGGGACAAAAACTAGTAGAGTTCAGGAAGTATAAAATGGTGGCATACACTACAAACGATGGGTCTCAAGAAAAAGGGTGTGATTTGGTTGTTCAGAAGATCCTAGTGTATCAGTTTATGTCCATGTTTTGTGACAATATAGTGTATGAGTATGCAAGGCATACCCATAGAGCCCGATGGATGGACAGACAATTCAAGCTATGCAAGGACACCTTTCCAGTTGGCATCATAATATCAGTGGTTGAATTTGTAGAGAACTACACTTTATAGCCACGGTGTGAGGTGTAGTCATAGTATTACAACTCCACATAGGTTTCGATATTTGTGCAAATAACATTCATTCATGCAGCTGATAGTACAAAGGACCAAAGGAATGTATTGAGGGAGTATCAATTTTATATTAGTGATGATCGCACATATTCTCCAGAGTTCCTACAAGGTTGCCTCTAGATGTTCTATAGTGATTTGGCTCAGAGAGGCATAGAATACGGTCGACATATAATATGGTCGGATAACTGTGCAGCACAGTTCAAGAACTCGTGCATGTTCTACTGGTTGAGCAGGATGCATGTCATTACAGGTGTACAACATATGTGGAACTTTTGTGAGGCCAGGCATGGAAAGGAGGAGCATGATGGTTCAGGAGCATGCATGGAAAGATCATTAGCATGAGAAGAGTTAACGTATAAAGATAGTGCAAAGTTGACAGATGCAAGATCAATTGTTTAGTGGTGTAATGCTTTGATGGGTCCAGGTAATGAAGGTATGTCTTCAGTTCGTAGGTATTTTTAGTTGATGGATGATACTAGCATTGCACCATATGAGGATTGTTGTACACTAAACGGATCGAGTGAGCTACACTCTTTCCTTAGCTCAAATGCAGGCTATGGAGTATTCATACATAGAAGATGGCATGTTTTTGTTCTTCACGTACAATGCAAGCTTGGAATGATTGTGAGTTAGGGGAGTGGGTTGACAAATGGTTGACAAGTTATCTCAATGCATTTCACATGTATTACCCTCCAACAACATTGAAACTAACACAGATGGAACATCGGTCGACTTTGAACATGTATCAGATTTGTTCAACTAGATAATATATCTGCTTGCTTAGTTTTTGAAATTCCATATTGTTATATTACTTTATAGTGTATTCGTAATGTTGAATAATTTTGAGAGATTTGCTACACATATCAATGTAGGGCAAGTTTATGCAGTTATTGCAGATGAAAACAATGAAGAGGGAACAGACTATTACTTGTGTCATGTTGAGGCCAAAAAGAAATTGAAGGCTCTAGTTATAGATGGAGACAACATTGAATACCCTATAGGCTCAGTTGTTGTTACTGGAACGTGGCTTAGAAGGTACCCACATAATATTGTTAAACAGTGGCTGTTTCAGGACTTTGACACACATCATAAGATTCTTCATTACTCGAACCTTGTCGTGGCATCCAATGTTCATTTGATCAAATATGGGGGTAGACCTTTGAACAAGGTCTTGTGGAAGGTCTGTGAGTTTGACCACGAAACAATATTGGACACAATAAAGAGCAGAGTAGACCCAAATGGTTCGTTGGATTAATTTGTAAGTATGCACATCGGTTCTTATTAATTTATACTTGTATATGCATTAATTTGTTTGATGTAAATTCTATCATCTTCTTTTACTTTGCATATTTTTAAGTAACCTACTACAAATTGATTGGTGTCCCCTTGCAGAAAATGCAGATTTATGAGCCATCCAAGAGAATGTCAGCCAAAAAAGCAATGCAACATCCTTATTTTGATGATCTTGACAAATCTTAATCATGATTTTAAGCCATTACAAAAATGTGTGCAAAGCTTGGTGAGGGAATTTGAAGTTATTCATTTAAAGTTAACCTTATCATGAGCAACTATGATGTAGACATTATAAGAGCATATGAAATTTCAACTTACTTTGTTCATGAGAGGTGTTGTGTGCAATAGGTATCTTGGAACTCGCAGTGAAGATGTATGACCAGGAGTGACTAAGTTGAGAGACTGACATGCCTATCTGTAAGTGCCTTCCATCTATTTTCATTTCATTTCCATTTTGGATGCTCTTTATTTTTCTCTTTTACTTTGCATATTTGTAAGTAAACTGCTAAAAATTGATTAGTCTCTCATTGCAGAAAATGCTGATTTATGAGCCATCAAAGAGAATCTCAGCCAAAAAAGCAATGCAACATCCTTATTTTGATGATCTTGAGAAATCTCAATTCTAATTTGAATCCATTATAAAAGATCATGTGAATCTTAGCGAGGGAATCTCAAGTTACTCAATTGAAGTTAACCTCATAATGAGCACCTATGATGTAGAAATTTAACGAGAATCTTGAATGTATGAGTGACATTATAAAAGATCTGTGAGAACGAAGTTCCTAAGGAATTGTAATGAGATTTACTCAAATATTGTAATTTTGGATTTCATGTTTGGTGCAATAGCACCTTGTTCTATAAATGCCTTCAATAGGAAAATTTGCAAAATTTGAATTTTGAAATGTAAACAATGTGAAAAAGGTCATGTGAAGGTCATATGTAATGTATTCAAAGTCTCAAAGAGGTCATTAGGTGATTAGAGAAGTGATATTGCACAAAAGATATCATTTGGTGTAAAAATGCAAAACTTGCATTAGTTGCACAATTGCAAAATTAGTAAATAAAGGATGACATTTTATGTATTTGCAACACTTTTCCTTTTTTGTTTCAAGCTTGTACGGATTGTGTAGCACCTTATACTTTGATTGTTGATTAGTTTTCAAATGTAAAAATTGAATTTTGAAATGTAAAATGTATGTAAAAGGTCATGTGATACAGTCAATATGATGGTTTGTGGATTGATGCAATAGGGGGAGACCTGCAACACACAAAGTCACAATTCCAATCTACAAACACAACGGTCAGGCCATAAACTCCTCACAATTTTATCATTTCTTCAAAATCACTCTTTTCCCTTGTAGCACTAGGAATCAACTCAATCGGGTAGCTTATGTCAATGAAACCTCATCATTCCATGACATGAACCTCTTTAGGGATCCATTTGAACATACTTTGACATACTAAAAATCCACCTATGATCACTTAAGACTAGAGCACTCAAATTTCACCTTTTCACCATTTTACGCTTCTAATTAGCTTCTTTTTCCAAAGCAACTATACTTGAAAATTATCCGAACCCTAACAAACCTTGGGGAATCAATTTAAATGTGTCAAAACCTCCAAAACCACAATCAGACCTTTGACATACCACAGTACAAAGGGTAATCCATAAAACCCTACTTTTTAGCCAAAACCCTAGGGGTTTATTGAAAAAGTCACTTCCCAATCCACCCAAAACACAAAATATTTTGAAAAAAGTTTGAATTGGTTTGCAAAAGCTTAATAAAACATGAAATACTGTTTCCTTCTCACAAAACTCACTTTGGCCCACCAAAACCTCCACTTTTCATGAGGAAAACTCATATTTTCACATTAGGGCATCACACCCAATGTAATATCAAACCTCCCATTCACAAACAAGCTTGAAACCACCTATTCCCAACTAAAAAAATCTCATTCCACCAATCACAGTAGTCATAGGGGGTGGAATGGGAAAAATTTACATTTATGTGACTTTGAACACCCCAAAAATAGGGTTAACTAGGAAGATTAAGAAAATCTGAGATAAAACTCCACAAATTTAAAACAAGACTCTCAAAACTTCTACAAATGCAAGTTAACACATGCTATAAGATATTTCCACAGTTTTCAAGTCAAAACACCCCTGTACGAGATCATACAAGTCTGCCAAGACTGGGAAAATACAAAAAATCTGATAAAAAGCAATGTTAATCAACTTTTATTGCTTCAAATCCTCAAGATCCCCCTCTCATTGAGTTTTTACAATATATTTATAATGTTTCTACTTCAAACTAAACTTTCCCAATAGATCTAACTGCCTTTTCAACTCCTTAACTGTTCAATCCCTTAAGAGTCCAAAGTGTGAAATGACTGAAAACTTCAACATGCTTTTACTTGGATACTGTGAAACTTAGAAACTTCTTGTTTGATCCTACAGGATCGTTTTGGGCGCCTCTACAAAAACATCTCTCAGTTTTGGCTATCTCGGAGTGGTTTTCCCATGGCGACAGATTTTTATTTGATGGAAAGTGTCAAATGCAAGCAGTGCAAAGTTGCAAAGTGGTGCAACTCGTGTGACCAAATGGACTATTATAATGCATCTGAATAGGTATGTTTATGCTAAGAATGGTCCTCTTTCACACCCAAACAAGCGGAATCGCTCCGAGTTATGTTCAACAAGCTCAATTCCTTAAGAGTCCAAAGTGCAAAATAGCTGCAAACTTCAACATGTTGTTACTCGGATACCATGATGCTTCAAAAATTATCATCTAATCCTATAGGATCGCGTTGGTCCCCTCTACAAAAACCTCTCTTGGTTTTGGCTATCTTGGAGTGGTTTTCCCATGGTGGTGGATTTTCACTTGATGGAAAAAGTGTTAAATGCAAGCAGTGAAAAGTTGCAAAGTGGTGCAACTTTCATTCTGCAACTTGTGGTACCAAACAGACTATTCCAACACATCCGAATAGGTATTTTTACGCTAGGCATGGTCCTTTTTTTGCACCCAAACACACAAAATCGCTCTAAGCTACGTTCAACCAGATCGATTCCTTAAGAGACCAAAGTGCAAAATGGCTGCAAACTTCAACATGTTGTTACTTGCATACTATGATGCTTAGAAACTTCTCATCCAACACTACAAAAACCTCTCTTGGTTTTGGCTATCTCAGAGTGGTTTTCCTGTGGAGGCAGATTTTCACTTGATGGAAAAATTGTCAAATATAAGTAGTGCAAAGTTGCAAAGTGGTGCAACTTTCGTTCTGCAACTCGTGTGATCAAACAAATTATTCCAACATGTTTGAATAGGTATTTTTACACTAGGCATGGTCCTCTTTCACACCTAAACACACAAAATCACTTTGAGCTACGTTCAACTGAATCGATTCCTTAAGAGTTTAAAGTGAAAAATGGCTTCAAACTTCATCATGTTGTTACTTGGATACCGTGATGCTTAAAAGTTATCATCTAATCCTATAGGATCGCATTGGGCCCCTCTACAAAAACCTCTCTCAGTTTTGGCTATCTTGGAGTGGTTTTCCCGTGGTGGCAGATTTTCACTTGATGAAAAAAGTGTCAAATGCAAACATTGCAAAGTTGCAAAGTAGTGTAACTTTCATTCTGCAACTCGTGTACAAATTGTTCCAGCGCATCTAAATAGGTATGTTTAAGCTAGGCATGGTCTTTATTTGTATCCAAACATACATAATCCCTCTAAGCTACGTTCAACCAGATCAATCCCTTAAGGGTCCAAAGTGCAAAATGGTTACAAACTTTAGTATGTTGTTACTCAGATACCGTGACGCTTAGAAACTTATCATCTAATCCTACATGATCGTGTTGGGACCCTCTACAAAAACCTCTCTTGGTTTTGGCTATCTCAGAGTGGTTTGCTCGTGGTGGTGGATTTTCACTTGATGGAAAAAGTGTCAAATGCAAGCAATGCAAAGTTGCAAAGTGGTGCAACTTTCATTCTGCAACTCGTGTGACCAAACAAACTGTTCCAAAATGTTTGAATAGGTATGTTTATGCTAGGCATATTCCTCTTTCACATCCAAACATACAGAATTGCTTCGAGCTACGTTCAACCGGACCGATCCCTTAAGCAAAATTTAACATGTTGTTACTTGGATACCATGACACTTAGAAACTTCTCGTCTAATCCTATAGGATCACATTAGGCCCCTCTACAAAAACCTCTCTTATTTTTGGCCATTTCAGAGTGGTTTTCCTGTGGTGGAATATTTTCATTTGATGGAAAAAGTGTCAAATGCAAGCAGTGCAAAGTTGCAAAGTGGTGCAACTTTCATTCTGCAACTCATGTGACCAAACAGATTGTTCCAATGCATCCGAAGAGGTATGTTTACACTAAGCATGGTCCTCTTTCACACCCAAAAATGTGGAATCGCTTCGAGCTACGTTCAACCGGACCGATCCCTTAAGGATCCAAAGTGCAAAAGGGAAGAAAAATTTGACGAGCTATTACTTAGAAAACATGACACTTACAAACTCTCTGTCTAAGCCTACAGGATTGCGTTGGGCCCCTCTATAATAACCTCTCTCAATTTTTGTTATCTCGGAGTCGTTTTCCTATGGTGTCCAATTTTAAAATGATGGAAAAAGTGTCAAATTGAAGCAGTGTAAAGTTGCAAAGTGGTGCAAATTTTATTTTGCAATTTGTGCAACCAAACTAATTGCTCCAACATGTCTCGATAGGTAGGTTTATGCTAGGAATGGTCCTTTTTTGCACCCAAAAACACAGAATTGATCCAAGCTATGTTCAACCGACTTGATCCCTTATGATGGCATGCAAAACAATGAAAAAGAGAAACATACACACGACAATTGAGAAGTCTGAGTATTCCACACAAAAAGCATATGATCATTGGTGCAAAACACCTTGTTCCTCCATTTGATGAAGAAGGTCTAGTTCAATGGTTTTAGTCATTATAATGTCAAATAAGGCCATGATAGGCCATTTTATAATATTTCTTTTAGTTTTGAGTTAGTGTGGGGTCATTTGAGTTAATTATGTAAGTATGAATAAGAAAATAGCATTGGTAAAGGCATTGGAAGAGATTACTAACACTGCCCCTGTTCAAAATTTAGAATTTAGGCCTTAAAAGCAAGACTAGACGAGGTGAAAATAAGAAATTGCTTGAGAATAAGTTAGAATAGGTTGGAAATAGGGTGAGGTTGTGGAGTTTGATGTGTTCAAATGGTCTAGAAGGACAAGGGAGGTCAAAAGTATGTTATGGAATGATGCCCTATTAATAGGGGTTTTGAATGAAAAAGAGAGGTTTGAGGGAGTAAAAGTGGGTAAAGTCAAGGGGAAGCATAATTTGGTAAATATTGCCCAATGGTGTTTTCCAATTAGAGGAGTGATTGAGAGCATGTTGTTTTGTTAAATAGACCTATTCGGGGGTCTAGAACAGTGTTGAGTCCATTTCTTATTTGTATAATAAATTATAACTTGCTTTCTCCTGAGTCCATTTCGTATACAAGAAATAATATTGCAAAAAGTTGACATATAAATCTTTCGACGTGTTTATATGGTGACACATCAAGAACATAACAATTCAATTTGCACTACCAGGATTATGTTGTGAAAATGTTTAAAGACTATTGAAGATAAATGTTTGTATGATAATGTGTCAAGAAGTTAACTACTTCATCTACTCTGAATATTATGTTTTGCAAGTGTTGTGAAGATTATGTATCCTTTTCTTAATTGAGTCATTCCAAGAAAAGGATTAAATATATTGGAATATTTTTATGAATCATTTCATGGAATACCAATTGAAAACATGTTTTTTGCTTTTAGATAAAGTTGTTTAGAATCAATCAATTAATATTCAAGACAAACCATGAAGGACAACAATGATCAATGATAGGGATAACCAATTAATAAGTATACACGTGAATAAGTCAAGCATGTACATGTGAATAAGGGAAGCACAAGTACTCAAAAACACGTAAGCCTTGAAGTATACACATGAATACATAGTATACACAAATTAATACAAAGTATATGCATGAATACAAGGTATACACATGAAAACACGTAAGTCACAAAGTATACATTGGAACACACGTAAGTTGTAAAGTATACACTTGAGTACACGTAACTCATATCTATTGAACCATCAATTTAGAATGAAAATATGGAAACCATCGATAATTTTTTTTTGTATTAATCAAATAGCCATGTAGGCATACAATGTCAAATATATCCAATACAAAATATGTACAAAACTGCCATGTAGGTATACAAAAAAGGGCTTTGGAATCAAAAGTCATTACTCTCCATGCTTTGGAAATAAATTTTTTCCCTTTTCTTGTCGATCAAATGGTGATAGGTCTGTCACTCGTTTGTGCTAAGCTCGAGGAGTGCTCCTGCTACTCCTCCTAGTGTTTAGTTCATGGTGAAGTTTTAACGGTTACAATAAGAAGTAAAGACATTAATATATAGAAATTACATTATAAAAAATGATATATTTAACAAAATAATCACTTACCGCCATCTCATGATCTCTCTCCATGAGGGAAATATTCACACGCCCATGCTCAAGCGTGCTCAAGCCCTGTATAAACCATCCAAATAGAAATTAAACTATGAATCAATAATGGTTTGATTTTTCACTAACTAACATCTATAACAATGAATGTAAATTGAAATTTACTAATTTTCCTCATACCTCTCTTGTTAGAGCCATCAAGGATTGTATAGTAGATGGGTATGTGAAGGATCATCATGGAAAAAATAGGCCCTTAAGTGGCAAAAGAATCAGAAAAAATTAGAGTTAGGCAACTTGACGTAAAAAAATTGAGCAAGTTATCTATATTATTTCAAAAATATGTAAGAATAGAATCTGTAGCAAATTGAATGTAGTTTCTAAACTACTAGGTTTGTTTAAAAAAAAATCTATTTGGTGAAAATTTGAAATTTCAATGTAGTAGTACTTAAATTTCGGGAAAAAATAAGAAGTATGCTTTGACCACCCTAACCACAATAAAATGATAATATTTTTTATAAGATTTTAGATATAAGTATATGACTCATGTCCCGATGTGATGCATATTTTTTGTAATATTTTTCCAAGTAAACAATTAATTATGAATTTTTATTACAACTTTTAAAAAATATAAAAACTTGTATGTCTGACCACCTTAACTTGGTCAAAACTTCATGAAATTCAATTTTTTATTTTTTAATCCTATAGTATGCGAAGCATAGAATGTGACGCATGTTTTGGATTCAAAAAATGTGATACCTTTTGAAAGCTAAAGATTTTTTTCAATCAGTCTATCAAAAAGGACTTTAGTCTTAATTTGAATAGAAAATGAATAATAATTACTTATTAGATTCAAAGTAAAGCATAATTTATATTGGTGGAAAGTTGAGAATTTACTTTAAAAACCCTTTTCGTTTCATTGATTTTGGGTAAAAAAAAGTCGTCAGCGACATACCCATCATATTACCACTTTTTGGCCCATCATGATCCTGCACATACCCAGATGAAACACTGATCTCCATTTCCCTTCTCACATTTGGAGGTGTTTCGGCTTGCAACAACTAAAAATAAAACAACAATACCAATTCACGTCATGACTTATAATGCATGAGATAATGAAAAAAATTTGGAGTACATATTAAACTATATATTTCTGATTCTCATGCTTACTATTTTCCCTATCCATATCTTGTTCGAATGGATGTGTTTTTAGGCTTTTACCCATAGCAGCAAGCCGGTGAACCATTTGATCAAATGCTTTCATAGACATGTACGATAACTATGGTGGCATAGAGAAGGAAATGAACTATTTGAAAAAATGCCTCAAAGAAATGGGGTCTCGTGGTGATGGAATGCCATTACAAACAAATGCACATCATGGAATTCCATCACCATAAGATCGCATTTATTTCAGGCATTTTTTCAGAAAGTTCATTGCCTTGTCTATGGTATTATTTCTTACTATTATGCTTTGATAGATATTTTTCCAAGAATCCATAGTTTGTTGGAAAGCATCTATTTTAGGCTTTTAGCCATAGCTGCAAGGAAGTGAGTAGTTTGATAAAATGCTTTGGTACACATGTATGGAAAATGTGGTATCATAGAAAAGGTGGTGAGCTGTTTGAAGAAATACCTTGAAGAAATGTGGTCTCATGGTGAAGTAATTGCATCATTGCTTATGTTGACTTTCTAAACAACTATACTGTAGTTGAAATTTTGTCATCTATCAACATTTAGTTATTAGTTATGGAATGTGAAGTAATGCTTTGAGTTTGAATGATGTGAAATGCAACATCATCAATGATATGAATATAAACTACACAAATCTATTAAGTACAATTCATTAGTTAAACTCTTTATTCTATTACTTGCGTGTAGGTTTGAGTAAATCCATTGGCACTAGGAGGTGTTCCTTGGAAACCTCCAATATTAGCTTGTTCAACTTCCAAAATCACATATTAAAATACCATTCATTAAACAATGCTATTAACATGTAATAAATTTATAATTGTTTACTAGTTACATACCCCACTGATAGGTGTACTGCATAAATAAGTAGGTGGAGGGTTGGTGTATCCAGTCTCAACACTATGACCCTATAATTTTATTAAAATCATAAAACTAAATTAGTTAATCTTGCATTTCAAAATCAAAATTTAATAAATTAAATTCAATGAACATGCTAACTTTACCTGACTATCAATGACATACACCTCAAGCAAAATGTCAGCTGCCCTCTCCATCTCCATAGTTGTAGATGGATCCTGCATAGCAGCCCCCTGAGTGTCAGTGGGGTCATATGAACAAGTCGCCCCACAAGATTGACACACATGGGTTCGAAGGACACCACTTGAAGACTCCCCTAGATGGCGTTGTAGAATAGGGCTAGTATGATGGATGACACTCTAGGTCAAAGTGTTGATCTCCTGCAATGTCTCTACGTCAACACTCTCCTTCACGATGGAAGGCATAACAACGTGCTCACAAGGTGGGCTAGTGAGAGCTCACGTCTCCCTTGCTGCATAGGATCTAGCTGTGCACTGGGTTTATCCTGAGCCAACCCCCCACCTCTCCCTTGGAAGTTCCTCATATCAAAATAATTTGGGATTTTGTTCAATATGAACTCACTGTATAGTTTCTTAAGGAAATATTGCGAGACTTCACAATTGTTGCACAATGGGTAATCAAAGACCATGTATCACCTATCATAAAAATAGTTCCTAATCTATTGGTGGTGGCACCAATGAATAGGAAACCTCTTTGCATTGAGGGTAAGATTTTGATTTGTGTGTGGGTTAGTGAATAATGAGCACAAATCACCTTTTGTAATTTTTAAATCCTTTACATCTTTATATGATAATTTGTCTGCATAATAAGCCCTAGCCGCTTGCCTCCTATCTTGCGATCTAGTTTTTTGTTTGCTAATTGAATCTACATATTTTAACATATCTTTCAATGAACTTGCTAGGGTCATTCTTTCTGCAGTTGAACCATTTGGATCACTCAACCTACTAATTAAATCCTCGATTTGCTTTTTGTTGTTCTCAATTTCACTCATCAAATTTTGTTGAGTGCCAGGAGGGTGTTGAGTGATTGGTGGAGGAGGTTATTGTTGTGGTTGATTTTGTTCTTGAGGATTTTGGTCTTGAGGATTTGGTTGATCTTCTTGTTGAGGATTTTGAGGGTTTGTAGGTTGATTTACATCTCCTACAAATTCAAAAAAAAAAATCAAATACAACCTAAAACTAACAAATTCAAAACAAAAAGAAAAAAATCCTTACCTCTCACACCTCCTCCTCATTGTGGCGCCATCCTTGCAAATAAATAGCAACCCTTGGTGAATATTTTTGCACAATGCCTCCTCCTAGAATGTGAGTGAAAAAAATGGGGGTTTTGGCTGTGGGCACAACAAAAAAATAGTCGAAATGCAGAATGAATGACTTTCACTTTTTTTTTCCTTTTAACATGTCATAATACGAGCGCGTTATAACATGCTCGTGTTATGACTTTTCAAAAAAAAAAATTGAAAGTGGCCAAAAATTGGCTACCCATCTCCATGCACCCGCCCCCATATTTAATTCAATTTCTCAAAAACAATAATTAAACGGGTAATTTATAAGCATTATTAGGCACATGCACTTAGGAGGGAGTCAAACATTGTGTGAAATTGTGAAGGGTGATCATTTATGATGCTACAAGACCAATAAATAATTAACTAAAGAATATTTAGAAAAAATTACAAAAGATATCCTAGTCAAACTTCACCATAATACATATGTTTCCCCAAGAGGAATTAGAAAAATAATTGTATTTATTTCAAATTATGCTGGTCATACACATGCATATCTTAGCCCTATAAAATGAGTTTAAAAGAGAGTTTTTTGTACAACCTATAAAAAATTAGCATGTATCATTTGGGTATGAGAATAAATTACATATTTAAAATTTAGAAATACTACATATCATATTACTATACCTTCTTAATATTCTATGTGTAAGTGATTTAAATGTTTTACTCCAACTATGACAAACTTCAATTTTCAAGAAAAACACTTCCACTTTTTGGCCAAAAAGTGGACCCATTATCTTGTACTTACTCTAGGGTTGGTTATAGGTAAAACAATTCTTGGAAATTACCACCAAATATTATGTTTTTGTAGGATGCTAGTGCCGTCACATAAACATTTTTGTATCACAATAGCATCTAGATAATTTTGGCTAACAAATAAAGAGACACTAGAAAAATACAAGTGACATAAAAATTGACAAAAATAGACCACAAGAAATAAGAACTAAGCACCATGTGAAAGATAAGTTATAATGCAAGGGCTAAATTTAGTCTAAAATAGAACCAAGGAATGGACACAAAACATAATCTTGTAAATGTAAGGGTATAATATTTTTACGTTACAATATATTCATCAAATTCTTCGGCACCCTAAGAAAATAAAAAATGGTAACTCTAAGGTCCATATTGACTTTTACTTTCTTAAGTAACATATTTTATATTTTATTAAATAAATATATGGATCCTTGAGGAAGTGTAGTGAGCCACTCAACGATATAATCCTTAAGTGTACATGGAAGTATCTTTGTCAACATTCTATCCTTATAATGAATTCCACTTGTAAAAATATATACGATTTTAGATGACTATTAAGATAATCTTTTCCATCATACATTAGAATAAATTGGTACCACAAAACCAAGAGGAAATAGATGTATCACAATCTCATAGGCCATAGGTGTATGCCCAAGTGATCAAGGGTTTATGCCCTTGATCTACAAATTTCTTATGGAATATGTATAAAATAATTAAGTACAAAAAAATAGAGATGGAGTGATATAGAACTAAATAAATGATGCATTTTACTTATCTATTTGTTTTATACATGACATACCCTTGAGAAACACATGTTTTTTTATTTTCTACCAATCACAACTTAAAATATGTTATAAACTTATGTATATATAGTTTACAAAGAATCATACAATGGATATTAAAGTCACTTAAATAAATTGAGCTAATTCCTTAGTAAGTGGAACTATTTCCTTTATTGATTTCTCATCCCTTCGTAGTTGTAGTGCATAACGAATTGTTAATGTGTCATTAGTGAGTTAGCATAGGCCAATTGGTTTTCATGATAAGTTTTTTATTTAAATATTGTAGAATAATATAGTGAGGATACTTGTGAATTAAAGATTACAACTTTCCATAAGGTATACTGGTTTGATTGAAGATCTTGTAGAAATTGTAGGTCATATGGTTGAGATATGTTTGTTGTAGAAGTGTTTGTTTACATACATAGTGTGTTTTTATACTATTGGAGCATGTTTAATATTTTCTAGAGAGTGGATATCAATATTTATGCCCCCTAGAATATCTAAGAGGTGATCTAGTTTACTACAAGCCATGAAGTAGCCCCACAATATTTAGAATGTATGAGGATGGATTGAGTTTCATTGCAAGTAGACTATTTGGAGAATCCTATAAGATCACTAGGATCCAAAACTTTACTATCATCTTATTCACTTGGTTTTTCATCCACTTTCTTTTCTACATGATCAATCTTTAGGAATATTGCATCTAGGGTAGAGATGGTACGATGGCTAAGGATTAATTGAGGACACAATGGTGTGTATAGGAATGATTTGTAAGAGGGGAGGATAATTCTATGGATTGGGTTAAGAGAATATGAAATTTGAGTTACATGAGAGGATAATTGGTGTGGTATGTGGAACTAGTAGATATGGTAATTGGGATATTAGTAAGATCAATGGTGCTATATGAGTTGGGTATAAGAAAAGATGTACTAAATTTTGGAAAACTAATGGAAAAGGTAGAATTATCAATAGATGAGGCTTATATAATAGACTTATGGGTGGAGGTAGATGTACTAACCTTAAAAGATGAAGAAATTTTATAGTAGACAACTTATAAAGTCTCTAACCGTATTATTAATTTGTAAATACATCATGGAACATATCTTCAAGTTTAGGATTCTCCACATAATTTATCCAAACTAGAAAGTTGAATGGAGAAAAACTTTTTTATACACATGAGCCTCATGATCATAGTCTTCACCTAATTTTATCTTAATATGAATAGCATTAAAGATACCATTGTCATTAGATCAGGAAATCGTATTAGGGTTTAGGTGAGTACTTCTTTTCAATGTATGTTAAGACCATGTGAAGCTTTAATCATAAACCGTAGTATAACTAGGAATAGATAAGTAAATTATAAAATTTAATTTTAAATCATATTTGAAAATAGGTGAAAAATTTAAACCTAGGTCAAAACAAAGGTTGGTGGGGTGGGATAGCCAAAGAAAAAAATCACTAAACCCTTGAAATAAAGATGAAAAAGGATAAATTAGATCTAAACAATGGAGAAAATTAAATATAAATATAGATATAAAAACTCTAATGTAAGATTAAGGTTATTTAAGGTTCACCAAAATAAAAACAAAATAAAGATTTCCTATGGGTTAGTCTCAAATAATTCAATGAAATACATACACAAAATCATCAGTTAATCACTAGACTAAATAGTAATGAAATGAGATAGAGCTAGATAGGTCATTGATAAACACATTTACTACTTTTAGAAAGGAAACAAGAAGGATAGACTACTTAGTTATATGATTGGAAAGAGTGCCAAATTGATAATCCTATAGAATCTTTGCACTTTGGAATCAATAAAAAGTCTTGAGAGTCAAATGTATGGATTAGAATCTAAATATTCTTCTTAGTTGTACTTTGGGTCAAGTCTACTAATCTAGGTCTATTTTAAAATTACAAACTTAGTTTGCAATTGAGAAGGTGATATCTAATAATCATTGAATTTGTACCCTCTATGCAATCTAAAAAAGTAAACTATTTGATCTCTCATCGTAAAAAGGGGTTAGTGGATTTGACTTGAGGGAATCCTACTATTCCATGATGTGTTAAATTATGTAAGGAAGCTAAATCAATAACTTTGGCTAAATGATTGAAGACAACAAATAAATTCTTACAAATTAAGTCCGTTACTTCATTTTTGCACCAAATTAAAAATTGTCATCTTTGATTTTTCTTCTAAATGCTCTTTCTAGAATATGCTAGATATCTATAATGAATGATAGATCTCTTGACTCTATGATGATACAAAGGAATGGTTTTTATGCAAGCAAATAATAATAACTCACACAATTTTGTATTTAATCAATTTGAGGCAAGAAAGACAATGTTTCTAGTTGACTAAATTTGAATTTAGGAGGGTCTAGTTCATGTTGTAGGGGTGACATCATAGCTACATACTTGGCATGGGGTCAAACAATCATAATGGATTGTGATAAATATAAGCAATTTGAGAATTAATATGTAGATCAAAATGGTCAATAGATAGATAAGTCAAATGTATAGAAAAAAATGCATAAATTAAAGTAAATATATGTCAATCAGCATAAGCTAATGTTAGTAAGAATCCGACAAAAGTTATGTAAATAGACCCAAATTTATATAAAATTACATGATTTGTTATCACTTTACCTCAATTTGAGAATTAATATGTAGATCAAAATGGTCAATAGATAGATAAGTCAAATGTATAGAAAAAAATGCATATTAAAGTAAATATATGTCAATCAGCATAAGATAATGTTAGTAAGAATCCGACAAAGTTATGTAAATAGACCCAACTTTATATAAAATTACATGATTTGTCATCACTTTACCTCAACATAAACACACAACTAAAGAAAAAAGACACCAAAATAAAAATTTCACATTATAATATTTGAAGTAACGATTAAAAAATATCACTTACAAGATTATGATTCTTATAAAAGGAAGAAATTAAAGGTGATGATTTAAGTTGGTTGATGGATAGCAAGTGCTGCCTTTTACAGCCATATGTTAGAGATACTTTATTTTAAAAAATATCAAAGAGAATGCCCAGTTTTAATTATTGCACATCAATTCATAATATTAAATATTGCATTTCAGTTAATGAGGATGCTTTTGTTGCTCTTACCATTTCACAGTTTTTTGTCAACTTTTTGATTGCCTTTTTTTTGGGGTTAGACTCTTTCTTTTTTTATGTTGTTTGATGTTTTGACATACATCAGATTCAATATGTTTCCTGTAACAGCAATGAGATGTGGCAGTGATGATTTCATTGAAATCCAGAGTTCATTTTTTAAACTGCATAAGAGTCACTCATAACAATTTTCCATATATATTCTTATAACTGTTTTTTTACAGGACTATAACCTTGTGATAGATGATGCCAAATAATCGGTACATTATTTAAAAGATAATATATAGATGTATATATATCGTTGTGAAAAGAATGCGACTTTCAAAACAACATAATGCATTTCCTCTCTTTCCTTATATTCAATTATTGTAAGATTAGATAAGTCCATTCCCGACAATCACATAACGTATGCTGTGGCAGAGTGATTATTCACTTGCAGAAAGATCACTAAAGTTATTCGAGTGATAGCCTACTTTTCTGATGAGGGAGGCAACAGTGCAGGTGGCAAATCTTGAAGGAGGAAAGGAGTGGAGAAGGGCTGCAGCTCTCTGCTCAAACCTCTGGAAAAGCATGTCTGAACGCTCAATGCCAATGTGGGCTTCAACTAAACTGCCCACAAAACTCTTAACCAGATTTGCCTTCATCTTTCCAAAGGTATTTGGCTCCTTCACCCACTGCTCAAATGCCTCCTCAGACATGCTTGGCACCCCTTGACATACTTCCATTGTCTCTATCTCAAAAGCACCACTCTCTTCAACTGCCTTTCTCACCTCAATTGAATTTGGGAAGTACCATGGAAGATTGAATGAGTCTCTCAATTCCAAGCTGACAATTCCCTGCATAACAGTAAAATAGTATTAATAACCATTGGAATATAACATTACAGAAATATGACATGTCTCCAAGAAAGAGGTGGTGAAGGTTTATGCCTGTGTGACAAGGTCATCCCATGCTTCTTCAAAGTCCTGACCACAGAATTCCCCATCCACTGAAACTTGTTGTGTTGGGGGTGAATCATCTGGTCTCCCCATCAAACAAAGAAACAATATGCCTCCTGGTGCTATCTCCACTGCTCTGCACTTCATGAAAGTGGTGAGATCTTTCTGAGATTGCTTTGAGTATATATCTGCAATATCTTCCCTGCCTCTGTTGATCCACACTTTTCCTCTGTTGTAGAAGAGTGAATCCTTATGCACAACAGCCTCAGGAACCTGCAATTAGAATCATCCTAACAGGTAACCTTTAAAGAAGCCATACCTCAAAGAGATCCACAATTCATTGAGAACACTAGCTTTCCATAAAATTCTAACATTGTAATTTTGAAATGACATGTACCCACATGAAACAAAACTTTAGAAAAAAAAAAAGAAGTGATAACCTCTGAGATCCAATGGAGGGCCATTATAGAAAAGCATACATGAATGCTTGAGTTTGGAAAGAGGACATTGTAGAAAGACCCAGGCACCCCAGCGATGAAATATGGACGAGTAGTCCGGACCAACAGATTGAACAACCCATTAAAGTCATTGGATGGCAAATCAGAGTGAAAAGCTTGAAACTGTGGCACTGCTAATTCTGATCCAAGGCACAGATTTGTCAACGTCCTCGTAACAAAATCCACATCTAATACGGTGTTGAGACCAGTAGCACAGCCAAGATCTGCAATTCTGATGGGACCCTCCTTGGGGATTATGAGCTTTTCAATGACTGCCTTAAAAAGCGGCTGCAGTACATGGAAAACATACCTCTGTCTTGTAGAGTTTTCTGCATAACTTGAATCCCCATTGCCTGAGTACATGTGGAGAACTCCATGCAATTGAGCACGAGATTTCAAGCTCTTTGTTTCAGTCTCCACTCCTATTCTCAGGACTTCATTTGCCTTACTCTGATTCTCGATGCTACCATTATCCATTGTATGTTGGAAATAGAAGTCAAACCGACATGATAATTTTCACACAGGGTAGAGCTTTATAATCGTTTGTCTATTGTTGGGTTTCGTCTCATGTGATTGAAATTCATATATAACAATCCTAGTGGCAGATGGCGTACCAGAATATTTATCAGGATCTGAAAAATTGACTCAATTTACAGTCTATCTGTAGGCATAATGGGGACCGCATTTGGGCACATAACTGATTAAAATTAAATATGGCATTCATCGATACACTTACCTTCATTTATCTATTAGCCACTTATATTTGACCATATTCCCACTCTAAGACACATTCGTAGTCACAAGGGCGACCTTCATTTATCTGTTAGTCACATATATTTGACCATTTTGTCACTCTAAGACACATTTGTAGTCACAAGGGCAACCTCCATTTATCCATTAGCTACAAGTCCACTTATCACATTTTTTGGTACACTTACCTTCATGTATCCATTAGTTGCCTATATTTGACCATATTCCCACTCTAAGATACATTCGTAGTCACAAGGGAAACCTTGAAATCATAGATTTTTTCTTTTTGTAGGCACTAAAATAATTCTACATCCACTATTATTCATTATCATTTTATCATCATTAATATTCATCAATTCACTTCATTTGTTTATTAGCTACAAGTCCACTTATCAAATTCATTGATAGACTTACCTTCATGTATCCATTAACCACTTAAATTTGACCATATTCCCACTCTAAGACACATTCATAGTCACAAGGGCAACCTTGTAATCATAGATTTTTTGCCTTTGTGTAGACACTAAAATAATTCTGCATCCACTATTATTCATTATCATTTTATCATCATTAATATTCATCAATTCACTTCATTTATCTATTAACTACATAATTTCTTATTATTTAATTAAAGTGATCCAATATTCGACATTATTCATTAAATAAATAAAATATATTAAAATACCCTTGATGTCCTAATTATCCATCAAATATTTAAACAAAACATGTCATATTTCACCTTATATCCTCAATTATTCTTTAAATAAACCAATAAACTCATAAATACTACTTCATGAGTCAATTATTTGGTCAAAATAGTTAACTCGCCAATCTAGATTTGCTTCACTCACCAATCTATATAGGCAACTCATTCATCAAATCAATTCACTGATCCATACAATTAGTCAACCCTCTCATACAATGAGTCAATTCGTCCATGCACTCATTGAACTACTTCATTCACTCATTCAACTTCTTCATGAAAGCACTCAACTCCTTCATGCACTTATTAAAATCACAAATCTACTCTCTACAAAATTAGTTAACTTCTTCTAAACTCATCAATTCACTTAACTCAATAATAATTAGATTAATTAAAAATCAAATTAATTTGCAGCTCCTCCATGATTGCCACCTCTCATCATAGTCGTAATTCATGGAGCTAACTATCAATCTATGATTGAATCTTAGTCATTCATTCTTCCCCCCCCCCCCAAAAAAAAAAACTATAGATTCACACTCAATTTCTTTCATTTCATCATCCATTTGAAATACAAAACTCATGATATTAAATTAATAATTCAAAGAATGTTATTCTTATTCTAGCCAAATGAGAGCACCCCTGTATGTTAATATCACAAGAACATCCATGTGATGCTCAATTAGAGGTTTAAATAGATTAAAATAGAGTATTTTAAGTTATTATTTTTTATCCATATTTTTTAATTTAATTTCCTTGTTGACACCTTCCTTTTTAAAATTCAAAATTTAGAATTAGATAGCTAGCCCCATTCACCCTCTTGCTTTAAGTTGACTAAACACATTTTTGACACAATTTGATGCTATGAATTAGTTTTTAAAGGAATTCAATGCATTTATTTTAATTATCAAGTATGTAATCAAATGAATAAGTCATCCTAAAGCATTGTAAGCAATTAATAGAGATATATTTGATTTGACTTGCACTGAAATGGAGTAACAAATCCACATATTGTAATAATATACATTGAACTATGCAACTTATTTTATTGTGTTCTACACTTATTTTTGGTGTTCTCATTTATCTATGGTTTTATCTTTTTTTTTTCTTGTTGATACTTTGTCTGTCCTTTTATTTATCCTAGTTCACACTTAGCCTAATCTTGTTGATCCATATATTTTTCCTATGTGCTTTTGTGTTCCCTATCATGTATTTTGACTCTTGTATAAGCCCCGTGCTCGTTCTTTCTATGTGATATTTATCCCACATACCTAGAAAATTTAACTTATATAGCTTCCCTCATGTGTGTAGTTATCATCTTGCTACCTTCATTTTCTTTATATTTCAAATTTAAAGGATTATTTTTATGTCAAGCCACTTCCATGACCTTATCACTTCCTCATTCACATTTCCCTATAATTTTATGCCCCTAGAATTTAACAATAGAGGCACCCCTAGCCCACCCTTTGGGGTGAGCTTATTTTTATGCCAAAATTCTGTAAATTTTGGTAGTTGATAATTAATGATTTTCTTACTATGTTTCTATCCTTCTCTCATTTCAATCATCCACTATAATTTTTCCTCTTGTGTTAACGTGTCTACGATTTTGGAGCTTTTCTTATAGATCTGTAGATCAAAGTCTTTTGGATTCCTTCTATTTCTTTTAATCTTTGCTTAGAACCATTTATGGGTTATGAAATAGCTTTTTTTGGTCCTTCTCTTTTTCCTTAGTATTAATTTTTTTTTTTAAATTCTTCCCTAGCCTTTTTTAACCCCACTTTCCTTTTCATTTCTACATATTCCCTTCCTCCATCACTCATTATGATCATTTTATCACGAATCCTTCTTATTCATTCCATTTTATTTACTTTACCTCTTTCCATGTCTTACAGTTTTACTATTTTCATTATTTTTTCTCATTTTTACTCTTGTTCTTGAAACAAATAAAAATAGGTTTTTAATAGAGGGTGGACCAAATATGGTATGATGAGGGACCTATTCTCCTTTATTTCATTAAGAAATGAGATCCCCACCTCAAATTGATTAACAACCCTTAAAGGTGAATCAACTCAAGGTGAGAATCTTCATATTTCCTTATGATTGAAGGATGGGGGTCAAGGTCAAAAAACACTTTGGGGAGAAAAACTAAAAATAGTAAACTAACACCAAAATGTAATTTAAAAATTGAAACAACAAGATTAAACTCAATACTAATAGAACCTAAAATCAAATTGCAGATTAGAGAAGAGCAGATCTGAGTGTACCTTTCACCAAAAGTCAGTTTTTGAAGCTAATCTAGGGCTCATTCGCTGAGGGGTGAATGAGTCCTTTGTTAGGGTTTTTCTGTAGCTTTCGAGAGCCTCTGATGTAGATCTAAATCCTCAAAATTATCTAGTTTTCATAGTCATAATGTTGGAAATAATTTCTGTAGGTGAGTTTTTGTGAAATGACAACTTTGGGTAAGTGCAAAAAGATGGGGGGGCACACAAGGGGCTTAAGTGGCCACTTCTTTTTTGAAATAAGGAAATACTAACCATGGATGTGAAATTGAGAGTTACACTCAAAATTTTTAGATGCAACAAAAACAAGGATTGTAGTGCTCCAAGTTGTAAACAAAGATTTTGGCTTCCAAGGGTCTTTCTTGTACTTCTAGGGTTTTTCACCTAAAAGGAGAAAGATGGGCCAAAATGTAATGTAAACATCAAAATTAATGTAAAATGGATGCAATATGCCAATATTACATAATCCAAATGCAGAATATTGATGAAATAGATCACTAATTGAATGAAAACTAAGAAATGCAAAGTGTTTGAAAACACAGTGTTGTATGCAAAAAGACCTAGAAATGAAAGTAAACTACAACATAAATGAATGAAATAGAATGTGTGCACCTGATAACTTTTTTGAGACTAGAAATGACTTCTAAAATTTTGTTGATGTTGAAAATTTGGCGTAGTGGGACTCATTTTCCATTTTGGGCGAATTAGTCTCAAATCTAGGAAACTATTTCGGAGCCCATTTCAGAAAAATGGGTATCCAAAACTACAGAAAAAACTTTTCAAGCCTAGAAGTGGGACTCATTTTCCACTACTGGTGAATGATTCCACTTCTAAATTTTTGAAAATCCAAAAGTGGAAACAAAATCCTTTAGTCTGCACTTCGGTTCCTGACAGGTGTTTGCCTCCAAAAGTCTGATTTTTGGGCTTGAAAGTGACTTTTAGTGGATATTTTGGCTTTGCAAGCAAGGAGAGGTCTTCAAAAACTTTAAAACTTGATCTTTAATGATTTCCAAGCCTTCAAGATACCTAAATCTGCAAACACACAAGAAAAGAGAGAAATGTTGGATGTTAGGGCATGGAAGGCAAACCCCTTTTTAGGTAATTAAACCAAAATGAAGAAATGAGACAATGAAGCATAAAGTAATATACTTAATACCTTTCCATGATGATTGATCTTGAATTTATGCAACAATGGATGAAGAATATGTCCTTGAATGCCTTAGAAAGCTATCTTGATGACTTGGAATGCTAAAACCCTAGCTTATTTAACTTGAGGACATGATGAATGATGAATTGATTTAAGATGATTATGAATTAGGGTTTAGAGGATTGAATTTATAGGAAATCCACCTAATTTTCCTGTTAATTTGATCCCCAAGGCCGACATGGAGAAAAATTAAACTTAAAACCTAATTTTTCCTGCTTAAACCCTGAAAATGGCTCAAATGGGACTCATTCACCATCAAGGGTGAATGGGTCCCACCTAGATGGGACTGATTCACAACTAATGGTGAATGGGTCCCACAGGGGCCATTCTACTAGTTGGAATGTCAGGAAGTAAGGAAATCAGGTTTATATGGTGACTTTATCGGTTATTTCATCAAATTATGCCTCAGGATGCACAATATGGGGCCATAGGGGCCTATTAATGATGATGTAAGGGTCAATTAGGGCTTGGGACACAAAGTTCAATGTGAAAGTGTGATTAAATACACTTTACACCATTAAAATAGGGTCCACACATCCTAGAGAGGCACAACATCTAATGTGAATATGTAAAACACATTACAATGCTAGATTAAAGCTAAGTTTAATTTACAAGCCATCTAGATTAATGTGATAATGCCATTAAATATATTTTATAAGAATAAAAATAGGTTTATTGGACTGATATGCTTAATAAGAGTCTTAAAAAGTGTGAATTTAATTTACAACACTTTAGAACACCTTTACAAGACATTGTTAGATGCATTTTATTCTTTTTGCAAGGGTCCAAGACCTAGTGTGGACGTGTAAAAGACTTCACAACATAAAATCAAGGCCTCACTAAGTCTAATTTATCATTAATTAATCCCAAATCAAGCAAGAAGAAAGGGATACTTTTTCTGTGTCCAAAATTAGCCCCCACTTTAGTGAAAGGATGAACTTGCTTCAAACTCACACTAACGTAGACATTCAAGAAGGGTCCAATTGTACCAATGCAAATGGTCTAGGATAACAAAGATTGAGGAAGTGATCAAGCCTCCAGGATCCAAGATCTTAATTCAAACCAGCATAAGCACAAAAGGACATGTAAAAGGTGAATGATTTGCAACAAAACAAGATACGTGATCATGGAATGGAAAGAACTAGAAGGAAGAGAAAAGAAAAAATGAAAAGGTGGATCAAGCTTTGACCATTTTTCCAACATTTTGTGGATTAGATCTAGGCTATTTGTCCAAAAATGCATACTCACTCTGAGGCGATAGAACTCTTGGTTGTCCACCGGGTGAGAAGTCCAAAAAGGTTAGAAACACACACTCATGGCTGGTGTGCACTCACACACATGCAGGTGGCTATGGGGAAAAGTCATGCATCAAAATGGGATCCCCACTCAACCATACCAAATTTATACCTCCTGATAACTTTAATAAGGAAAGATGAAAATGGTCTTTGACCTTTATGAGGTAAGCAAAACTCTGTATGCTTGACACTCATAAACATTGTAAATGCAAAATAGTGCAAGGTATGTTCAAAGGGATTTTTCTTAGTTCGTGCAAGGTCTTATCTTAGGGAACATTGTTCTTAATGTCTCCAAGAGAGGATGTGCCAAAGAAGTATCACTCTCTTAGAGGTAATCAAGCCCAATGATACCACCAAGAAGATGACGCATTGCAAGAAGAAAGAAATCGCACAATGAAATGTAAGTGTCGATGTATGCCCCCACTTTAAAGTGGTTGCTAACACCATTACTGTGAGAAATTGCTTTAAAGTATAAGGAGACACAAGAGCTTACACGGAAAGCCCTATGTCAAGTGATATGTTTCCTATAATCTACATCATGAAAAAGGTATTATGTCATATGCAAGCCAAACTAAGGCATGTATGTCACGTGAGAGCCAAACTAAGGCATGCTCTTATATGTTCATGAATGGTTAACGACTAGTCAAAAGAGGCAACGAAAAAGTGACATATGAGTACAAGGATATGTAACCCCTTGCCCCCAATTAGTGTAGGACAAGGGTGAGCTAAAATGATTAATGCATGCTAGAGTGAAAATCAGTATCAATTAGAGGAATTAGATGCCCCCACATAAGAAAGAACACCAAAATCCTTAAAATGTTGGATTTTACTACTCAAAGCCTTACATTCATTAGTGGAATGACCATGAACTCTATGATATGCACAAAATCAAGTCTTGTAATATTTCTTTCAAGTTCTAGGAGGGAGAGAGATCAAGTGATCTAGAAGAAGTCTCAACAAATCAATGGTAGAAGGTGTTTCTTGAGTTTGCGACAAAGATACCTCTTGCTTAGTATTAGTTGTCATACCTATGCAAGACTATTTAGATTGTGAGATCTTGTTCTCTTTGCTACAGGAGGGTGCAAAATATAATGAACTCAATTGATTAGTGTTTTACGAGATGACATTTACATTAAGCGAAGGTGTATTTGTTTGTTTGATTATGTGCAAAGGAGAATGATCAAAACCACTATTTTCAATCAATTCAAGATGCATTACGGTTAAGGTGAGCTTTGATGAATTGTTTGTGATAGTGTTGATATTGATTGAAGGCTTGATTACTTCTATCAAAGGACAATAACCAAGACCATGAATTGTTTGTTGTGTGATAGGATCTATAGGGTTTTGGATACCTTTTTCGTTAGCACCACATCCTTTTCCACTATATCCAAGTTGTTTCATAATCTCATATCCTCATCCATAAATATTTTTCATTTCTTTTGGATCAGGCGGGTGTTCATTGTTGAGTTTGTCAAATTTTATTGTGTAATTTGTTGGATTTTGTTCTAGAGTGGTTGAGGCAGATGTGTTCAAAGAGTCTTCTAAGTTGTGTGTTGACATGACTTCTTTTTCATGTGCCTTATTGGAATCTTTGTTTATGATCTTGTACTCACCCATGAATGTATGTTTGAAATCTAAGGAACCCCAATCATCTTCTAATAGCTTTGTGACTTCGTCAATGTGTTTTTCTTTGTCTTTTTTTTGCACAGGTTCCACTTGTGTGGTTGGTGTTAATGTGTTTAAGGGGTTCTATTTGTTTTTCTCAAGTTGCAAGACACTATAAGGCTCATGATCAGTGTCAAGTGTGCACACTTTGTTGTTGTAGATGTATTTCATTTTTTGATGAAGAGTGGAAGGCACACCATTCATTTCATGAATCCATGACCTGCCTAGAAGAAGGTTATATGAAAGAGCATGAGGCATAACCTAGATTGGTGTGTTCAATGTGACTTCTCCAAATATAATAGGTAAAGTGATCACACCAAGCGATTTATTTTCTTCATTGTCAAAACCCTTAATAGATAGAGAATCAAGTTGAATTTTTTATTTATCGCCATGAAGCCTATCCAAGAGGTTGATGCTACACACATTAAGGGTCGAGCCATTGTCTATAAGGGTTCACTTTATCCCTATCGTATTGTATTGAGCAATGATCATGAAAGCTTCATTTTATTTTTGCACTTCCAAAGAGGGGATTTTGTTTTGGTGGAAAACAATGTCAGCGTTCAATCCTTGAATTATGGTGGCTATGTCATTTGGTTGTGTATTAGAAGGGATATGAATTTGTTGTAAGGATGTTTGAAGCATAGTGTGATAGTTAGGTGAATTTTGAAGTAAATCCAATAGGGATATCTTTGTGGGAGTGCTCTTAAGTTGTTCAACAAGATCATATTCCCATAATCAAGGAGCACTAGGTAGTCTAGAATTAGGCAAAGGTAAAGAGGGAGAGGTTGGTTGTTATGGTTATGGATTGTTTCTAGTGTTGTATGTATGAGCAATGGTATTATGACCCGGTTGCTGCAACACATTATTCTGAGGTGGGTAAAGGATAAGTTCAGGTTTGTTGTGAATGTGAGGTTTGTGTGATGGGGGATAAAGGATGAGTTCAGGTTGGTTTTGAGTTTGTTGTTTGTGTGAAGGTGGGTATAGTATTAGAGGGTTCTTAGGATGTCCCACGGGGTATGTATGAGGTCTATTGATTTAGGGGGATCTAATGGAAACTAGCACATTCATAACCTCAATGGTCTTGGTTTAATGTATCTCTAGTAAAGGGAAATCTAGAATCACCTTTTTATATAAGGAAGACACATTACTATTGTTTCCATTTTCTAGCACCATGATATTCTCCCTAGGAGGAGAGTTTTTAGGAGAACCATGAATCAAATTTTCTTGAAATTCATGGTTTGGTTCTTCTAAAATGACTTCATTGCAAGTAGGGGAATGATCAATGGTTGAATTATCTTGCTCAATAAGGGTTTCCTTAGGATAAGTAAGATTTTCATGATTCTCATTGGTTGTGTTTTCTAACATCAAAGCATCTTCCTTACAACTAGGGGAGATACTAGGAGAAGAACAAGTATGATTATCATGATCATTTATGACTTCATTCCTTTGTTCCCTAATGT
>VDFB02193867.1:108006068-108051716 GCA_007258455.2 Sequoia sempervirens | reverse complement strand
TAAGAGAGAGAGGGAGTGGGAGAGAGAGATTAGGGTTTATGGTTTGAGGTTTAAGAGATTAGGGTTGAAGGCATAGTGTATAGGGTTGAGGGTTTAGGGATAAGTGAGAGACCTAGATGGCTAAGGGGGATGGATGGCTAAGGATAGAGAGAGAGAGAGAAGAAACCTATAAAAGAAACTCTCATAAGGCAAGCGTGTTTTGAAGGAGTTGAGATCTGGCCGTTTGTTAAGAAATACATAACAGCCTCACATTATAACGTGAGCGTGTTTTTTCTTGCTCTAAAAATGGTTAAAAACTCAATATAGTTGTGATCTCTAGGCCCACATTCTACATATTCTCCTGGTTATGCACATGTTTTGACAAAAATAATCTTTTTGATGCTTTTGTGAAGTGTGCATGCAATTTTTTCACATTCTACCACCTTTTTTATGATCTTTCCACTACCTTTGCATGAAATAGTAGAGTTTTCAAGTCAAATTTGATATATATCAGTTCAAGTCTCAATTCCATTCAAGAGTGATATACAATTGAATATTGGAAAGGAAATAAGCTTTTGGAAAACTCAAATTGTTGAGGAGTTTGATGCAAGAAGAAGCGAAGGCTACATAATTGGGTAGAACTCCATTTGAATCTCCAATTTTTAGGTATGTGAAGTATTTACACATTTTCTTTATATTTTCTTTCATTCTATTTTGGCTTGCATTTTTTCATATTCCATGTTCATCATTGTTTGTTTGTCATTATAACCTTAGCTTGTCAATGCACATTTTATATTGCACAATTATTTACACTTTCCAATTACATTTTTAAACCACATCTCTTTGAGGCATTTTGTTAAACAATTGACCTACCTTGTGTATGCTTCCACATTTTGTTTACACATATACATGAGAGAAGTTATAAGTATGTAAAATAATACACCATTTCTCAATCATTTTCTATGGATGTGCATACCCCTCTCGAAAGCTTTCATTTTGGTATAGGCATGGGGGATATTGGAAAATGTAATGGAATTTGGTTTTACACCTAGAAATTGCATATGCTTGAAATTTTCTAAAGCCTTTTCAACAAATCCATTTTGTGCATATCTTACAATCATTTTAGTCCACGAGGAAATATCTCATTGAGGTATTTTTTCAAATAGTTCTACCATGCAATTGATTGCCTTGTCTATGCTACCAAATTTTCGATACATGTCTACCAAAGCATTTTATAAAACATAGACAAGGCAATCAACTGTTTGAAGAAATTCCTCATAGAAATGGGGTCTCATGGTGATGTGATTTTTTTCAAATAACTATCTGCATTGTCTATGCTACCAAATTTTTCATACATGTCTCTACAAAATTGCAATATACTCCTCCCACATTGATAGATATTTGAATCTATTTTGGTTTTTATCTCTATTTCTAAACTTACCTCATCACTAATTTTGTGATATATTTTAAATTTCTCCTTGATTAGTCTACCTACAAGGGATTATAACCCTTCTCTCCACTATTTCAAGGCTCTTTATTCAAGGCTAAGTTAGCAACATGGGGAAAGGTGCAACCTATCTTGCAATCATGCCATGCCACAAGACCACATTTCTTTAAGGCATTGAATCCAAAAATTCATGTGACCTTTGACAAGCTAGTGATCTCACTAGCTTGTCAATATAGTAGGGTTGACAAGGTAGGGGGCTGTTTGAAAAAATACCTCATAGAAATGGGGTCTCACAGTGATATATCAATGTGGTAGGGTTGACAAGGTAAGGGGTTGTTTGATATTTTAGGCATTTTTTAAACAACCCCCTACCTTGTCAACCCTACCACATTGACAAGCTAGTAAGCTCACTAGCTTGCCAAAGGTACCACATTTTGCATGTCTACCAAAACATTAATTTCAAAAAATTCACAAGCCTTATCCATGCTTCCATTTTGAGCCTATCTTACAATCATGGCATGCCACATGACCACATTTTTTTAAGGCATTGGATCCAAAAATTCATGTGAGCATTGACAAGCTAGTGAGCTCACTAGCTTGTCAAGGCAATAGGGTTGACAAGGTAGGGGGGTGTTTGAAAAAATGCCTCATATAAATGGGTTCTCACGATTGTATATCATCATGAGAACCCATTTATATGAGCAAATTTTTCAAATAGCCCCCTAACTTGTCAACCCTATTGCATTGAAAAGCTAGTGACGCCTTAAAGAAATGTGGTCTTGTGGCATGCCATGATTGCAAGATAGGCTCAAAATGGAAGCATGGACAAGGCATGTGAATTTTTTGGCATTAATGTTTTGGTATACATGTATGCAAAATGTGGTACTTTTGACAAGCTAGTGTCGAAAGAGCATTAACATGAGAAGAGTTAAAGTATAAAGACAATGCAAAGTTGACAGATGCAAAATTAATCGTCAAGTGGTGTAATGCTTTGATGGGTCTAGATAATGAAGGTAAGTCTTCAGTTTGTATATTTATTTGGTTGATAGATGATACTAACATTACACCATATGAGGATTGTTGTACACTAATAGGATCGAGTGAGCTACACTCTTTCCTTAGCTCAAATGTAGGTTCATGGAGTATCCATATGTAGAAGATGGCATGCTTTTGTTCATGTACAATGTAAGCCTAGGATGAGTGTGAGTTAAAGAAGTGGGTTGATGAATGGTGGTTAAGTTATCTTATCCCACTTCACATGTATCACCCTCTGACGACATTGGAACTAACACAAATGGAATAATTGGTTGACTTTGACCACATATCAGATCTAGTTCAACCAGGTAATATATCTACTTGCATAATTTTTGACATTTCTATTGTTATCTTACTTTGTAGTGTATTTTTAATGTTGAATAATTTCATCTAATTTGTTGCACATATCAATGTAGGGCATGTTTATGAAGTTATTGTAGATGAAGACAATAAAGAGGGAATGAATTATTACTTGTGTTGTTGTGTTGAGGCCAAAAATAAATTGGAGGATCTAGTTATAGATGGAGAAAACATCAAATACCCTACAGGCTCAATGGTTGTTACTGGAACATGGCTTAGAAGGTACCCACATAAGAGTGTTAATGTTTGGCTATTTCAGGACTTTGACAAGCATCAAAATATTCTACATTACTCAAACTTTGTTGTGGCATCCAATGTTCATTTGATCAAATATGGGGGTAGACCTTTGAACAAGACCTTATGGAAGGTGTGTGAGTTTGACCATGAGGCAATATTTGACACAATAAAGGGTGGAGCGGACCTGAATGGTTCATTGGATTAATTTTTAAGTATGCACATTGGTTCTTATTAATTTGTAAGTATGCACATTAATTTGTACGATGCCAATGTTATCATCTAATGTTCTTATCATGTATGTAGGTGTTTGATGAAGTTATTAGACTTGCAAATGTAGAACACTTTATGTTTAGAACTGTGGAAAAGGATACAAAGTTTGATGGTATTTTATTTTTTTCAAAAATATGCAAAAAAAATTGATGTATGATATTCTCAATAGATTAGTAAACTAAGTGGAAGATTAAATTGTACTTTTTTTAATAAAAAGTTGCAAGTTTCCAAAAGGTTGGAAAGTAATATTTTGGTTGCGTTCTATTCATGTTGATCCTCATTACTTTGAGGACCCTCTAAATTTTAATCTTGATAGATGGGAGGTATGCTTGATATTCATATAAAAATTAATTTTTAAGATATTCAATGGACTAGATTGACTAGTGATAAGCTATAAGATATTGCATAATTGAGCACACAAGTTTTAGATTATTGACATATCACATGTTTATTTGAATTAATTATGTTATTATTAATATTTACAATCTCTTTTCTTTGTTTAGGTGGCAACTAGTAAACCCAAATGAATTTATAAAGTAGATTCCAAATCCAAGACTAGCAGGTGGTACTAAATTATTCATTTGAAGTTAACCTCATCATGACCACCTATGATGTAGACATTATAAAAGTGTGTGTCAAGCTTAATGAGGGAATTTCAAGTTATTCATTTGAAGTTAACCTCATCATGATGACCTATGATGTAGACATTATAAGAGCACCTCAAATGTATGAGAGACATTGTAAAAGATCTATGAGAATGGAGTACCTAAGGAATCCTTGAATCCTACTTTTGGTTATTGTAAAAGAATCTTATAAGCTGAGTTTGTGTGCATAAAAATGGGGCACATTGATTCAATATTTGATTTAAGTGGGGTGTTGGAATTCACATAGTTTGATTTTCTCTCATGATTTTGTATTACCAATTGAAAGTTTTGAGAAAGAATTGTGCCTACAAGTACACGCACTTGGGTGTCATATTGGTGTATGAAGCATATTAAACAATTGTAGCACACACATAAGAATTAGGACTACAAAATAAATCTTATTTTATTGTAAACATCATATTATTAATATAGTGAGTGTAATAACCATTGATGGTTACCAATCATGCTTTTTCTTCTTTTATTCTCCCCCTATTATAACTAGCACCAATTGACTAACTTGTTATAAAAATATATTTTATTAAAACAAATCATCCTAATTATTATATATCAATATCAATATAGCATACAGTCTATTCACATAAACATTCAAGAAGTTCAATTTGTAAACATTTTTATGCATAATGTCATAAAATAATGTCAACATGTCATAAAAATAATCACATTTACAAGTAATAGAAGCATGCATGACTTGATAGATGTTGTTCAAGTAACATGAATTAACTCAAGTACCCCATAAGTTCTTCACACATGTTTTCCAACTAAAAATTCATGGCTTCCCTCAAATATTTGTAATTAGGATTGGTATCCAGTTCCCTAGTGCCTATTTATTGATGCCCTCAAACATTTGTAATGATATTTACTCAAGTTTTGAAATTTATTGCTGCCCTCAAACAATTGTAATTCATGCAACGTAATCCCTTAATAGTCCAAATTACAAAAGGGAAGCAATCTTTGATGATCTATTACCCAAATACCGTGTCAGGTACAAAATTTTTGTTTGAGGCATCAAGATCATGTAGGGCCCCTATACAATAACCTCTCTTGATTTTTGTTATCTCAAATTCATTTTCCCATGGTGTCCAATTTTTACTTAATGGAAAAAGTGTCAAATGTAAGCAATGTAAAGTTGCAAATTGGTGCAGCTTTCATTCTACAACTTGTACGAAAAAATGGACTATTCTAACATGTCCAAATGGGTACGTTTATGCTAGGCATGGTCCTCTTTCACACCCAAACATGTTGAATCACTATGATCTAAGTTCAATCAACTCGATCCCTTAAGAGTCCAAAGTGTAAAATAGTTGCAATCTTGGATAGGCTATTAATTAAAAAATTGTGATACTTAAAAAACTATCCATCTGAGGCCATGGGATCATATTGGGCCCCTATACAATAACTTCTCTTGGTTTTTGTTATCTCAGAGTCATTTTTCCATGTCAAGTTTTCACTTGATGGAAAAAGTGTCAAATACAAGTAATGTAAAGTTGCAAAGTGGTGTAACTTTCATTCTACAGCTCATATGACCAAACAGACTGTTCCAATGCATTTAGATGAGTATATTTACACAAGGCATGGTCCTCTTTCACACCCAAACATGTCGAATCACTCCAAGCTACATTCAACCGGCTCGATCCCTTAAGAGTCCAAAGTGCAAAATGGCTGCAATATTTGACGGACTATTACTTGGAAACCATGATGCTTACAAACTCTTCATTCAAGGCTATGAGATTGCGTTTTTCCCCTCTATTATTTAATCTCTCTCATTTTTTTCTATCTTAGAGGTGTTTTCATGTGGTGACAAATTTTCAGTTGAGTAAAAAATTATCAAATGCAATAAGTGTAAGGTTGCAAAGTGGTGTAACTTTCGTTCTGCAACTCGTGTGACCGAATAGACTATTCCAACATATCTGGATGGGTAAATTTACACTAGGTGTGGTCCTCTTTCACACCCAAACACATTGAATCACTCCAAGGAAAGCTCAACCAACTTAATCCCTTAAGAGTCCAAAGTACAAAATGACTGCAATCATTGACGGGATATTACTTGAAAACCATGATGCTTAAAAAAAATTTGTCTAAGGCTACAGGATTGCATTGGGCCCCTCTACAATAATCTCTCTCATTTTTTTCTATTTTTGAGGCTTTTTCCCATGGTAACAAATTTTTAGTTGAGAAAAAAGTTGTCAAATGCAAGTAGTGTAAAGTTGCAAAGTGGTGCAACTTTTGTTTTGCAACTTGTGTGACCAAACGGACTATTCCAATGTGTCTGGATGGGTATGTTTATGTTATGCATGGTTGTCTTTTGCACCCAAACATGTTGAACGGTTTGAGATATGTTCATGCAATGTAATCCCTTAAGAGTCCAAATTATAAAAGGGAAACAATCTTTGACAGCATGTTACTCAGAAACCATGATGCTTACAAACTCTTTGTATGAGGCTATAGGATCGTGTTGGGCCCTTCTACAATAGCCTCTCTTGATTTTTTCTATCTTGAAGTCATTTTCTTGTGGTGATGACTTTTCAGTTGAGGAAAAAGTTGTCAAATGCAAGCAGTGTAAAGTTGCAAAGTGGTGCAACTTTCGTTCTGCAACTCTCATGACCAAACAGATTGTTCCAACAAGTTCAGATGGGTACGTTTATGCTAGGCATGGTCCTCTTTCACACCCAAACATGTTGAATCACTGTGAGCTACATTCAACTAGCTTAGATGTCCTAAAAGAAATTAAATCTTAGTGGGTGCCCACTAGAAACTAATGACACCTTTAAATCTTAGTGGGTTCCCACCACAAAATAGAGCTTATTTTACAATAGCACAAGTAGAGGTGAGGACCTAGAATAGGAGAAGGAAAAAAATTAAGAGAAAGGATGATCCACAGGTATGAAAATGGGATATGAAAAGTAGAAAATGGAATAGCAAATCATACAAGAGCCATTAGAGGTTTGTATAGAGAAGGTACAATAGATTACACTATAAATATATATATATCTTCTCTCTCCTCCTAGCTTTATCACTTTTAAATTCTTCCTTGGATTCCATATTAAATTAGCACATAAGTAAATGATACATCATTGGTGAAACATTTTTGGAAATATTGAAGTTGTTTAGCATCAACTAATAAAGGTGTTTAGTATCAATCAATAAATATTCAAGAAAAACCATGAAGGACAACAATGAGCAATGCTAGGGCTAACCAATTAATAAGTATACATGTGAATAAGTGAAGCACAAGTACTGAAATACACATAAGACTTAAAGTATACACATGAATACATAGTATACGCATTAATACAAAGTCTATGCATGAATACAAGGTATACACATGAAAAACATGTAAGTTACAAAGTATACATCGGAATACACATAAGTCACAAAGTATACATGTAAGTTGTAAAGTACAAACTTGAATACATGTAACTCATATCTATTGAACCGTGGATTTATAATGCAAATAGGAACACCATCGATAAAAAATATTTGTATTAAACAAATAGCCATGTAGGCATAGATCAATATATTTTGATATAAGTGTAAAATATATACAAAATAGCCATATAGGCTTACAATAATTCCATATAGGCATAAAATTTCAAATATATGCAATACAAAATATGTCAAGAAATTCCATATAGGCATACAACAAAGGGCCTTCGAATAAAAAATTATTGCTCTCCAAGCTCTTGAAACAAACTCTTTCCCTATTCTTGTTGGTCGAATGGCGATAATTTTGTCACTCGTTTACTTTGAGATCAAGGAGTTCCCCTGCTACTCCTCCTAAGGTTTAGTTCTCGATCAAGCCTTATCTATTACAATAACAAGTAAAGAAATTAATATATAGAAATTACATTATAAAAAATGATATATTTTACAAAATAATCACTTACCATCTCTAGACGATCACTCTCCTCAAGGGAAATATTCACATGCCCATGATGTGGCATGCTGAAGCCCTATAGAAACTATCCAAAGATAAATTAAACTACGAATCAATAATGGTTTGATTTTTCACTAACTAACAACTATAACAATGAATATAAATTAAAATTTAGTAATCTACCACATAACCCCATGAGAGGCATCGAGGATTCTATAGCAATAGAAACACCAAGCTCCATTGCCCTATCAACATCTAGAGGTGTTTCCACTTGAAACATCTAAAAATAAAACAAAAAATTATTCAATCACGAAAAATAAAATAGTGATGCACGTCATGGCTTATAATGTATGAGATAATGAACAAAATTTTGAGTATTTATTGAACTATATATTTCTTACTATTATTCTTACTATTTTCCCCATCCATAGCTTGTTCAAAAGCACCTATTTTAGGATTTTATCCATAGCAGCAAGGTGGTGAACCATTTGATAAAATGCTTTGGTAGACATGTACAAAAAACTGTGGTAGCATAGAGAAGGAAATGAACTATTTGAAAAAATATCTCAAAGAAATGTGGCCTCATGGTGATGGAATGCCATTACAAGCAAATGTGTCATGGCATTCCATCACCATGAAACTACATTTCTTTGAGGCATTTTTTCAAATAGTGCATTGCCTTCTCTATGGTATTATGTTGGGATGGAGTGGATGGTATAGTGTGGTCTTTGTTATGATATGGAAAGTGATCATGAAATGAAGAGGGAGGGATGGGGATAAGAAAAATTGGAATAAAAGGTGGAAGGTTCCATGGATTAGTAAATTGAGGATGAGGATGAGGACCTTGAAAAAAAATTGAGGGGAATTTTGGCTAAAGGATTGGTTTCTATTCTTAAGGTAGTGAGTAGTTTGAAAAAATGCCTCAAAGAAATGTGGTCTCATGGTGATGGAATGACATTCCATCACCATGAGACCATTTCTTGGGAATTTTTCAAACTACTCACTCCCTATGCTATTGCTTACTATTATGCTTTGATAGATTTTTTCCAAGCATCCATAGTTTGTTGGAAAGCACCTTTTTTAGGATTTTAGCCATAGCAACAAGGAAGTGAACTATTCGAGAAAAAATTTGGTAGACATGTATGGAAAATGTGGTAGCATAGGTGGTGTTTGTTTGAAAAATGCCTCAAAGAAATGTGGTCTCATGGTGATGGAATGTCATTCCATCACCATGAGTCTTTGAGGAATTTTTTCAAACTACTCAGCTTTGTATATGCTTACTATTATGCCTTTGATATATTTTTTCCAAGCATCCATAGATTGTTGAAAGCACCTTTTAAGATTTTATCCATAGCAGCAAGGAAGTGAACTATTTGATAAAATGCTTTGGTAGACATGTATGGAAAATGTGGTAGCATAGAAAGAGGTGAGCTATTTGAAAAAATCGAAGAAATGTGGTCTCATGGTGATGGAATGGAATTCCATCACCATGATACCACATTTCTTCAAGGGTATTTTTTCAAACTACTCATTTCCTTGTCTATGATATTGCTTACTATTATTCTTTGATATATTTTCTCCAAGCATCCATATTTTGTTGGAAAGCACCTTTTTTAGGCTTTTAGCCATAGCAGCAAGGAAGTGAACTGTTTGATAAAATTCTTTTGTAGACATGTATGGAAAATGTGGTAGCATAGAAAAGGTGGCGAGCTTCTTGAAAAAATTCCTTGAAAAATGTGGTCTCATGGTGATGGAATGGCATTCCATCACCATGAGACCACATTTCTTCGAGGCATTTTTTCAAACTACTCATTGCCTTCTCTATGCTATTGCTTACTATTATGCTTTGATAGATTTTTTCCAAGAATCCATAGTTTTTTAGAAAGCACCTTTTTTAGGCTTTTAGCCATAGCAGCAAGGAAGTGAATTGTTTGATAAAATGCTTTGGTAGACATGTATCAAAAATGTGGTAGCATAGACAAGGTGATGACCTGTTTGAAAAAATGCCTCAAAGAAATGTGGTCTCATGGTGAGGGAATGGCATTCCATCACCATGAGACCACATTTCTTCAAGGTATTTTTTCAAACTACTCACTGCCTTGTCTATGTTATTACTTACTATTATGCTTTGATGGATTTTTTTCTAAGAATCCATAGTTTGTTGGAAAGCACCTTTTTTAGGGTTGTAGGCATAGCAGCAAGGAAGTGAATTTTTTGGTAAAATGCTTTGGTAGAAATGTAAGGAAAATGTGGTAGCATAGAAAAGGCAGTGAGCTATTTGAAAAAATGCCTCAAATAAATTGGGTCTCATGGTGATGTCCATCACCATGAGACCACATTTCTTTGAGGCAATTTTTCAAACAACTCATTTCCTTGTCTATGCTATTGCTTACTATTATTCTTTCATATATTTTTTCCAAGTATCCATTGCATAGAAAAGGAAGTGAATTGTTTGAAAAAATGCCTCAATAAAAATTGGTCTCATGGAATGCCATGACAAGCAAATGCAATTGGAATTTTCTCCTAGTTATTACTTATGCTATGTGAAGTAATTGCATCACTGCTTATGTTGACTTTCTAAACAACTATATTGTAATTGAAATTTTGTCATCTATCAACATCTAGTTATTAGTTATGCAATGTGAAGTAATGCTTTGAGTTTGAAAGATGTGCAAAGAAATGTAATAAATGATATGAATATAAAATACACAAATCTATTAAGTACAATTCATTAGTTAAACTCTTTATTCTATTACTTGCATGAAGGTTTTTCCAACTCCATTGGCACTGGGAGGTGTTCCCATGAAACCTCCAATATTAGCCTATTCAACATCCAAAATCAAATATTAGAATACCACATATAACAATGCTATTCACATTTAATAAATTTATAATTATTTACTAGTTACATACCTTAACGGTAGATGCAGTGGAGTAATAAATAGGTGGAGGGCCAATGTATCTAGTATCAACACTGTGACCCAAAAATTTTATTACAATCATTAAAATAAATTAGTTAATCTTGTATTTGAAAAATGAAATTTAATAAATTAAATTCAATGAACATGCTAACATTTAATTAAGTATCGATGTCGAAAGCCTTATTTAAAATTTCAGTTGCCATCACCATCCCCTTGATTGCATATGTATCTTGCACACCATCCTCCTGAGTGTTTGTGGGGTCATATGTACAAGTTGACCCACGAAACCTAACAAGAATGGGGTGCAAACCTACCCCTCAAAGTCTCCCCTGGATGGCACTGTACTATAGGACTGGCATGCTAGATGATACTTCGGGTCAAAGAGTTGATAGAATGCAAAGTGTCAACCTCAACACTCTTCTTCATGATGAAAGGGATAACGACGTGTTCATGAGATGGCCTAGTGAGAGCTCATCTCCCTTACCGCTGAGGATCTTGTCGTGCACCAGTTCTCTCCTATGTTGAGCCTCCACCCCTCCCTTGAAAGTCCCTCATATCAAAATAGTCGGGGATTTTTTTGAGGATGAACTCACAATAGGGTTTCCTTAAGAAATATTGGGGGACTTCACAATTGTTGCATGGTGGATACTAAAAAACCATGTACCACCTATCCCAAAAATTATTCCTAATCCCTTGGTGGTGGCACCAATGGATAGGAAACCTCTTGGCATTAAGGTCAATATTTTTATTTGTGTGTGGGTCAATGAATAGTGAGCACAAATCATATTTTGTATTTTTTTCCATATTTTACTTCTGTATATGATAATTTATCTGCATAAAAATTCCTCCATGCCTACCTCCTATCTTCCCAACCACTTAATTGTTTTTTTATTGTATCTACATGTTTTAACATGTCTTGAAGTAAAATCACAAGTGTTATTCTTTCCACAATTGAACTTATAGGATCATTCAACCTTGTGATTAACTCTGCAATTTTTTTTTTGTTATTTTCAATTACCCCCATTAAATTTTGTTTAGTATCAAGAAGATGTTGAGGAATTGGTGGAGTTTTTTGTTGTGGTTGTAGACACAGAAATCTGGTTTAAGCCTGCGACTTCAATATTCTTCATAATTTGTATTCTTCATGGTCATGATTAAATAATGTCAATTGGTTAATTATTCACTTTAACTTTAATTCTTCTATTAATTAAATAATCCTAATTATTTAATTAATTCACACTTCTTTATTCTATCTGATTAATTAAATAAACACTTTTTATTTAATTATGTTACTAATTAACCTTATCCTTCTTGTCAAATTAAATAAATTCTTATTTAATTTACTCTTTATCATACTTCAACTATAATTAAATAAATTCTTTATTTATTTAATTATTCATTTAAATCCCTCCATCACTTAATTAAATAAATCTTATTTATTTAATTATTCTTCAAATATCAAATCTTGAATTAAATGAATTATTTAATTCATGAATTCTATTTTAACTTTTTCCTCTATATTTAGATAATTGTGTGAGTTGTCTAAGTATTCACTTTGACTCGACTCAAAGATATATTCAAATCGCCCAGTTAACTATTGATTTAATGTCTGAGTGGCATTCTTGAGTAATCTCTTCGTCAAATCATTCAATCGTCTAGTTCTAACTCAATTGCGTGTACATGCATATTAATTAAATATTCCTATTTAATTAATTAAATCTTGTGTGTGCATTCAAACAAAAAGTTGCTTTAATCCATCTTTATCTTTGTCATGCAAAGATAATTCTTCTATTTTTGAATACCAAACTTGAAGATTAAATCATTTATTTAATCTTTAATTATATTTCTAATTTATATCACTCATGTCATTACTGACAGTTATCAGAATGCATGACTAATCAGTCAATCTCAACCGTTCGTTGATCTTTCAATCTTGGCTTGTCATTTGAATAATCAGTTTTCTATAAATTGATCTGGTTTTCATCATTCCAATCTCTCATGAAATCTTATGACTTTTGAGAGCACTTATCTTGAATCTTCGATGTTTTGCTAAATCACTATCATAGGCTATACTTGCACAAACTTATGAGAAATCTGAGGGAAATTATACTACAACAACAAAATGGAGAAGGGCAATCGAGATGAATCATGGAAATACATATGAATTTGGTGAGACTGTTCAAGTTTTATTTACGTTTTTGACTTCCTTTGTTCTTTGTTGCTTATCATTAGATTGCATTTAGATTTGTATTGCATGCTTGCTTTTAATCTTCTTTCTGCACTTTCTAGGCGTTACATTTGGTGAACCCGATGTGAAGACACCATCTTCGCATATTCGTAGACTTTTATTTTGATTTTTGCAGGTTTTTCGTATGAAACAACGCATCAACTTGACAAAATGCCACAATTGAAATTCCTAGACGCATCAGTTAGACGAAGTGATGCAATTGATTTTTTGAACCGCATTTGACTCCAGAAACGACGCAACTAAAAAAGTCTGATGCATCTGCAAATTCCTGAACCGCAACTAACTGATAAAATACCGAGAACGCAATTGCAGAGAAAAGCAATGCATCTAACTGGTAAAATAGTGATGCAATTGACTGGTAACCTTTTGTTTCTATTTTCAGGAAATCTCAAAATTGTCAATTGATTTATGTGTTACTAATATCGGATTTTCAGCATGTGGGCTTTTTGTTTTTGGAGTTAACAAGTTTTTGTAGGACGATTGACGAAGACAATGCTGAAAACTACTAACGAATCTTTCTGTAGAACGCATGTCAAAGACCTTAGTTAATTTTCTTAAAACCGATTGTTTGGTAGTGTAGAAAATCTTTCATTTGGATTAAAATTAACAATTGTTTACTGTGTTTGGTGCGAAAGCACAACTGTGTATTACCCTCACGATTTAGTACATTGAAGTATCCTCTCCCCTTGTGCATCTGTGTGATCCTAGGTGCAAGAGAAACGATTACCAACTCTAGAACTTGGGCCTGTTCTGGTGGGAAAAAGTACTCACCCCAGGATGACTCAGATCGGTAGCACCCTGAACCTAAGGGACTTCCAGCCAGTATATAAAAGTGGATTCTTGGGGAAAGCCCAAGAATCACGAGTATGGTTCCAATGAGATGGATATGAAAGGGGACTCTCGCCGCATGGATCATGCCCCACAAATGGAATGCCCGTACTAAACACCTTTTGTTTTAGAGACCAACCATTTTTGGCCATTGCTTGGTATAGTGTAGGGTATAGTATCATGCCCAAAGACACTCACTACTGATCCCCTTGAGTAGAGATAGCAATTCTTGGGAGGTCATTTCCCAAAGAATTTGAAATTGGTGTGCTCGTAAGACGTTAATGAGCCGTGGAGGGGAGCCAATGCCACCAAATTTCTAAGCTATTTGCTCTCAAGAAGGAATGGTGTTTATCACCAATTCGGGGTATTTCGGTGGGCTGTACCAAGTATACAAACCCTAGGCCTTTTGGCCTATTAGGATGTACTTTTCTATTGTCAACTTAAATGTTCTTTGAGTCCAAAATCAAATTGAAAACACTTTGTCTTATGATTGTCCTTGTTTGTCAGAATTGGATCATGGAAAATAGAGTCAGTTTTAAATCTCAAATCACTGAGAATTCACAGAGAGTCTCAACTGTTCACTAGAAGGTCGCAATTGATTTTAAAGAATCACATCTGTTTAACTTTGAGTCACATCTGAAATTTAGAGTCACATCTATTTAAATTAGAGTCGCATCTGATATTTAGATTCGTATCTGTTTAATTTAGAGTCGCATTTGTCATTTCCAGTTGCATCTGCCAGATTAGCTCTTATTTGCTTTGTGAAAAGTCGCATATGTTATATTCTGAGTCATAACTGTCATTACAAGTTGCATCTGTTAGAAGGATAACAGCATCTATCAGGGTTAGACATTAAACTTTATCAGGGACACGCAATTGTTCACCAGAAAACCACAACTATTAAACTGAACCGCATCTATGAAATCCGGTGACACATTTTCCTGATTAGAAAATCAGAATTCACAATCATTGCCCAGTCAACACAGTTATACCAGTCTTTCAGTTAAATTCCCACAAACAGACTTTGAACGGAAATAGGTAACGATTTTGCTCAATTTTGCATCCTTTAGGTTCATATAGTCATTACCATAGTTTTCCTAATTCAGAGTTTGGTCTCATCTTAGAATACATTTTTCCTTTAGAGTACGCTTCTAGGAAGGTCATTTTTTCAAACTTTAGGATAGGTCCACCATCTACACTCTAGAAAAATCATAGTGTCAACGAAATCTGTCATTGAACCTAGTCTTATCATTGTATCCTTTGTCCTACAGAGAGTCCTCCTAGCTCATCAGTCTAGTTAGGAAACTCAACTTGTCTTTGATCCTCGTCCTACATTGGTTCTTTGACTTAACTAAATTGATGTCTTGGTTAGACTTTAGGTAGTTGGTCCCTCCGTATTGGGTTTATAGAATTGATTATTTTAGATCCTTGCTTGGACTTTGCATCTTTAGTTTTTAGACTAGTGTCATCTTGGAACATTCCTTATTTTGCATTCCGAAAATCCCAAAAACATAGACTAGGGTCATACTATCCATAGACGTAGTTTTACATTCCTTGCATATTGAGCTAATCGTACATGGTTGAAACTAGGTCTAAGAGAAGAGAGAGAGAAAAGATGTCAAACCCAAACGAATTCATCAATCCATTTTCCTCAAGACCTCACAAGACTCTATTAGAAAAATTCACCACTAGAAACACTCAAGGTCACAATACAACATAAGACATAGAGGCTGTCACATAGGACCCTGAGTTTGCCTCTTTTGTAGATGAGTACCTAGCAAATGACCATTAATGATACTTAGCTAAATTGCTAGCTAAAGGCACTACCTTACCTACAGGATTTGATATCAGCACCTTACAAACTCAACCTACATAAGGGACACATACAATGACTGCTAGTGCTACTATACCTTAGGTCAACACAACTATGCCATCTGGCACATCTACACAGAGTATGACAGTCCATACGTCCCCATTTGGTATGTCTGGCATGACATCAGGATTTAATTTCACTGTAGGAGGATCATCATCCACTCCCTCCGGTCCTCTTGTTGGGAGTAAAAGACCTAAGACATCAACCTCTACACCATATGTCAGTGTCACAAGTACAACATCCCAATCAATGGCCATACCTAATGCCAGTGTCATGAGCACCATACCACAATCAATGGCCATACCTAGTGCTCACGTCACTAGTACTATACCATAGACTACACAAACAAGAGGCATTCCCTCTTTCGAGTATGGCAATCAAAATCCATTATCCCCGACTGGCAACCAGAATCCATTTACTCAGATTCTGAATCAAAATCCCTTTGCCCAGACAGGCAATTAGAATCCATTTACATGGATTTCAAATCAAAATCCTTACTCCCTGATTGGTAGTTAGAATCTGATCCCAGGTCAATACCAATTTATGCAGATTCTAGACCAGAACACATCTACCAACATTCTGAATCCAAATCCACCTCAAATACACACATTCAATCAAAACCCATCATGAGACCTTGGATTTCAGAATACATACACGGATCCGCATAATCCCCCTAGCGCATCTTTGACCCAAGTTGATGTCTTACAAACACAAATGCATGCACTACAAATACAAATGGATAACATGTCGGTGTCAACTAAGAAATCTTTTTCAACAAAGGATATATGCCCATTTCCCTTTGATAGATCATTGTATATGACCCCTTTCCCTCACGGATATGTCATACCCAATTTCCCTAAGTACAATGGCAAACAGAATCCAATAGAACATATAAGGGAATTTTCTACCATATGCATAGATCTCGCTTATGGCCCCACGTATCTTATGAGACTATTTCCATGAAGTCTTGTAGGGATTGCACTAGAGTGGTTTTCAGGTCTAGACTCTGGCATCAAATCTTAGGGTGAACTAGTCGAGAAATTTGTGGAGCAATTCTCCTTAAACATAGACCACGAGATAAATATAGTAACCTTATGTCACACAACACAAGATGAAGGTGAAACATTCATTGCTTTCTTCCAGAGATGGAGGACTATAGCTAGCCGGTGTCCTGTCGGGATACCTGAGAAACAAAAAGTTACTATGTTCCTGAAAACCTTCATGTGAAACTAAGGAGTAACTTAAGGGTACATTGTTGTACATCTTTTTCAGAACTAGTGGAAAAACGGGTTATAACAGAAAAGGATCTAATTGAAAAAGGTGAAATTAAGACATCAACATCCAATAGAATCCAATCATGCAAAACACCCCCACTGATAGAAATAGATTTTGGTCTCACAACAAAAATGTCACCAATGATGGGGTAGTTGATGCTAAAACGCTACAAGCGGGACCACTCATCACATTACAAGGACCTCACACTTTTTCCAACACACTTAATGTTGTCAATCAAGCTCCTAACATGGTCCAAAATACTCAACATCCACAACAATAAAGGAGATTTCAAAAACATGAGCTCACTCCCTTAGGGGAACCCATTGAGTCTGTATTCAAACAATTGTTACAACATAATCTTATACAGCTGCAAGAACCAAGACAATTTAAACCAGCTTGGTGGGATGATAATGCCTTTTGTGATTCTCATAGAACTAAGGGACATAACCTACAAAACTGTCGACAACTGAAGAATATCATACAAGATCTTGTCGAAAGGAGAATTATTGAAGTTGGTGGACAGGAAACCAAAATCCTCAAACACTAATCATCAAGTCTTTTCTAATCCACTACATGACCATGGGAAAGGAACTGCTCCTAGTTTGAGTACAAAGACCAATATGTCAGCTAACTATGCAAGTATCAAGCATGATTATAATGGTGGAAAAATCATTCATTGCCTTCGCGCCGCCAATGAGAATATCAATACCATTACTATCAATACAAATCTTGAGTGTGTAGTCAATACTTGTCATACTAAGATCACTATCCAAGTCCCTCCATCGCAGCAAACACAACCTTCCAAGTTACAATATAGCTTACTTGACCAGTTGGGGAAGACCCCCACTCAAATCTCAATCTTGGAACTGTTGCATATTTCCCCTGATCATCGATCTATTCTCGATAAGGCTTTACAGAACACCACGGTCCCTAATGACCTTGATGTCAATCATTTCCAGGAAATGGTGGGCTACTTGACCAATAATCATCATGCCACATTTTATGAACAAGACTATGCAACTGAAAAGACGAACCATAATGATCCTTTACATCTAGAAGTCCTTGTTGATGATACCAAAGTTAGACAAGTTTTGGTAGACGGAGGAGCAGGGTTAAATCTGTGCACTTTAAAACTAATTAAGGCATTAGGTATCTTAGAAGCATGCGTTGACACGACCAAAATTATTGTCATTAAAGCTTATGATGATGAGGAATGAAAATCAAAGGGGGTGGTAGCACTTCCTATCAAAATTGGTCCTGCAGTAATGGAGACAAAGTTCCAGGTCTTGGATCTAACCCTTCCTTATAACCTTCTGCTAGGTAGACCATGTATTCATGCCATGAAGACGGTCCCTTCCACATATCATCAGTGTCTTAAATTCCCTTACAATGGCATGAAAATAACTATAGATGGTGATTCTGATCCATTTCAATATTGCACCAATCTAAAAGAGATCCCCCAACGCCAAGTGCCAGTAAACCAAGAGGCTTCATCATCCAATCCATCTTCCTATGTTGATCCATCCACACTCACTCGAACATCTATTTCACCCTCAATTCCTACCACTCCTAGGGTTGAGATCCAAGCAAAGGGTTGTGGAGAGTATTACCTGATGACATCTTATTTTGTTAGCCATTTGATTCCTCCTAAGTCATATGGTTTACCTACGCCAGATAGGGGACAGTCTATGGTCACTATACATGTTCCTCCTACAACAACTTTCACTACATGGGGCCAATTAAGCAAAGAGGCTGTAAATACAGAAGATGTCACCTCCTGGTTGTATAGGGAAGATGGTGAAGAACCTCTCCCACTTGCTCACATTCCTACAGATCTATATGAAAAGGGTTTCAAAATCATGCAAAGCAAGGGATATGATGGATAGAGTGGTTTAGGCTTAAACGAAGATGGGAGGATTGAACCAATATTTGTTTCTCAGTGGCCAAAAGGCATGGGGCTAGGGTTTCAACCAATTTAGATTGGCGTTCCTAGTACCACATCACCCTTACTTGAGGATATAAGTGCTTCAGAAGATATTAAGACATCTCAAGAACCATTGGACCAATATCAGTATGACTCCCCCGACTCTAATGATTATGAGTGGGATTCCCTATCCTCTACCTCTTCCATGGACCTTGACAAGTTATTTAGAGAACTTGACTTAATGTTAAGATCCTCACCAAATCCATTGAATTCCTGTCCACCAAAGAAAATGAAAAAGGAGGAATGGTTTAAACACTACTATTGGGAATCACTTGATCCTACCTCTTGGAAACCCGATACATCTGTTTCAAATAATCAAACCTTGGCATTAGGCCCACCTATCAATCTACCTAGACCTAAACCTAAGAGCATACAGGATTTAGTACAAGACTTTTGTGACCATATGAATAACTCAATCCTTACCTTGACCCCATTAAACTTTGATAACTCCAACGATGACATGCCCTTAGTCTATCCCCAACTCATTGATTGGGACCAACAAGACACACCCGTCTTAGACATTTTTGAGAATGACGAAGCAATTGCTGAGTTCCTGGGATTACAAGAAGGCATACCTAACGGTGATCATAAGGCTGGTTTTACCATTGACTTGGACAACAAAGCATATTTTGGGGAATCTGTTCAACCCTCCAGTCGCAAAAATGAGAAAAATAATAAACAAGATAAAAAGGATGAGTCTCTAGGTGAAAACTGAAAGGTTCCTTTAGACAATGAAAAAGTAAAAAGAAAGGACGCATCCGAAGGTGAAAACCTCTCTGAGGCACCTAAGGATGGAGGTTTGAACATTCTCCCTGTTGCACAGGAAAGTCACCCATGCTCGTTGAAGAATTGGTAGAAGTCAACATAGGCACAAAAGAGAATCCTCGACTAGTTTATTTTGTAGCGTCATTGACAACAAAAGAGCAGCCAGAGTTCCACAACTTCTTTGCACAAAGACAGATAAATTTTTCTTGGTCATATGTAAACATGCCAGGGTTGGATCCTGAACTGGTTCTACATCACTTGCATTTACAACCGGGTGTCAAGCCAGTGAAATAGAAATTGAGAAAAATGCATCCACATATTGCTTTACTAGTCAAGGCAGAACTCAAGAAAATGTTATACATTTTTTTCATAAGATCAATCGACTATGCCGATTGGATCTCCAATCTTGTACCAGTCACTAAACCAATTGGGGGCATCCGCATCTGCACTGATTTTAGAGATATCAACAAGGCTTGTCCTAAGGATGACTTCCCTTTGCCTAACATAGACATGATAGTTGACATGACAGTAGGATATGAGATGTTGTCTCTTATGGATGGATTTTCAGGATATAACCGGATCATAATTGCAACTGAAGACCAACCTAAGACGGATTTCACTTTTTCCTTGGGGAACCTATTGCTAGAATGTTATGCCCTTTGGACTCAAAAATGATGGAGCAACCTATCAACGTGCCATGACCACTATCTTTCATGATCTAGTACACACTCTTATGGAGGATTATGTTGATGACCTTATTGTTAAATCCAAGACAAGGGAAGAACATTTACAGGTTTTAGACAAGATATTTCAAAGGCTGGAGAAGTATAAAGTGAGACTCAATCCCAAGAAATGTGTGTTTGGAGTCAAGTCAGGAAAGCTGTTAGGCTATATCATTTCCAGATGAGGCATTGAAGTGGATCCGGCTAAGGTAAAAGCAATCATCGACATGCCTCCACCCACTAATCTCAGTCAACTAAGGACACTACAAGGAAGACTGCAATCCATCAGAAGATCTATAGTGCAGTTAGCAGATAAGACACATCCTTTTCAACATCTACTTAAAAAGGAGTACCCTTTGCATGGACAGTTAGGTGTGGAGAGGCCTTTCAACTGATTAAGGAATATTTACTCACCCCACCAGTCTTAATGCCACCTATTGAAGGAAGACCATTGATTCTTTATATTACAACAACCCATTCATCACTCGGAGCATTACTTGCATAGAATGATGATGAAGGTCATGAAAGGGCAGTCTATTATATCAGTCAGACTTTGGTAGGTTATGAGCTCAACTATAGTACCATTGAACGTGCCTGTCTTGCAGAAGTATTTGCTACCCAAAAACTGAGGCACTATATGCTAAACCATAAAACAATGTTGATTGCTAAAATAGACCCTTTGAAATGTATTCTCAGCAAGGCAGCATTAACAGGGCAACTGGCCAAATGGGTTATGATACTTAGTGAGTATGATAGCCAGTATGTAGAAATAAAGGCTATTAAAGGACAGGTCATTGCTGATCAGTTAGCTGATGCACCAATACAAGAAGATCAGCCATTAGTGGCAGACTTTCCTGATGAATTTATATTTACAATTGACACAAACATAACATGGAAACTGTACTTTGATGGCTCACACACAAATCATGGCTCAGGGGCTGGTATACTGTTTATCACACCATAGGGTGATTCCATCCCTAATTCATTCAGGATTGCATTTCCATGTACTAACAACATAGCAAAGTATGAAGCTCTAGTGACAAGGTTACACATGGCAGTCAAGTGGAAAATTAAGAATCTATGGGTATATGGTGATTCTCAACTAGTAATCAGACAGGTCAATGATGATTATGAGACTAAGGATGATAAGCTTGCTCCCTACCAACGCATGGCTGATAGCTTTAAAGAGTACTTTGACAAGGTCGAATTTCATCAAATACCTCATGTTTTAAATAGGGTAGTAGACGCTATGGCTACAATTGCATCACTTCTCGACATTCCTAACAATGCGCCTAAGTTTGAGTTCTTGGTAGAACAAATTTTGGTCCCAGTCTACGATATTCTAGATTCTGAAATGGTGTGTGATATTGTTGGTCTTGATTCCCCATGGTACAAAGAAATCTATGACTACCTTCATGTTGAAGTCATACCCACTGGCCTATCAAATAACCAATGTAGGACATTCCTCCGCAAGTCAGCCAAATACACCATCGTCGGAGACACCCTATATAGACGCGCCTTAGATAATACCCTAGTGAGATGTCTTGATTCTACTGAAGCACAAGCAACCTTGTGTGGGGTGCATGAGGGTATATGTGGTTCCCATTCTAGTGGTCCTACCTTAGCCAAAAAGATTATGAGACTGGGTTATTACTGGCCTACTATGGAAAAAGACTCATATGTCTTTGTAACAAAATGCCGCCAATGCCAAGTTCATGGAGACTTGATACATGCACCAACATAGGAGCTCCATCCTATAACGTCACTATGGCCCTTTTCCCAATGGGGACTTGACCTCATAGGTAAGATTCACCCCACATCATCTAATGGATACAAATTCATTATCACTGCCACTGAGTATTTTATGAAGTGGATTGAAGCCATTCCTATGACATACATTACCAGCACCCAGATTTCTAAATTTATCCTGAATTATATCATTTGTCGGTATGGTGTCCCTCAGTCCATAATTACTGATAATGGCCTCCCCTTTAAGAATCAAGAAGTTTTCCATTTGTGTGATGAATTTCATATTCAACATCATTTTTCCACTCCATACTACCCACAAGGTAACGGCCAAGCAGAGGCATCTAACAAAACCATCATTAGAATCCTCAAGAAGACTGTCAATGATGCTGGTTGTGATTGGCATTTATAGCTTAACCCTACCTTATGGGCTTATCGCACAAGTATCCATACTCCTACTGGTGCCACTCCTTACTCACTAGTATTTGGTTCTGAAGCTATTCTTCATATTGAGGTCAAGATTACTTCCCTAAGGGTATCCTTGAAAGGCCACATTGATGATGAAGAGTACCGAGTATTGAGACTACATGAGCTAGAATTCCTTGATGAGCAAAGACAGAAGGCACTAGACCATCTCCAAGCATAACAGAATCACCTTCGTCGTAGCTATAACAGGAAGGTCTTGAACAAAAACTGACATTGGTGAGCTCATTTTAATGGAGAACCCAAAGAATCAAGCAGAAAGAGACAAACCAGGAAAGTTTGAACCAAACTAGTTAGGACCTTATATTGTTACAGAAGCTTTTGGATCAGGAGCGTACCAACTCTCTACTCCTGAAGGGGAACCATTGTCCTCACCAATCAATAGTTTGCATCTGAAGAAGTTCTATGCATAGCTTCTAAGAGCCTTGTCTTAATTAGAAAAAATACAAAAAAATCAACAAATCAAAAAAATCGTTACCAAGGTGAAAACCTAGCAAATAGGCATCTTGGTAACACCAAAAAAATTGGATAATCCAGAAAATAGTAAAGATGAATAATTCATCCAATAGTGAAAACCACTTCGGTGGCGCTTTGGATAGGTACCATGGTGAAAACCTAGCAAACAGGTGCCATGTGTAGTTGACTCTGCTCCTTTGCCTACTATTATTCTAATCTGGCACATCCTTGTACATAGTCTGTATCCCCGTACATACTACATATCCCTGTACATAGTCCACTTCCCTATACATAGTCCAATACCCTGTACATAGTCCTTATCCCTGTACATATTACCTATCCTTATACATATCCCTTATCTTTCCTATCCATCACTGGTACATACCATCCATAATCTTTCCCATAACCTAGAACGATTGACATTGAGTGCATTTCATATCCCCCATTTTACCCTATTCATAATCAATTGGTCTTATACTCGACTAGTGGCAAACACTTGATGTGTGTCATATCGGTTCTTACATTGGCTATGTTGAAGACGTAAAACCATGGAAAAATCCCAAAAAAAATCCCAAAATGACCTGAGAAAACACAAAAACATCAGAAATCTTCAAAAAGACAAAAAAATCAAAACAATTTCAAAAATCCAAAAATAGAGTCAGGGTCAGTCGCACTTGTTAGTCTTTGTCGTTTGTCGAACTACATTGCCTCTGCCACTGGACGTAGGCAAGACCATCTGCTGATGTTCCCTCAAGGCATTAGGTCAGTCCATTTAGGTTTGTCTGTATAAATTCATGCTTCAATTCATATGTATATATAACAAGGTCATTAGTCGTGTCGAACTACGAGGTCTCTGCATGTATAATGTAGGCAAGGCCATCAATCGATGGGCCCCTAAGACCACACTAGGTCAATCCACTAGGGTTCGTCACATTCACTTTCACACATGTCTTCTATTTTTAGTCAGTCTTGTCGGTCAAAGTCAAGTCAAACTACGAGGTCTCTGTGTGTATAATGTAGGCAAGGCCATCAATTGATGAGCCCCTGAGGCCGCACTAGGTCAGTCCTTTAGGGTTTGTCGTCACACACTGTTGATTGTCAACATGTCATATCAAGTCATGCATAAATCTAGTGAACAAGTCAGCAATGTCTCTAAGTCAAATCAAACTACTTGCCAAACAAAACAATCAAAACAGATCAATAAATGTCTACTACAGGATGTGTCCTTCCTAAAAACAGACATCATCACGGCAACCATCCAGTATCTTATCCAGGATGAGTCCTTCCTAAATACAGCTATCAGCATGGCAATCTATGTCTTATACAGGATGAGTCCTTCCTGCATAATCGACATTGTCAAACAATTAAACATAGCCTTACACAGGTTATCACATCAACGACATCTGACTCAACGTCTTATACGATACATGTCTTTCTGAAACCAGGCTTTGTCATGCCTTATACAGATATTCATAACATCGAAACCAAACTCACAGTCTCATTTGGTATGTGTATCTCTTGACATCAGGCTCTATCAATCAATCCTTCTATCAATCAACACGAATCAAACAAACAGATCAAGTTTTGGAAAATACTTGACTGGCTTTTTGACTTTATGGCTTATTTATCTTATCATTTATCTTGAATTGGTGACTACGAATTATGTTACTAGCTTTCTCAAGGATGTCCCATGAAGGATCTAGAGAAGCAACAATGTATCAGAATTCTGTTTTCTTTGACTGTTGTTTGTCGACTATCTTTTAAAGTTGATTTTGAGTCATGTTACTAGTTTCCTCAAGGATGTCCCATGAAGGATTTAGAGGAGCGATGACGTCTCATGACCCGTCTTTTTCTCTATTTGTTGTCTATGGTTTGTCTTGACAAAAAGACTGGGGCAACTTGTGTCCTTCGTATGAGTTAACGACAATCCTTGTCTGCGACTGTCTATTGTTAACAAGTGGAGGACCTTGCACACCTTGATCTATGTCATATCATGGTGTTTGTCTCCATTTGTATTAGTCCCGCCCAATGATGATTAAGTGCAATACATTTTGTGATACAACAAAACATCAAAGATTGCTAATACTAACATCCATCGCATCTTTTTCGTTATTTCTCAATCTTTCTTTCCATACTAACAGTTCTTCTTTCTTGCATTATGACAGAGTCCTATGACACACAATAATACAAGTCATCCTGCATATACATACATGTTAGAAAAATACATACATATACACATTTATCATATTTAGGAAATCATGGCATAATAGACATTCATCATCATACAATACATATCATAAGCATTCCATGTATAAAACAAATATAAATACATGCATCACATTATATTTGTATAGCATCACATGTAGCATGCATGGTACATATAACATCATATTGCATCTCATAATTATAAATTGCATACATCACATAGAATCAACATTATATCATTAGCTGCATAAACACATCATCACATAGATAGGATCATCCATCACATAGGCATATCTTATAAACATCACATGTATAAATAAACGACTGCATAATCAATAAATAGAAATGCATATCATGAGAATCACCGCCAAAATCATATATATATCGCTCAATAGTGTCACATCACAATGTCATAATGTATCAATCATACATGGAAGCCCGCAGGCTATAGAATCATAATACAATGTCTTGATGCATATCAAGAGGTGCCCCTATCCTGAACTGCCACTACTATCATGGTTGGAGTGCGCAGATGAATGATGTCGGGAACCTGATGACCTATGAGCTGAGTGAGGCCTATCATACGGACCTGTTCTACGTGGCTACTCCACACCCTCTATAATAACTGTCCTGGTGTGGGTCCTGGTCTGTGACCTGCTACTATGTGCTTGTGAGAAGCTAGGAGCCCATCTCTCTGGAGGAACCTATGCCTCATATAAATCACGTTAATAAGTCTCTCTCTCACCGGCTCTGACTAACTCTCTGGAAAAGGCAACTGTTGGCCCACTGCATAAAGCTCTGAGCTCTATAAATCTCTACTCTGTCTCCTATCTTCAAGCTATGGTTTGATTCATGTCCCTCGCCACTCTACTAGCACTTGCTAATCTAGATCTGTCAAGGGAAACGGCCTATGCATGGCCCACCACTGATCATACTCCTCTATGGTACCTGGGTCTACTGGACCATCTCTCCACCCCCAAGGAACTGCCTGCAACACATCGATGCCTGCCTCAGTTGTAGCCACTGGAATCTCTGGACCCCATAGGGGGACCTCTCGTGATGACCTCGCGAACTCAGCCCGTCCTCTCAGCATGTCCTGTCTCTCTCCAAACTGTCGCAGGATACAATCTAGCAAGTGACGCTCTATGATGTGGACATGTGACAATGTCCACCCAATCAAGTATTGTATCTATCGACAAAAAGGCATATGCTCATCCTCATCGGACCAGTTTGTGCATCCCAAGTATGGCCTCCAGGTAAACTGCACCATCATGTCTATGGCATGCCTAAAATAACCTGTATCTCCTATGTGATGCTGCATGTTCGTTCCCACATAACGGAAGGCATAAGGTGCTCCATGCGGTACATCTACTATCCTGGTGACCGAAAGATCACAATGTGTTCCCACGCCCATACCACCAAGAGCGTGGTACCACAACTCATAAGTTGTGCCTCTCGGTAGGCTATATCATGTAAGTGAAAGTACAACATCCCAAGTAAACAGGGACCCCATGCATACACCTCACATCTCTCTAGCATCCCTACAAGCATCTCCCCCCACCCCACGGGAAAACCATGACCTCAATGGTCGGGAAGTACTATCCCACCTATCAATGTGCATAATAGACAGTCCAACTACCTATACCTCTGCGCTAACACACGCCACCTAATCTCATAATGGTCAAACCCTAGTTGTCTGACATCCGCATGTGGGTAGTATTGACACATCTCGACAATACCCCTCTGGGTATCATAGCTCACCCATGTACCTCTGATCGGAAGTCTAATGATCTTGTGCACATCCTCTAGCGTTACTGTGGCCTCTCTAGTAGGCAGGTGAAAGGATGACGTCTCTGAGTGCTACCGCTCGAACAGTGCTGTCAATAAACCCCGATTTGCCCGAATCTGGGGCATATCTATAACATGAACCAGACCTAGGTGCCATAGAAATCGTTGCTTTGCACTCCCCAAGCTGTCTTTGAAACGAAAAATTCGTCGGTCTCAACTCTCACGTGTATACATTATCCAACACGACCCGCAATGGCATTATACATGCCTCATGTCAGCATCAAACATCTATCCTAGTGCAAAATGACTATATTAACTGCTATTCAAATGCGTCGTTATTTTGCAAATGTGTCATTCTTTACCACTTGCGTCGTTATTTTACATATGTGGTGCATGAAAATCAAATGCATCGTTTAATTAAACAAATGCGTCACTCTTTGTCAAATGCGGCACTTTACTATGCATATGCGAGCATAATCACAAATGCGTCAGCAAAAATCATTATTATGTGCAACCGCGTGAGTCAAATGCAAATGCATCGAATTAAATGCACATATGTCAAAGAAAATGCAAATGCGGTGCAAAATAAACATATGCGGTGAACATAAATGCAAATGCGTTGATTTTTGTCAAATGCAATTAACTAAATTACAAATGCGTCGAACCGCATAACATCTACGCTAATCTACCTATGTATTTTTGCATATTCGTTGTTCCGCATGCAAATGCGTCGTTTGCACATTCACATGCAGCGTTTTGATAAAATGACGCATGCTAAAAATTTAAATTAAATGCCTAAAAATATGCACAAATTAAAATTTCAAAAGTCAAGTTCGGGGTACATACCGGGGGGTCCGTGTCGGCTGGCTTCCTGAAGGTCCGAATCCTATATGCGCGATGGTGGGTGTTCAGAACGGGAGACATCATCGCTGTGGGTGCAGAGCAAAATCTCAATTTTGAAGCTAGGTGGGTGAAAATGACTTAGTTTTTACCCTAATTTCTATATATACCTAGGGTTTTGGTGGCATTCTTTTCTACTGGCCATGTCAACTTCCAATTTCAATCAACCCGTACCCGTCCATACCACTTCTAAATTCAATTTCGTCAACTCCACTGCATTTCTGGCTATCCAATGGAATAATCGGGATCATTTCCAAATTTTTCTGGCTTTTTTGAAAATTTGTCAATTTTCCCGAGGGGGCATACCTTCACCAGTTTTACACCGGGGCATGATTGGGGAATTTTTTTTTTCGATTTTCTTTGACACAACGCTGAAATGACATTGTATCAAAGAGGGGCAAATGTAGACACCGAAATCTGGTTTAAGCCTGCGACTTCAATATTCTTCATAATTTGTATTCTTCATGGTCATGATTAAATAATGTTAATTAGTTAATTATTCACTTTAACTTTAATTCTTCTATTAATTAAATAATCCTAATTATTTAATTAATTCACACTTTTCTTTATTCTATTTGATTAATTAAATAAACACTTTTTATTTAATTATGTTACTAATTAACCTTATCCTTCTTGTCAAATTAAATAAATTCTTATTTAATTTACTCTTTATCATACTTCAACTATAATTAAATAAATTCTTTATTTATTTAATTATTCATTTAAATCCCTTCATCACTTAATTAAATAAATCTTATTTATTTAATTATTCTTCAAATATCAAATCTTGAATTAAATGAATTATTTAATTCATGAATTCTATTTTAACTTTTTCCTCTATATTTAGATAATTGTGTGAGTTGTCTAAGTATTCAATTTGACTCGACTCAAAGATCTATTCAAATAGCTTAGTTAACTATTGATTTAATGTTTGAGTGGCGTTCTCGAGTAATCTCTTCGTCAAATCATTCAATCGTCTAGTTCTAACTCAATTGTGTGTACATGCATACTAATTAAATATTCCTATTTAATTAATTAAATCTTGTGCGTGCATTCAAACAAAAAGTTGCTTTAATCCATCTTTATCTTTGTCATGCAAAGACAATTCTTCTATTTTCGAATACCAAACTTGAAGATTAAATCATTTATTTAATCTTTAATTCTATTTCTAATTTATATCACTCATGTCATTACTGACAGTTATCAAAATGCGTGACTAATCAGTCAATCTCAACCATTCGTTGATCTTTCAATCCTGGCCTGTCATTCAAATAATCGGTTTTCTATAAATTGATCTGGTCTTCATCATTCCAATCTCTCGCGAAATCTTATGACTTTTGAGAGCACTTATCTTGAATCTTTGATGTTTTGCTAAATCACTATCATAGGCTATACTTGCATGAACTTATGAGAAATCTGAGGGCAATTATACTACAACAACAAAATGGAGAAGGGAAATCGAGATGAATCATGGAAATACGTACGAATTTGGTGAGACTGTTCAAGTTTTATTTACATTTTTGACTTCCTTTGTTCTTTGTTGCTTAGCATTAGATTGCATTTAGATTTGTATTGCATGCTTGCTTTTAATCTTCTTTCTGCACTTTCTGGGCGTTACAGTGGTTGTTGAGGATTTTTTTCATGTTCTTGTTGCTATGGTTGTTGATGATTTTGAAGAGGGTTTTGAGGTTCATTAACATCTGCTATAAATTAAAAAAATGAATATTAAAAATAACCTAGAATTACCTATTTAACAACAAATTCACAAAAAAAATAAACAATGCTTACTTGTTTGACCTCCCCATCAACGTGGTGGCATCCTAGTGATGAAATTGAAACTTTAGCTCCTTTCAAAATGTGAGCATGCAAATGCAAGGTTTCTTGGCCACAGACAACAAAAAACACAGTGAAAATGAAATGATGTCATTTTTTTATTTTAATAAGTTATAATGTGCTTGTGTTATAACACATGCGCATTGTAGGCTCAATGTGATTGAGCCTTTGGCTTAGTAACACCAAGCCATAACACGAGTACATTATAATACACTCATGTGTTATAGCTTATCAAAAAAAAATTGAAATTTTTTCCATAATTTGGCCCCCCATATTTTTGCACTCACCCCTTTTACAAATTTGAGAATTTCTCCAATTTTTCTCTTCAAAAGATCTTCAAGCATTATTCCACCTAGATTTGTAAACACAACATGAGAGGGAAAAATTGTTTGTTTTTGGTGAATGGGGGTTTTCCTTGGTTAAACCCCTTTTTGGTAATCAAACCTTGAAATGAATAAAAACATGAAAGAGGGAATGAAGAATGAACAAATCTATGTTTCCACACAACAAACCCTTAAATAAGTCCTTGAATGAAGGTCTGTAACTTGCATGAAATGGCTGAAATGGATGTGGATTTTGATCTTGAATCTTACTTGAAATAGTGCTTTGAGTACTTGAATGGATCATGAAACCTACATTACAATGTTAGCTCCACAAAAATGCATGGTGGAAGAAGACTTTGACATGATAATTGGATCTTGATTGCTATAATAAAACTCTAATAAATCTTCCTTTCGCCTTTGATCACAAATTTAGCTCTTGAAAACTTGAATGAAAACTCTTAGGTTGCTTAGATAAAAATTCTTAGGTGAAGCATAGTGAAATAACCTTATATTTATAGGTATGTATCCTCAATTTCCCGAAGTTCAAATATCACAAGCTGACATCTGAATATACACTTAGAGATATTAAAATCCCACCAAAAAAGTAATGTAAATTTAGGTCCTAAGTTCTAGGTATGATCCATTCGCCCATGGGCGAATGTGTCCCAAGTCCCTAAGCCTAGGACACACATTGCTCCATGTAAAGTGTTAAGGCATTAATGAATGTCAAGTTTCCTCTATAAAATGCAATTAAATAGGCTTGAAAAATGAATTAAAGGGCCAATTAAGGCATAATTACACTCAATTAATTAAGGGAGCCCTAAATAAGTGTGAAAGTGTAAATAAATACATTTTACAACACTAAATTAAGGAAAAACTAGGTCCAATTTAACTAGGAGGGCCCAAATAAGCGTGAAAGTGTAAAAGGATACATTTTTCTACACTACAGTTCTAAAGGGGTGCCCTCAAAATAACTTATACCATTCTAATACCCTATTCTTCTTAGGCCATGAGTCCATCAGGTACATAGATTTATTTTCTTCCTTTACATTGTTTTTCTCTTCTAGTTAGTCTAATGTGATTCCAATCTCTTAATTTTGAAGTGTCTCATATTGTCTAGTGTAGTGTAGAAAATTGTACACTCTTGAAAGTGGTGCAATTTCACACTTAATTTGGACCTATTTTGGCACCATTTCATTAATTACCCTTTAAATCATTATTAATAGGCCCCTAAGACCCATTATTTCGTATATCAAGGCTTATTTTAGCTAAAAACCCAAAATAATAATCTAAACACATCAAATTTTTTGAAAACCCACCTTGAAATCTAGGATGGGACTCATTTGCCACTTTGGGAAAATGAGTCCCCCTAGGTGGGACCCATTCACCACCTTGGGTGAATGAGTCCCATTTGGGATTTTTTTAGGTTTCAGTGGGAAAATCAGCTTTTTAATTCAAATTTTTGGTTGATGTCTACCTTTGAGATTTGAATAATGGTAAATTAGGTGTTAATTCCTATATAAGCAAGCTTCTAAGTCATTTTTATTATCTAAGAAAGCATTTTCAAGAGGAATTTCAAGAGACAAGCATTCAAGAATCTTCACGCATTCTTCCACAAGAGCATTCAAATTTCAAAAGTAAGCAAAGTTGAAGTCTTGGAGCAGCATTAAAGTGTCTTTTAAAGTCTTCAAGCTCACTTTCATTCAAGATCTAGCATTTTCAAGGGTTGATCATGGTTTTCTATGGTGAATCATGATGGACTCTAGGTTGGGGAGATGCAACTAGCCATCAAGCCAAGCCTAATGACTTGTTTCCTAAGTGATTCCATCCTCCATTATCACTGTACTTTCAGCCTAAGGAAGGTACAAGAATTATTGAGGCTCATTTGGGTGAGTAGAGATCTCTCAAAGTGAGTCATTCATTTTCATATCTTCATTCATGCATCTCATTCTTGCACATTAGAATAGGGTTGCATTACATTTTAGATCTCCTAGTCTTAGACACACTTGAGGCTAGGGTTGATGTTCACATTTACATTCAAGTTTCATTATTTCTATCAAGGTTTAATTACCAAACAGGGGGTTTGACTGAGGCAAACCCCCATAAGAAAATCAGGTCTATATTCTATTTTGTGGGTATTTTCTCAGATTCAGATCCAGAAATCAATTTGGAAGAGAAGGGAAAAGATTGGAGCACAGATCTAAACTTTAAATTCTAGAAAAAGTGGAATGGGATTGATTCACCAAAAGTGGAAAATGAGTCCCACTATAGGTATTTTTCAAGATTTTTGTAGATTCATATACCCTTTTTCCATAAACTTGCTCCTGTGTAGAAACCCTAATATAGGACCGATTCACCCAAATTGACGAATGAGTCCCAGTAGGCCAAAAATTTAGAATTTTCAATGATTCAAAGCTTATTCCTTCCTTCTTTAGATTTCCAAGTGCACACATTCCATCCTGTAGCTTTCTATTTTTTTTTCATTTGCATTTTTAGGTCATTTAGTAAGTCATTGCATCAAACTAGGTTTAATCATTTCATCTTGCATTACATTTGTCTGTCTAATTCTTAACTTGGTGGTGAACCCCTTATTAGTCTATATTAAGTTCCTAGGACAACCCTATGGCAAGATCTCTTTCTCCTTTACATGGAGATCTCTAGGGTTTTTTCTTGAATGAGAGAGAGTGAAGATTGTCATTCTGGGTCCTAAACCCTAGAAAAGCAACAATTTTCCACCTTTCACCTAGTTACAAGTCCTAGCTCTCGGTTGGGTTAATTAGTTGTAGATTAGGCTACTAGTTTGATCTATTTATTTTAATTTGCACTATTTTACCATACATACATAGGAAATAAAACAAACACCTATTTAGTTATTTTATTTTCATCCATTGGGTAAACTTGATTGCTTCTTATTAATTCTCTTTATATTTAAATTATATGTTAGAGTGTTTTATATTTTTATTATTTTTGCATTAGAATAGCTTCACCCTTCGTTCCAACATTTTTTTTTTTTAATGTTCCTCTTTCATTTAAGCAATCCTTGTCTCCTTTTTTTTTTTTCCTATCCTCTCTTGTTACAAACCCTAGAGCTTTTATCATCACATATCTTCTTCCTCTTTTCCCTTTTCTTTATATCCCAACTTTCCTTATTTCATCTCATCTAATTTTTTTTCTTATCCATAATATCATCCTCTATCCATTCCAAATTTCTTGAACCATATTTTTTGTCATAACTATTGATGGGTGTTTTAGCACCTTCTCAACATAGGCAGCGCACAAGTGCACTACCTCTCTTGAAAGGAAATCTCCAACAACAAGTTGTTGAAAATTACCCCAAGGTCTTTGGGGTGTTGGGTCATGACATGCTTGGAATAATTCAGTTGGTTCAATGTGATCTTGCTAGTAATCACAGGGCAGCCTTACATGAGTTAAGTTGGAGGGAATTGGCTCTTGGAATGGAGTTTGTAAAATTTCTAAAGTGTTGTTCTATTGCTGCATGTTCAAGACAACAATCTCAAACTCCACTTTGATCTTCAAATTTGGCTTTGCAATGTGCAATGAACTTTATCTAAAGTTACTATTTTAAAAAAAAGTAAAAAGGGCAAGGAAGGGAGTAAGTTCCTAGACCTAAAACTACTAATGAATAGTGACAATGGAGGATGCTATAGTGGGTAGCCTTCCCAAAACTAAGTCCCACTTAACCAAATCAACTCACAGTCTCATGAAACTAGTGCAATCCTCTAAGTTCTGTAGATTTCAATCATTCATTCACCATAAAGCGTGAACAAAAGATAGAATTTAAATGCAACATTTAAACAATGTTTAGACTAGCTTTACACTGCAGTTTATCATCAATAAATGGAAAAAAAGCATGAACAAGGAAGGGCATCAACACAACATAATCATTCGCCATCAATGAACAACATTAACTAATCTATTAAAACATGCTAACACATAGAACAACAAAGTTAATCTACTCAAATTCACTAACTAAGAGGAGAAGAATCATGAAACATGCAAAGGAACTCATGAATCCACCAAAGTCAATGAATTTCTATTAAAATTCCAGCAGCATGTCTTTACAACAACTCAACTCTCTCTTGAAAATGAGAGGAGGCCCCTATTTATAGTGTCCAAAAAGTAAAATGAATGGCCAAGATTCACTACAAATTAGGGTTTCACCTACCCCCAAATATCTTAAAATATAAAATTACATTTTGTCTTCTAGCCTATTTTGTTTTCTTGTGGGCAGCATTGTAGCATTTTGTCTTCTAGCAGATTTCCCTTTGTTGTAGCTAGACTGTGAGGAATTCAGCATCAATCATTGGATTCCCATCATGCTTCTTCACAGTAGTGAATTCCACAAACTTTCTGATTAATGCTTGAAGTTTATCCCACTCCAATATATTAGATTGGAGCACTTGAAAGTTCAATTTCTTTGATCGACCAGTAATTCATCCCAATCCTTATCACATTTGGGAGTGTTCTTTATCACCTGCTTGGATTGGGTGAAGGAATGAGCAGAAAAATCCATAAAATACGGTGTGAGGACATTTTTAGCTCCGTCCTCCATTTTCTTGAGGAAATGTGGTCTTATCTTTTCTAGATCTATCTCGACATAAGGCATGTTGAGATCTATCATCAGCTTGAGGTATTCTCCATAGGATTTTCTGGTCTCTTTGACCCATTCAATATCAAGCTCTACCTCATGGAGCACCCTTTCCAAAATCTCTCGTTGGTGATCAAGGCCCATCTTCCACATCTCCATGAGCCAATGGTCTTCCTTTGTCAATGCAAGTTCCTCTTCCCATGCTTTCTCGAGCATTTTGAGGATAGCCTCGAGCTTTGGGTAAGTGATTCTATATAATTTTGGGAAGTCTGTGCAAGATTTATTTGTGCCTTCAAGTTGTTTTTTCACTTTCAGGAATTTGTTGGCTATTCTTGTGTTGCGGCCGATACCCATATGCCCATTGTACATGACCCGCTAAAACCAATCTTTAGTGGCTTTTGTCCAATTCTTTCTCCTCTCAAGTTTGTTGATGTGGTCCTTGGATAGTAGCTATGGCAACACTAATGATGTGGTGGGAAACTCTTCGGCAAATGACCATTGTTGTATATAGGTCGTTAAATCTACCACCTGTGCTTTTAATTCCTCCTTGGAGTACTTGTCTTTATGCATTTGGTGCACAATAGTAGCAATTGATCCTTGAAGATGATCAATCTTCTGCTCCCTCATTGTTTTTCACAAATCAATGGTAGAAATATTATAGTTGAATCCTTCTTCTTCCACCACCAGAGTAGCTATTTGCATTGTCCTTGGTCCTGACGCATCCATTGTCAAGTGGGATCTCACCCTTGGCTTCTTTTCCTTCTTTGTGCTTATTTGTGCTCGAGCTAGAATGGACTCCAGCCTTGCCTTCAAATCCATAAGTGTTGGGGTCTTCTTTTCTAATTTCTTTTCCAACCATCTAGGCATTTTAGATTCCCCTTTTGGTGATTCACAATCACCTTCTCCTTCTCGGGTATGTTGAATTTCCATTCCCTTGCCTGGAGTCCTTTTTTTTGTCTTTTCTTCCTCTTCTTCATTTGAATCCCAAATAAATAAGTATTGTTTCTTTCCCTGGGGATTCAGTGATTGTATGTTCTTTGGGGTTGTCCTCCCTTTCATAGGTTTTCTCTTCTTCTTCTTCTTCTTCTTGCACACACTCTTCATAATGCTTCGCTTCCGGGCCCTTTCTTGCTTTAGCCTCCTTTTTAGGCTCGTCTTCTTCTTTCTCTTCCTCTTTTTCTTCATCTTCATGTGGAAGAGGAATTTCTTCATCATGCTCAGGGTTGTTATCTTGCTCCCCAATTGAAGGCTCAGTGTTTATACCTCCATTTCTTCATTTGTTTATTTTCTTTCCTCAGAGTGTGGTCTCTCAACTTCCTCACTAACATCCCTAAGTTGTTTAGCACATTCCTCCTCTAGCTCTTGATCGAAGGTTTCCATGATATATTTTTCACTAGAATCTTCAATATCTTCCTTGGAAGACCCTATTTCTTCCTTCTCATGTACCACTTCATCAATTACCAGGTGTTGATGCTCTAGGTGTTCATGATAATCATCAGCTTCTTCCTCCATTTCCTTGGTTGCTTCTCTCATTTGTCTTTCCAATTCTTCAAAGATCCACATAGTCATCTCCATCTTTGGTGGATCAGGAGGAGGAGGCACTGGGAGGCCAACAAAAACTTACATGCTAGGGAAACTTGCACCATAGGATTCATCAATACCTCATAAAGCTCCATTGGGATATTTTGCATGTGTCAAGCAAGGGCCTCTGGGAGCAAGATGGTGGGTATTGTTTTTGTTGTAGTAGCCAATGGAAGGGTTGTGGATGGAGACATGGAGGAAGAAGAGAGTGGAGAAGTAGTGGTAGAGGAAGAATCTATCACAATTACTTGTGTTGCAGGTGAAGTAGAGGCAAGGTGAACTGAAATTTCCACCGTGAGCAGAGAAGCAACCATTGCTTGAGAAGTAGGTGGAGGAGTGATATTAACGACAACAATAGCAATGGTGGCAGTGAGGGTGGAGGAAATAGGTGGGGGCTTTGGCTATTCAACCTCTTCTTCCTCTCCCTCATGGAGTGGGTCCTCTTATATGGTGGGCATCTCTATGAAACTGCTCGACTTCTTCAATTTCTTGGAAGGCTCACCTTATGATGCCTTCCTTGAGTAAACTTTGTGCTTAGTCTTTTGTTCAACCATTTCTTTCCTCTTCTTGGACTATGTAGTGGGGGGAGATGTTGAAGTTTCTCTAGTCGGGGCAGTAGCAGTGGAGGCACTATCGATCTCACTCTTGATTTCATCCTTGAGCTCACCATATGTTAAAGTGGCTCCTTATAGTTTCAATTGAGCAATTTTCCCATCAATCCATTGTTTTTTTCTTGTTTCTACAAGCTTCATCAAAATATCAAGGTCATTGACCTCTTCCTTGTCCCAGTCAATCAGGGGCAGTGGTAGATTGGTGACAGCATCATACCTAGGATCAATCACCATGTTCTCATCTTCAACAATTTGATCTAGTACTAGAAACGGGTTGAAAATTTTAACAAAGTATGCAGTCATTTGCATGTAATGCCTCATGCAGACTTCTTTGTCATCTCTACAATTCACCTAGAAGTCCTCAACATTGTGAAGGTGGGCATACTCTTTTCCAACCATCTTCTTCAACTTGTCATACAGATCCACCCATGGCTTAGAAGTGTGTAGCTCCAGGTTGTATTCATTAAACTCCTTATCAGAATATTTTGCACACTGCGATGGGAGGATTGCATACATTCCTTGGCCAAATGTAAGGGGATAAGGAATCCCAGGCCGGTGTTTGTCACTTAGTAGCGTGTGAGAATGCTGCAATTTCCTTAAGGGCTCAAGTAGTACCAACTGGTCATTTGGGTACTGAGGTAGCTTTTATGGCCTCTCTGAGAAGCCCTCAATTCAGTTGTAGGTGAATTTGGGAAACTAAATGAATAGAAAAAAAACTAGCAGATGAAAGCGTTGGCACTATGGGTGACCCGCCTCTCAAATTCACCTCCAAGAAATCTAATTATGTTCCCTATGAAAGCATCATTGACCTAGCAGTAGTCTTTCTTGAAATTTCTGAATTGAAGTTGAGGGTACCTATCGTAGACCTTTAATTCTCTTCCCAGAGTTTGGCTCGATGCTACAAACAGTCCCCTGTATTGAGCTTGGTCAACTAGTAGACAGACCAAATACAAGGTCATATAGAATTGTGAAGTTTTCTTCACTGCCAGAAATTTTTCATGTAAGCAACTGCTAATCATCCCTACCTAATGGAATTGGATCTTTCCCCTGATGATTTCTTCTATAAAATATAGCATCCATTCTTGGAAGAAGGCTATAGTTGGGAGACCCATAACTCTGCTCAGCAAGGTCACCAGGTCATGGTAATCTTCATGGAAGTCACTCCTAAAGAGCTCCTGGGGTACCTTATTTGCACTACCCCTCTTCTCCTTTAGCCAATATTGATTAATCAACTTCTTGCACTTGAGGGGGTCGGCCTTCCACATGCTCTCAGCATATTCCTTAGGTTCTTCCTCCATGTTGTCAAAGGTGGGCATATGAAAAGTATGCCTGATAGAATTGGTAGAGAAATCAACCAATATGTTACCATATTTTTCCACTATTCTCTTTGTGCTCTCCTGATATGCTTCTTTGCAAGCCATGACTAGCTCCAGAGCTATGAGGGAAAGTGGGAAACCGATAGCCTTGGCCAACCCACTTATTTTGATTCTTCAGGTGTTCTTTGTGGTGGGGTTGACATTAACTCGTTGTTTAAATTCATTGATGTTGATATGCCCCAAGTTGGTGTCTGAGATCTTGTCCCAGTCTGTAGTGATCTTTGACTTAAGTTCCTCTCCCTAGAACTTGTACTTCATTTGGTCCTAATCATTTTTTCCTATTGGTGCTTTGGTGGGTTTCTTTCCCTTTTCTTTCTCTATGAGAGCCTTTGAAGGTCCTACAGTTGGTTCCACATATCCTACAAACAAGGGAGCGGTAAATGCATTCAAGTGTAAAACATAAGAAATGTTAGCAAAATCTTGTAAAAATGACATTAAATCGAGTAATTCACTATTCAAGGGCCCTAATATTTCTTTTAGATCATTGTTAGCCTTTCATTTGAGGAAGTTATGGCAATGTGGGCCCAAGGGTGTGGACTTCTCTGGGCTGGCAATCATTTTGAAGGTAATGGCAAAGGGACGACAATTAGGGCACAGCGATTTGCATAGTTCCACCTGCATTAGGATTTTGGCCAGGAGGTGGGTCCATCGGTAGGTTAAGCTATTTTAGCACGTGGGTTGAATCCATTGTGAAGTTTTGGGGGTGTTAAGTCCATCATTTAGGTGTGTGGGCTCAAGGCATGCAAAAGCATAGGGTAGCTTGGCCATTTGAGGCTTCGCCGTTGAAACATCGTTGGCAGAGTAGCATCCTGCAAGTGGCATCCCACCATGCGGGGTCCGTGGATTCAAGGGATGGTGTCACTTTATTGTTGAAGTTCAAACTGTTTGGAAGGGTGCAGAATAGAAGGTGAGGAAAGGATCTAGGGGTTGGTTATTCAGAGTGGTGGAGGCAGGACGAAAGTCTGCCAAGGGAGATCCACACTATCGGATCCACGAGTAGCTTAGGCATTGCTCATTCATTGGTGGACAGCTAAAGGGAGACAACAGGGTTGGGTCCCGTGTAGCGGGCCGACATAGGTCACCAGTCATTTTGATGTGGCGAGAGCGAGATGTATTTCCACAAGTGACCACCCGCATGGGGTGGCCCACCTAGTGTTCCTCACTTAATCAATTGATTTTGGGCTCAGACGGAGGTAGCAGGTTTGGGCTCCATAAGGTGGAGAGACAGTCACACGAGACCGCTTAGAATGACAAACTTGCTATGGTGGCCTGCAGATGGAAGTATGCAAGGAGAGGCCCACAAAAGAGCCAACACTTAGTCAATTTTAGCGTAGGGGATCTATTGAGTGGAGACAGTGAGTGCAGGGTCCACTCATTGGAAGGACTTAAAGGATTTGTCATTTGGAATGGTGGTGCAGGCAACAGTGGAAGGTTGGTGGAAATCTATATCAAGCAGTCTGCATTAGATGAGTTAATTGTTGTGCTTTGAGCTCAAATGGTGATGATGAATGCAAGGTCTGTTACGCAAACAGACGGGTTACCAAAGCCATTCAGAATGGAGAACCCAGGGTGGAAGCCCACAAATGGAAGTTTGTAATGATAAGTCTGCAATGGGCCCAGACTTGGGCATTTTGGTGTGGTTGAGTTTGATTAGAGACCACTAGGGCGGAGCCCGCCTGGCGGAAGGATGAGATCGATCACCCGTTCAGAATGACAAGGCACAAAGAAAATTCCTCAAGGGGGGCCTATGCCTACGAACCCAAGAAGGCCAAAGAATATTTCTTTTGGGGCTTATGAATTTTGGGGCTAAGTCAAAGACAGATGGCTAGACAAGGGTGTCTTCCCGTGAGAGCGGGCTCGATGAGAGTGTCAGCCGATGTTTGAAGTTTAGCATTTTAAGGGACAATGATGGTGAAAGGTGCTTTGCGGGTCCACAGGGCATGAACGCCCTCATTCAAGAATGGTCGTGGGAGGTCCAAGTCCCGCAAGTCTCCTATTGGAAATTTTCAAAGGATTTCAATATTTTAACTTGTGGGTTTTGATCGCCCGGGGTTTACCTAATTGATTTTTAAGTTTCCTTCTTCAAAATTTAACAAATTTTGTGAAGATTAAAGAAAAATCAAAGCATAGCTTACGACAGAAGACCAACCTAAAAAAATTGATGAAATCAAAGAGGTTGTGAATGACGATACTTTTGAATCGATGAAGGAGCTTTGCGGGCGTGAAGGCACCAATGGTGGGCAGCTCTAACAGACTTCCTGAAATTCCTAATGGTGAAAATGACAGGTCAAAATGGGCTATTTATAGAATTTTAAGCATTTAATTCCCACCATTAATGCAAGTATGAAGGTGGTTGAGGTTGGTGGACATGGCTTTCGAGAGGGGCAGTACTGAAAGTAGTGGGGTCCACAAATTAGGTAGCATTCATGCATTGGCCGCCAGACAGGTCATCAAAGGAAACAACAAAGGATCCCTTGGGCCCCGCAAGGTGAGAGGACAAGCTAGCCCAGCCACCGCGTGGATGATGAAATCATAGCAGAAACCCACATAGGGTGGCCTGTGAGGGTAGACCCGCAGAGCTCAGAAGATGACAACTTTAAAGTTTGAAGGAAAACTGCTAGGGGAACCCCACAAAGGCCAAAGGCTTTGAAAATTTGAGGGTGGAAAAAAATTGTCAACTCAAGATGATTCTTCTAAGACTCCTTGACCACTTAGGACTCAAAAATAGGGGGCACGCAAAATTAGGTGAAGGTAAAGGAAACCCGACAAAGTGAAAAGAGAGGGTCCCCATTCTAGACGGGGCGTGTGTGCTATAGGAACAACAATAACCTATTCTCTATCTTTCCTCATACCCTCACTCATATCCATGCTCTCCTAAATCATGCTTTTCATCACAATTCCTATGATCTCATTTCCTCCTCTCTCACCAATCAACCTTACTTTCCTTCACTATTTAGCCATTATCCCAATTGTGTTTCTCCTCCTTCACTTTTACCAGTTAATCCCAGTACATCACCTACGCTTGGAAAATATATCTCCCCATGAATTAGATGATATTATACCCTTTATCCATTTTCCATTTATATTATAAAACCTCAAGACCCAGATGATTATATTACCATTAATTTTCCTATCCCATCCCCTCCTCCTCTTATAAATACATCTTTACCAATATACCATTATTTTGATCTATGCTATTACAATCCTTTATCTTGTATTCCATCATTTTTAGATACATAACCCAATGAAAATCCCAATCCCTCATTTCTTTCTACCATGATCATTTTTCCTCCTAATCCCTCACTCAAATATTTTATCCTTTCATTATTTATTTTTATTTTCATTCCTTTAAAAATTCTCCCCCAAGGGTTGATATAATTCATGTCCCATATATGATCCTAAGAAATTTATTTCCCGTATGAATGACATTATCTTTGAATTACCTAATTAATTGGATAAGCCGTATAATTACATTGAGACATATAACTATTCTTCGAACTCTATTGAGTGTTCCCCTTTACCTAAGCCTTCTTTTAGTATGGAATGACTTCATTATATTTATAGAAATTGTATCTTTATAATAACTCTTATTCCCTTCTACTATTTCCTCCTTTCATCTCTCATTCTTGTTATTCCTATATCATATGAGCCATTATTTTGTCCTTTCCTCATTCTTGATGTTCTATATTTTCATCTCTACCACTTTACATGTCCTTTATCCATTATGTCTTCACTTTCTTATGGGTCACCACCTTCTCTTTCATATCCTAATGATGACACACATTTATCCACTATATGTTCTACTCCTTATTCAACAATTTTTCGTGTATTACCTATTTATTATGACTTATCAAATCCCTATTCAATTTTTTTACAAATTCATCTACTTGTTCTATTACACCTCTTTCTCAAACACTTGAAATTTTTAATACCATACCATCTTCACCATATTTTTCTCTACACAAATATCTCCCCAAAACTAATTTTTACCATCCTTTGAGTATTTATTACCCAATTCTTATGTGTTTCCATCTGTCTCTCTCATTCATATCATGTTACACCATCTTTATGCACTTTGGAGCCTACACATCCTTCCTCACAAGATTCCTTTCTTAATAATACTTATGAGTTACCTACTACTTCTACCTCCCTTCCTATCACACCTACTTACACACATGACACATTATCTCCTCATCATGATGTTGTACACTCTCCTTAATGTTATATTCATTCATCTCCTCCTCTTGATTGGATACATGTATATACTAACCTTAAGGAGAAATATATATGCAAGCAGGATCTCTTAAAAATCCTCCTTATTCTTATTCAACACTATCATGGTTAGTATCATCACTTTCATCTATGATCCTCACACACCCTTCTCCTAGTAACATGGTCATTAATTTTTTGTAAATATAATTCCCATTGAGATCCTATTTGATATATGTGACGTTTATGTATCCTTTGTTCAATTATTACTTCTAATGAACTTGTTTGTGCTAAGATCTTTCCTAATACATTGATAGATGAAATATTATCTATTGGTTTGACACCTTACCTCCTAGAAACTTAAAATACTTTGTTGATCTTATTCATCACTTCACTCTTCATTTCTAATTAAAAAAAAATCCTACTATAACTATTGAATACTATAATTCTCACTTATTTATTAATTATCCACATGTAATTCAATCCTAATAATTTGACACTACAACATGTATTTTTAAAAACCACTTACTTCATATTAAAGAGTTTGAAGCTACTTTTTACTTATCAAATGTTTTTCTAATTTAACTAAATAAAAATTGATGTTGGTGAAATACTTGAATTGGAGGAAATCATCCTCCCATTCTCTTATATATTCCACTTAGGAGCCTTTTCTAGATGAATCTTCTCCTATCTTGCTACATAAATAAAACTAAATAGAATATACACCACTTGTCAAATATCCTAAACAACCATTGACCCTTCTCTTAAAATAAAATTAATAATTCTTCCACATATTATATATTGAAAACATATAAATAACGTTTTTCACTTATTCTATCCTATTTCTATCGTTAGATGTGGGGTCATTCTACCAACCAATGCTGAGCTTTAAAGATAAAAATATAGGATCTTATTGATTATAGTTTTATACTTCATTCTCCTAATAATACATTTTCCCATTTTACTATTGATAATTGCATTAATTTTTTTTCATGTACTTAGAAAAATGTGTCCTCTCATTCTCTCGTTATATATATAATAATGGTCTTGGTTCTAGGGATAAATTTAAGAAACACCGTGGGAAAAGATATAAAAAAAATGGTGAATCTTCTATTATTCCCAAAACAAATAAATTAATTTTATTTTTATTTTTTGGGAGGGGAATATTAATTCTATTAGCAAATCTTTCTAAGTCATTAGAAGTTTGTAGAAAGTCTTGGACAATTATATACTTTTATTGAAACCAATAAAATAACTTTCTTGGTGAATTATACTTGTATGCAAACCAATAAAATAATTTTGTTGGTGAGCTAAACTTGTATGCAAACCAATAAAATAATTTTGTTGGTGATTTAAACTTGTATTCAAACCAATAAAATCTTTTTTGTTAGCAAATTAAACTTGTATTCAAACCATTAAAATATTTTTGTTGATGAATTAAACTTGTATTAAAACAACTTTTTTTATAAAAGAAAGAAGCCTAAATATTATTAATAGTATAAAAGTTCAAATATTACAAGTATATGGGTAAGTGCACAAAGATGGGGGACCAAAAAGGGGTCTTAAGTGGCCACTCTTTTCTAAAATCAAGAAATACCGACCTTGGATGAGAAATTGAGGATAGTTACACTCAAATTTTTGAGATGCAAAAAAAACAAGGGTAGTAGTGCTTCGAATCTACTTTCTAAACTACTTTTTTTTTTTTTAGATGGTAGAGATTAAGGGGTTCAAGAAGGGGGGCCACACAAATTGGTCCTATTTTTTTAAAATATTATAACATAACATAACATTTGTTGTAGCCCCCCTAAAATGTTAAATTTTTTTAGTATTTTTAAAATCACTTCAATGAGAAATTAGCTAACAATATTTAGTTTATCCCAAAAATTTTGATATTTTTTTAATGAATATATGATTTTTCACTAATTTTAAAAGTGGACACATCCTAAAAAATAGAAATTTGGGCGTGCTCCCCCCTAATTTTTTTGAAAACTAATCAAAAATCATTTTTTTTAATATGTGTAGAATGGATTCTAGTTTTTAAAAATGTAATTTATTTGAAATTTCAATGAACGATTGAAAAATAAAGTAAAAAATACCAAACATTGGTGTTTGATAAAAAATTGATACACCAAAAAAGAAATTAAAGATGAAAGCCTTAACATTGTCAAAATGTGAAGAAAATTACATCGTTAGATAGCTAAGAGAGAGCTTAACATTACCCGAGTTTTTTTACTTGACCTTGAAACATGTTCAACCTTGACGGGGAGCATGCTCAAGATTATGTAATTTTTTATAGAATATGAAAATACAAGTTTTTTGGGCATTGAAAAGGTAGTACAAGCCTTTAGGTTGGAAATCCAAAGAAAATCCAAACCAAAGGATTGGGAATTCCCAAAGCAGGAAAAAATGTGAGCATGCTATAACATTCTCACGTTATGTGTTATTTTAATTTGTTTTTATGTATGTATGTTTGTATATATGTATGTTTGTGTGTATGCTTGTATGTATGTATGCATTTTTGTATGCTTGAGTTTATGTATGAATGTATGTATGTTTGTATGTATAAATGTATGCTTATATGTATGTACATATGTATGAATGCATATATGAATGAATGTATGTTTGTATGTATTTATTGTGGAATCCATTTACTTAGGGTGAGTATTCACCATTAGGAGGGGTCCCAAAGTGTCTTTAAAAAGTGTGTCAAATTCATAGACCAAAATGGTCAACTTGAAGCTCTAAAGTATAGGGTTTAGGGTATTAGGTTGAGGCTTTAGGGTATAGGGATGAGAGTTGAGGGTGTAGGTTTTAGGGTTTAAGGTATAGGATTGAGGGTTGATGGATAGTGTTAAAGATTGAGGGTATAGGGTTACATGTATACAGTATGGGTATGTGCAGGATCATCATGGAAAAAACAACCCCTTAAGTGGCAATGAAAATTCAAAAAAATCAGAGTTAGGAAACTTGACGTAAAAATTTGAATAAGTTATCTATATTATTTCAAAAATATGTAAGAATAGAATTTGTGGAAAATTGAATGTA
>VDFB02193867.1:107983094-108005968 GCA_007258455.2 Sequoia sempervirens | reverse complement strand
CTCCCCCTTTGTATCTCCCTTTCCCTCTACCCTCTACTCTCTCTCTATTTCCCACCCTCCACCTCCTAACTACTCCTAGGTCTATGTGTGCACAAATCAGATATCCGATTTGTAGCACTAAAATCCCACCATTACAAAAAAAATTAAAATGTTTTTCAAATTAGATATCATATTTTATCTAATATCGGATTTGTGGGCCATAGAAAAACCTCATGTGGGTCATTTTGGGCATCCCAATGGACCCTACATTCTATTTTCAAGCTTTGTAGGTGACAAACACATGATTTCAAATAGGAAGAGACAAAGATCAACTTTTTGGAGCATCTTCTACTCAAATTTGTCATAAGCAATCATTTTTTAGCATCTTTTATGAGGTATAATGGGGAGCAGTAGTTGTTGGAAGAAAAAATCTAAGAGAAAGCTTACAAAAGAGAAAATTGAAGCATATAGACAAAGAGATAGAGAAGGTCGTAGGAAGAGAAGACAAGGTATGTTAAATATTGGTGAACCTAAGCTCTATGGTCTTTCAAGTGAAGAGGAAATTGAATATGTTTAAGGTGAAAATGTTGAACATGATATTGAAATTGGGAATGAAAATGTTCAAATTGATATTGAAAATGTTCAAGGTGAAAATGTTGGAATTGAAGATGTTGAACACATATCTGGGAATGAAATTACTGAAATTAATAATGAAAATGTTCAAGGTGAAAATGTTGGAATTGAAGATGTTGAACATGATATTGAAATTGGGAATGAAATTATTGAAACTGATATTGAAAATGTTCAAGGTGAAAATGTTGGAATTGAAGATGTTGAACATAATATTGAACCAAGTGTAAATTATGTTTCACCAGATTACATGAGAAATGAAGAACCTTGTGTGGAAGAAAGACATATTCCAAATTCAAGACCTTTAAGAACCCCTAAATGTTTACTTGAAATTGATGAGAACATTATAAACAATTTTGAAGGAAAGAGGTCAACACAAACCATTCAGTTGTGGGCTACAAGAATTTTCAACCAATATTTTAGCGATAAGACATTGACCGATAAATGCCAACTTTTTTTACAATTGCTAAAGATTCAAAAGATGAGACCTTTTCTAGAAAAATTGAAGATTCGTGTGAACAAGAAGACCAAAAAAGATTCTATTATTGTCAAAAATATTTTTAATGCTCTCAAGTCTATTGGAAAAAATAACAAGGAAAAATATAAGAGAGCTTCTCAGAGAGTCATTACAACCTCCCTAGTAATCCATCAATTGAAAAAGACTCACTTTATGACACAAACTTGTATTGATTTTGACATAAATCGTAAAACTTTGGATAGAGAACTTGCAAGAAGAGAAAGAATAGATTATCCTCTTCAAAATGATACATGGGATTTTTTCGGGAGGCTTCCATGTGTTGATAAGAAGCTAACTAATAATGTAAAGTAGGTAATTCAACAATTTTGGCATGATAACTCTAGAGTATCACCCAATGCAAAGGATGTTTTAAAGTTAAGAATTGGTAATCGAGATTGTACACCGCATCTTAAACATTTCTTGGAATCAAGCCAAACAATGTTGTTCAATTTTTTTATTGAAACACATCCAAATATGGAAATCTCACAAAGGAATTTTGAAGGTTTGAAGCCATTTTATTGTGTGCCTCTTAAAATTCATAATACTTGTTGTTGCAAATATCATGTGATGTTTTCAATGTACCATGAACTATTATGCTATATCCATTCTACTTTGCATACTAATGAAATTTTGTAGGAGTGTGGTGCAATGTATCTTCTGAAATCATCAAGGGACTTGCTAGATCTATTTTTATGTTCTAGAGATGATGGTTGCTTTTTCTATAGAAATGATTGTTTAAATGTGAAGTGCTCACAATGTGGTGGCTTGTCAAAGTTTGTTCAATGTTTTCATGAGGGTTCTGAACGTGAATTTGGAAAGAAGCTTGTTGATAAAAAGAGATATGAGATAGTCAAATATACTTTGTAGAGTGGAGGTGAAGGTTCTAGATGCGAGTTGGTTACAAAAGAATGCAGTGTTGCTGATTTTATTTCAGATTTTAAGGAAAATACTTTCTACAAGTATGCAAGGCATAGACATAGGTCTCAGTGGTTGGATCAACAATTCAGGATGTGTAAGGACCTTTTTCTAATTGGCACTATTATATCAGTGGTTGATTTTGCAGAAAACTACACATTGCAACACAAAACAAGGTACAATCTTAGTATTACAATTGCATTCAGATTGTTATTTTTGTCCACATAACATTTAGACATGCACCTGATAGTGCATAGAAGGATCAAAAGATAATTAGAGAGTATCATTTTTATATGAGTGATGATAGATCTCACTCATTCGAGTATGTCCAACATTGTTTCAAGAATTTTTTTGAGTTCTTGCAGGAGCATGATATAGCACTGGGCCGACATCTCATTTGGTCAGATAATTGCACATGTCAATTCAAGAATGCTCGTATGTTTTATTGGTTGAGTAGAATGCATGTAGAGAGGGGTGCACCTCATAATTAGAATTTTTTTGAAGTTGGGCATGGGAAAGGGGAGAATGATGGAGCAGGTGCATGCGTAAAGAGAGATCTAGTTAAGGAGAAAATAAATATTTCATGAGCCAAATTCAGTGATGTACGTTCTATTGTTGATTGGTGTAGTTTAGCATTGTCACAGGGACAAACGCTTGATTCAATAGTGCACAAATTCTTTTGGTTGGTTGAGGAGAGTACAGTGGGAGGCAAATTGGATTGCCATACAATCAAAGATTCTTCAAAGATGCATTCATTTGAAAGCTCAGATGCAAGCACATGGACCATTTGGACATGAGAGTTGACTTGTTTTTGTCAAAGTTGTATTCAGTATGAGTGGGATCAATGCGAGTCAAGTGAGTGGGTGGATACATGGGTTCCATAGTATCTAACTCCTTTATCTCAAACAATATCCATGACAAATGACACAATGGAAAGTTCAGTTGATTATGACCATCTTTCATATCTACTATAGCCAGGACATGTTTTTGTAGTTGTTGCATTGCAGGGGAATGAAGAGAGATTAGACTATTGGTTGGATCAATGTGTGCAGGTAAAGCATAAGATAACACAACTGATGTAAGATGATGATGGGTTCTTGTATCCTACAAGTTTAGTTGTGGTTGCAGGAACTTGGTTGTGAACATACATGATTAGAAAGAATGGCATACCTACATTTAAAGACTACAAGAAACACAAAACCATTCTCATGCATTCACACTTTGTTATAGCAACAAATGTTAAGTTGTTGAAGTATCACGCCAAACCAAAGAAAAAATAACTATGGACACTTAGTAATATTGATCATGAAGCAATATTGGATACTCTTAAGCAAAGAGATGACCCTTCAGGAACAATTGAATAACATATTCAAGAATGAAAGGTACAATGCTTAGGTTCATTATGCTTAAGTTCATTAGTTTTCTTTATTTCATATTGATATTTTGTATACTATTGCAATGCAGGTGTCTTTAATAGTGATATTTTGTATGTAATTTTGCGATATTCTTGGCATGATTGATCATGGATCTGCTGCAACAATAGCCAGCTCTGATCCTTTTGAAGAGCTATGCGACATATTACAATAATATAGATTGGTTATTCTAAGCATTTTTTATAGTTTGCATTACCATATCATCATCAATTAGGTCATTTAGAATAATATAGACTGGTTATTCTAAGCATCTTTTATAGTTTGCATTACCAAATCATCATCATTCAGGTTGTTTAGATTAATATAGATTTGTTAATCTAAGCATCTTTTCTATTGTGACAATATAGATTTATCATTTTACAACTTTTGTGATATTTTTGGCACGATTTATCATGGACTTGTTGCAACAATAGCCAGCTCGGATCCTTTCGGAGAGGTATGTGATAGATTATAATAATATAGATTGGTTATTCTAAGCATCTTTTATAGTTTGCATTACTATCTCATCATCAATTAGGTCATTTAGAATAATATAGATTGGTTATTCTAAGCATATTTTATAGTTTTCATTACCAATTCATCATCATTCAGGTTGTTTAGATTAATATAGATTTGTTAGTCTAAGCATCTTTTCTATTGTGACAATATAGAATTATCATTTTACTTTTGCGATATTTTTGGCACCATTGATCATGGACCCATTGTAACAATAGCTAGCTCTAATCCTTTTGGAGACATACCCAACATATTACAATAATATAGATTGGTTATTCTAAGCATCTTTTATAGTTTGCATTACCATATCATCATCAATTAGGTCATTTAGAATAATATAGATTAGTTATTCTAAGCATCTTTTATAGTTTGCATTACCAATTCATCATTATTCAGGTCGTTTAGATTAATATAGATTTGTTAGTCTAAGCATCTTTTCTATTGTGACAATATAGATTTATCATTTGACAACTTTTGCGATATTTTTGGCACGATTGATCATGGACCTATTGCAACAATAGCCAACTCTGATCCTTTCAGAGATGTATGCAACAAATTACAATAATATAGATTGGTTATTCTAAGTGTCTTTTATAGTTTGCATTACCATCTCATCATCAATTAGGTCATTTAGAATAATATAGATTGGTTATTCTAAGCATCTTTTATAGTTTGCATTACCAATTCATCATCATTTAGGTTGTTTAGATTAATATAGATTTGTTAGTCTAAGCATCTTTTCTATTGTGACAATATAGATTTCTCATTTGACAACTTTTGTGATATTCCTAGCATGATTGATCATGGACCTCTTGCGACAATAGCCAACTTTGATCCTTTTGAAGAGGTATGCGACATATTACAATAATATAGATTTGTTATTCTAAGCATCTTTTATTCTAAGAATTTTTTCTATTGTGTGTAGTTTAACTGCTACCTTGATGGTTTGTATAGGTGCATGTCACTCTAGAATGTCAACATGCTACTCTTGTGGAAGAATGTGCCCTGAATGCCTCCAATAGGAAAATTTTGTAAAATTTGAATTTTCAAATGTGAAACAATGTAAAAAAGTCATAACTGTGTATGGGCATAATCTATATCTAGTGATGTTTTTTGAAATATGGGTCAAATTTTTGGCATTGTATAAAGGGTATGTTTAAAATGTAAAGGGGTCTATATTTTGGAAACTCATAGGTTGAAATAGTCATGCAGGTGTATGCTTTGTTATTGTCATTGGGACAATTATGTAAGAGCTTTTTGTAATTAATCAAGCTACAAACGGAGGTTTTCTTCTTGGTTATTTCCTGTCGGTATGCTCGTTTGAACCAGGTTTTGTAATATCTATTATTTATATATATAATAAATTATAATGGCTTTCCACTTTTTCCAAAAAAAAATGTAAAACGGTCATGTGAAGGTCATTTCCAATGTAATTGAGTCTTTGATCTAGCAAAGTGGAAACAAGGTATTTGGGTGTGCATGATGTTCAAGTTGATTGGGTAAGAGTTTTTTGATGCAAGAGCTAGGTGGCTTTAAGCAGGACAATTACAATTAAAGATGATTCAAACTCCAATTTGATCCTCAAACCCAAAATTGGGTGCAACTTCATTAAAACATGGGTGGAGCACTCTTTTGTTGTCCAAGACCCCAAAATAGGTTCATTTTACAAAGAGACTCATATTTAAACACTTACAAAACTTGAAATTTTGATGGGGCGGCATTAAACAGCCTACCAAACTACCAAAACCACAATTTTTTTGGTGAGATACACTTTCTAAAGCTCTATTTCAACAAACCCTCATTTTTAGAAACTTTCATGAGGTTTTTAAGGAAATCAATGTTTCTAACCTTGCCACACAATATAAACTCATCAAACATGTCTATTAGGTCTTGCAAAAGCTTGATCTAACCTTAAATATTGCTTCCCCCACATTTCATTGACATTAGCATGTTGTAACCACCATTTTCCATCTAATTTCACTCATTTTTGCCATGCATGGCAACTCACCAACTCAAATATAGACCTTTCCAACTCTTTAAACCCACATAGTCACCTTATATAGTCCTAATAACATCTACCATGGCCATACCATCGAGCTATAGACCTTACAATAAATAGTATGGCCTTTTAGCACTTTAGACTCTTAAGGGAAATCGTCGCTCCAATATAGCTCAGAGTGATTCGGCATATTTGGGTGCAAAAAAGGACCATCCCTAGTGTAAATGTATCTATCTAGATGTGTTGGAACAGTTTTTTTAGTTGTATGAGTTGCAGAATGAAAGTTGCACCACTTTGCAACTTTACACTGCTTGCATTTGACAACTTTTCTCTCAACTAAAAACTCGTCACCACAGGAAAATGCCTTTGAAATAGAAAAAAGTAAGAGAGGTTAAATTGTAGATGGTCTCATAGCATTAGACAGAGAGTCTGTAAGCATCATGGTTTCCAAGAAATAGCCCTTCAAAGATTTTTTCCTTTAGCACTTTGGACTCCTAAGAGAAATCATCGATCCAATGTAGCTCAGAATGATTCAACATATTTGGATGCAAAAGAGGACCATATCTAGCGTAAACATACCCATCTGGATGTGTTGGAAAAGTTTTTTTGGTCGTACGAGTTACAAAATGAAAGTTGCACCTCTTTGCAACTTTACAATGCTTGCATTTGGCAACTTTTCCCTCAACTGAAAACTCGTCACCACAAGAAAATACCTCTGAGATAGAAAAAAATGAGAGAGGTTATTGTAGATGGTCCCAACATGATTCCATAGCCTCAAATGGAGATTTTGTAAACATCACGGCTTCCGAGAAATAGCCCTTCAAAGATTTCTACCTTTTAGAACTTTAGACTCTTAAGGGAAATAACTGGTCCAATGTAGCTCAGAGTGATTCGGTGTATTTGGGTGCAAAAGAGAACCATCCCTAGCATAAACATACCCATCCCAACGTGTTGGAACAGTCTGTTTAGTTGTACGAGTTGCAGAATGAAAGTTGCACCACTTTGCAACTTTACACTACTTGCATTTGACAACTTTTCCCTTAACTAAAAACTCGTCACCACAGGAAAATTCCTCTGATATAGCAAAAACCAAGAGAGGTTATTTAGATGGTCCAAACACGATCCCATAGCCTTAGATGAAGAGTTTGTAAGTGTCACAACTTCTGAGAAATAACCCTTCAAAGATTGTTGTTTTTTAGCACTTTGGACTCTTAAGGGAAATTGTCGATCCAATATAGCTTGAAGTGATTCGGCATATTTGGGTGAAAAAGAGGATTATCCCTAGTGTAAATGTATTCATTAAAATGTGTTGGAATAGTTTGTTTGGTCATACGAGTTGCAGAATGAAAGTTGCACCACTTTGCAACCTTACATTACTTGCATCTCACAACTTTTCCCTCAACTGAAAACTCGTCAACACAAGAAAATTCCTTCGAGATAGAAAAAATTGAGAGAGGTTATTGTAGATGATCCTAACATGATCCCATAGCCTTAGATAGAGAGTCTGTAAGCATCACGGTTTTCAAGAAATAGCCCTTCAAATATTGCTACCTTTTAGCACTTTGGACTCTTAAGGGAAATCGCTGGTCCAATGTAGCTTAGAGTGATTCGATGTATTTGGATGCAAAAAAGGACCATCCCTAGTGTAAATGTACCCATACAGATGCGTTAGAATAGTTTGTTTGGTCGTCTGAGTTGCAGAATGAAATTTGCACCACTTTGCAACTTTACACTGCTTGCATTTGACAACTTTTCCCTCAACTGAAAAGTCGTCACCACGGGAAAATGCCTCTAAGATAGCAAAAATTGAGAGAGGTTATTGTAGATGGTCCCAACACAATCCCATATCCTTAGACGAAGAGTATGTAGGCATCATGGTTTCTAAGTAACAGTCTATCAAAGATTGCTACCTTTTAGCACTTTGGACTCTTAAGGGAAATCGACAATCCAATGTAGCTCAGAGTGATTCGATGTATTTGGGTGCAAAAGAAGGCCATCCTTAGCGTAAATTTACCCATCAGGACATGTTGGAATAGTCTGTTTGGTCATATGAGTTGCAGAATGAAATTTGCACCACTTTGTAACTTTACACTACTTGCATTTGACAACTTTTCCCTCAACTGAAAACTCGTCACCATGGAAAAATGCCTCCGAGATAGCAAAAACTGAGAGAGGTTATTGTAGAGGGTCCCAACATGATCTCATAGCCTTAGACAAAAAAAAATTAGTCATCACAGTTTATGAGTAATAGTCCGTCAAAGATTGTTTCCCTTTTGCACTTTGGACTCTTAAGGGATTTCGTCGGTTGAACATAGCTCAAACTGTTTTGGCCTGTTTGGGTGCAAAAGGGGACCATACCTAACCTAAATGTACCCATCTGAACGTGTTGGAATAGTCAGTTTGGTCGTACAAGTTGTAGAACAAGATTTATTTATGCCCTTACAAGTAGATTTGAGCCTCCAATCAAACTCCAACGCTGATTTTCGTGTGAAAAGTAGCCATGAGACCATAGCTTGTTGCTTACTATTATGCTTTGATTAATTTTTTCCAAGCATCCATAGCTTGTTCGAAATTACTTGTTTTAGGCTTTTAGCCATAGTAGCAAGGCAGTGAATTATTTGATAAAACGCTTTGGAAGACATGTATGAAAAATGTGGTAGCATAGACAAAATTTTGAAAAAAATGCCTCAAAGAAATGAGGTCTCATGGTAATGGAATGCCATGACAATCAAACTTGCTTTTGGTTTTCGTGGAATTCCATCACCATGAGACCTCATTTCTTTGAGGCATTTTTTTAAATAGTTCATTGCCTTATCCATGCTATTGCTTACTATTATGCTTTGATAAAAAAAATTCCAAGCATCCATAGCTTGTTTGAAAGCACCTATTTTAGACTTTTAGCCATAGTATCAAGGCAGTGAATTGTTTGATAAAATTCCTTGGTAGACAAGTATGAAAAATGTGGTAGCATAGACAAGGTAGTGAACTATTTGAAAAAATGCCTCAAAGAAATGTGGTCTCATGGTGATGGAATGCCATGACATACACATTGAGACCACATTTCTTTGAGGATTTTTTTTGAATAGTTCACTACCTTGTCTATGTTATTGCTTATTATTATGATTTGATAGATATTTTCTGATGCAAGGACATGGGTGGAAAAGGTCACAACAACTCAAACTAACACAATCTCAAAATTTCATGTTTAATAAGGCCTAGATTATGTTTGAGTTTGAGGTTGGAGAAACCAAATTTGAAAGAGAATCAATAAAATCTTGTTATCTCCATGCAAATTTCTATGTTTTCTAGAATTCTTGAAGTTTCTTGGTACTGCACGGTTTCGTATAGTGTGGTTGTGCTTTCTTTTTAATGGAAACTGGTGGGCAGTAGATTTAGCTTCTTCACAAACTTGGTTTGAAGTAATTTCATTCATTTTTGTGCATTTAAGAGGCATTTTACTGGAGGTTGGTTTGTGAGCCCTGTTCCAAGGGTTTGGGTGCATTTAAAATGGAGTTTTAAGCCTCCACCCAATGTATGAAGTTGTAACTCATTGGATAGGCTTAGTTAGGATAGATAAACATGTTTTCATTGTTTCTTGTGCAGGGGAGGTCAGCATTATGATTTTTGGTGATGCCCTAGATGGCATTTGGGGTGTTTTTGCATGAAAAAGTGAGGTTAGAGAGGGTAAAAGTAGGATTTGTTTGAGGGAAGTCACTTTTTTGTTCTTTTAAGCTTTTGTAGGGTTATTCAAGGGTTTTGGAGTTTTTGGTAAAGTCTGGAGAAGTCTGCAAGTAGGTTTTTGAATAAACCCTTGCCAAATTTGAGCAATTTGAGGGTTTTGTGGAATAGGGTCTTAGAGGGCAAGTTCTAGAGGATAAATGGGAAAATTTTAGGTTTTTTCATCTGTTGAGTGCTTCCCCAACAAGTTTTAGGGTCTATGGAGTGTTCCAAGGGTGGTTGCTTTGGAAATTTGGCCTATTTGGCTAGGTTGAGCAGCGTAGTTTGCATGATTTGTGAAAGTTGTTCCAAAGGAGTCCTATGTGAGTTGGAAGTATGTTGAAGGGGAATAAAATGGTTTCCTATAATGATGATTAGTTGCAAGATTTGTTAAAGATATTTGAGAGTTAAGTTGAGAAAATTGGAGCTGCTAACCTACAAGCTTGTCTAGGTGAAAGATTGGAAAATAAGTCCAGATTTAGTTTGTAAAAAGAAAGGTGTTTAGGAATCCCTTGTATTTTGAAAGTGAGTGGTTTTCCATCCTTGGTTCCATCAACTAACCATCAACTAGTCCTCTGTTTCCAAGGTGCTCCTGCACCATTTTCCAAGCATCCATATAGCTTGTTTGAAAGCACCTGTTTTAGGCTTTTAGTAGTAGTAGCAAGGAAATGAACTGTTTGATAAAATGCTTTCGTAGGCATATGAAAAATGTGGTAGCATATAAAAGGTAGTGAACTGTTTGAAAAAATTCCTCAAAAAAACATGGTCTCATGGCACCCTGATTGAATGCCATGACAATCTATAGCAATTTTCTTGTCATGGCATTCCATCACCATGAGACCACATTTCTTTGAGGCATTTTTTTTAAATAGTTCATTGCCTTGTCTATGTTATTGCTTAATATTATGCTTTGTTATATTCTTTCCAAGCATTCATAGATTTTTCAAAAGCACTTGTTTTAGGCTTTTAGCCATAGCAACAAGGCAATTAAATGTTTGATAGAATGCCTTGATAGACATGTATGAAAAATGTGGTAGCATAGACAAGGCAGTGAACTGTTTGAAAAAATGCCTCAATGAAATAAGGTCTCATGGTGATGGAATGCCATGACAATCAACAAGGCAGTCAACTGTTTGAAAAAATGCCTCAAAGAAATGAGGTCTCATGGTGATGGAATGCCATGAGAATCAAAATTGCTTTTGATTGTCATGGCATTCCATCACCATGAGATCTCATTTCTTTAAGGAATTTTTTTAAATAGTTCATTTCCTTGTCTATGCTATTTATTACTATTATGCTTTGATAGAATTTTTCCAAGCATCCATAGCTTGTTTGAAAGCACTTGTTTTAGGCTTTTAGCCATAGCAACAAGCCAGTGAATTGTTGGATAAAAAGCTTTGGTAGACATGTATGAAAAATGTGGTAGCATAGACAATATAGTGAACTGTTTGAAAAAATGCCTCAAATAAATGTGGTTTCATAGAATTCCATGACAAGCAAATTCAATTGATAGTTGCTTCTAGTTATTAGTTATGCAATGTGAAGTAATTGCATAACTGCTTAGGTTGACTTTGTAAAAACTATATTGTAATTGAACTTTTTTCATGTATTAGCATCTAGTTTTTAGTTATGCAATGTGAAGTAATTCTTTGAGTTTGAAAGATGTTCAATGCAATGTAATCAACGATATGAATATAAACTACATAATATAACCATTATTTTTTATGCTATTGTACATTGATATTTAACCATTGCTCAAGATTAAATTTTCAAAGAGTTTAATCATGCACATGAGGAACAAATTCTTTCGACTGTCAACTTCTATCTATCAAATTATCCAATAATCAAGTGTATTTCCATATACAAAATGACATCAACGCCAACTCAAACAAATTTTTACAAAATGTGGCATATGCCATCTCGATATCTATTCAAAATTTACATGCCAAAATATCTATCTCATCCTAAACTATTGGTGGATCATCAAAAAGGAGCCTCTTTGAAGCACTCTTTGGCTCTGAAGGTAGCTTTACAAGAAAAATTCAAACCACAATTGAGATTAGTTATACTATATAATTTAAAACTGAATAATTAACATCAAAATCAATATACATTGAATTATACTTTACCTCTAAAATTGAAATCTTGATTACCTCAAATATACGTCTCTTCAAAGGGTCATGAGTCCTAGAATATGTCCCTCTCAAAGAACCAGTCAAACCAACTTTTGAAATGTCTATCTATATATGTGAACAAAAACAAAAAATTGATACAAGTTAGCATACAATTGTCGATAATAGGAACATATTTACCAAATACAAAATAAAATAAACACATACCTCTTTAGGCAGCTCTTTTTCTTTATCTCCTTCAGGTGTTTCTACACCTCCTCCTTCAGGTGTTTCAACACCTACTCCTTGAGGTGTTCCAATACCTACTCCTTTAGGCATTGTGACACTTGTCAACAAGGATGTATAGCTCATAACCGCCTGTACGTAAAAATGACAAGTACATATGAAACTACCAATCTATGTCGATGCATGCATAATCAATATAAGATCTTAAAAATCTTAATTCAATCGAATTTGAGTTTAATTACCTTTCCCTTATCTAACATTGCACCTCCATAGTCTAGACAACGCTACACCTTGCTTGCACTAGGTGTTTCCTACAAGAGGAAAATAAGATAAACATATAAGTTAATATATAATTTCATTAATCAGAATTCAAATGACAAGCAAGTATATAATAAAAAATGTAACGAGTGAGTGCAAAAATATATACTGCACATGCATGTCAAGGCCAAATGAAATGGCCCTAAGGGTGCTATCAATCACCTGTGTGAGCTCCTCCTCAGACATCAACTGTTAAATAGACCATGAAAATAAATATTAGTACTTGATACTATCTCGTATTAATATTCATTTAAAAAAAATACAAGTTATGAATTTACAACTTAAATCTTATTTGTGTAACTATTCCAACATCCCCCTCTCTAGCAAGAGAGGACTCTGTAGGGTGTTCTCCACTCCCCTACGTATGATATCCTATAATTTCCACATCATGGAGGTCATAATCAAAAGTGTCCAAGGGATGCTCAATGAGCTATACAAGAGGACCCAAGCATATCTGGTGGAACATAGTGTAAGTATGTGGCACACAAATATGTGGACATAAGGATGATGATGCAACAACACTCGATCCATCGCCAACATCACCAGAATGTGGTTGAGCTACTATAGAAGTATGGGAAACCAAAAGATCACTCAAAGAGTGAATAGCTTGAATAGTCTTTGTGGCTACATCCTCGATAATATCTGGATGATGTACTAGAGGTGGCAGAGGAAGGGGAGGAGGGGGAAAATATTGGTGCTGGACTACTCTAACTACCCTTGGTCTATCCTGGGGCATACCTCCACCGACGCCATGGAAGGGTTTAATGTCAAAGTAATTGACATGATTCTCTAACACAAACTTAGCGTATAATTTTTTAATAAAGTAAAATGGTATATCACTATTGTTGTTGGGTGGTTTATCAAAAACCATACACCAACGATCCCAAAAGTTATCTACAATTTCCTTATGTGTGCATCATTTTATAGAAAGATTTGGTTTATTAACATTAACTGGAAAACTGGTGCGAGGGTTAGCAAATAAAGAGGCTATTTGGGCTTTTGTTATTTGGAGTTCTTTCATGTCTTCGTAAGACAATCCACAAGAGTAATATTCCCTCATGGTTTCTCGCCATGAAAGAAAGGCATTATGTTGGGTGGAGAGGGTTTCTATATTTTTAATTATTTCCTTCAATGTGTTTTTCATCTGTGATAATCAAGGGATTGTCTTATAAACATCACAAATGCCCCTCAATTGCTCCAATTTTTCACCAATTAAGTCTTCAATTGATGGGCGGGGAGGTGGTGGAGAGTTTGGAATTTGTGTATTTTCATTCTCAACCATAATACCTGATTAAAGTTAAAAACTAATTAATCTAATTGAAATTACACAATATAAATGAAAGTATTGTAAAAAAACCTTAGTTTTTAATAAAAATCCATAAAAAACCCTACTTTTTAAAAAAATCCATAACAAACTCTAGTTTTTAATAAAAATCCATAAAAAACACTAGTTTTTAATAAAAATCCATTAAAAACTCTAGTTTTTAATAAAAATCCATTAAAAACTAGTTAAAATTATACAAAAGTAATAGAAAAATTGATTAAAAGAAAGAAAAAAAACCAAAAACTTACCTTGCAAAATCGGATATCTGATAGCTTGCACATTGCTCTCACTGCACTCTGAGTTGTTTAAATTTTTTGAAATGATTTAAAATGGCCGCATGTATCTATTTATACCCTACCCAAATCGGATATCCGATTTGTAATTCTTTTCCTTGGGCATTGCTTTGGAGCAATGTACTGAGACCCAAGCCAAAAAAAAGTCAACTTGGGATTTTCATGTTTTTTGGTCAATGCAAAACACAACTTTTTTCACATCGTCACTTTTTGGCCCATCATGATCCTGCACATACCCGTATAGGGATTAATATTTATGATATTTGATACAGGGTTGAGGGTTTAGGGTACAAGGTTGAATGCATGTTTTAGGGTTTAAGTATGGGGTTGATGGTTGAGGGTTTATGATTTCAATGGATAATGTTCAAGGTTGAGGGTCTAAGGTTAAGAGTATATTGTATAAGGATTAGGGTTAAGGATATTGTGTATTGGTTTTAGGGTATGGGTGGAGGGTATAAAGCATAGGGTTAAGGGTTGAGAGCATAGGGTTTAAGGTTTAACTATAGGGTTGAGGGACAATGTTCAAGGTTTAGGGTATAATGTTGAGGGTATAGGGTATAGGGATGAGGGTTGATGGTGTAGGGTTTAGACTTTAAGGTATAGGTTTGAGGGTTGAGGGATAGTGTTTAGGGATGAGGGTATATGGTTAAGTGTATAGGGTATAGGGATTGAGGGTATAAGGAATAGGGTGAAGGGTTGAGAGTGTATGGTTTAGGCTTTAAGTATAATGTTGAGGTAAAATGTTCAAGGTTTAGGGTATAAGGTTTAGGGTATAGGGTATAGGGATGAGGGTTGAGTTTGTAGGGTTTAGGGTTTAAGGTATAGGGTTGAGGGTTGACAGATTAGGGCATAAGTATAGGGTATAGGGTTGAGGGTTGAGGGTTGAGGATTGAGGGTTTACGATTGAGGGATAACGTTCAAGGTTGAGTGTCTAAGGTTAAGTGTATAGGGTATAGGGATTATGGTTTAAGATACTGGGCATAGGGTTTAGGGAATGGGTTGAGGGTAAACGACATAGGGTTAAGGGTTGAGGGTGTAGGGTTTAGGTTTTAAGGTATAGGGTTGAGGGTTGAGGGTTGAGGGTTGATGGATTATGGATTAAGTATAGGGTTGAGGTTATATGGTATAGGTTTAGGGTTGAGGGTGAATGGTTTATGGTTTAAGGTATAGGGTTGAGGGATTAGGGATTAAATCTTAGGTATAGGGTATAGGGTTGAAGATTTATAGTTGAGGGATAATGTTCAACTTGTTGAGTGTATAATATTAAGTGTGTAGGGTATAGGGATTATGGTTTAGGATATTGGGTATAGGGTTTAGAGTATGGGTTGAGGGTATAAGGCATAGGGTTAATGGTTGAGAGTGTCTAGCTTAGGGTTTAAGTATAGTGTCAAAGGTATAGAGTTGAGGGACAATATTTAGGGTTTAAGGTATAAGGTTGAGGTTATAGGGTATAGGGATGAGGGCTGAGGGTGTAGGATTTAGGGTTTAAGTTATAGGGTTGAGAGTTGAGGGATTAGGGCTTAAGTATAGGTTTAAGGGTATAGGGTATAGGGTATAGGGTTGAGGGATTGAGGGTATAAGGAATAGGGTGAAGGGTTGAGAGTGTATGGTTTAGGGTTTAAGTATAGTGTTGAGGGAAAATGTTTAGGGTTTATGGTTTAAGGTTGAGGGTATAGGGTATAGGGATGAGGGTTGAGGTTGTATGGTTTAGGGTTTAAGGTATAGGGTTGAGGGTTGAAGGATTAGGGCTAAGTATTGGGTTGAGGGTTTATAGTTGAGCGATATTGTTTAGGGTTGAGTGTCTAATGTTAAGTGTATAAGGTATATGGATTAGGTTTAAAGATATTAGGTATAGGGTTTAGGGTATGGGTTGGGGTATAAGGCACAGGGTTAAGGGCTAAGAGTGTATGGTTTAGGGTTTAAGTATAGGTTGAGGGTATATGATTGAGGGACAATGTTCAAGGTTTAGGTTATAATATTGAAGGTGTATGGTATAGGGATGCGGATTAAGGGTGTAGGGTTTAGGATTTAAGGTATAGGGTTGAAAATTGAGGGATTTTGGCTTAAGTATAGGGTTGAGGGTTGAGGGTTTACAATTAAGGGATAATGTTTAGCGATTTTAGTGTATAATATTAAGTGTGTAGGGTATAGGGATTAGGGATTAAGATATTGGGTATAGGGTTTAGGGTATGGGTTGAGGGAATAAGGCATATGGTTTAGGTTTGAGAGTGTATGGTTTAGGTTTTAAGTATAGTGTTGAGGGACAACGTTCAAGGTTTAGGGTATAAGGTTGAGGGTATAGGGTATAGGGATGAGGGTTTAGGGTTTAAGGCATAGGGTTGATGGTTGAGGGTATAGGTTATAGGGTTTATGGTTTATGGTTGAGGGATAATGTTCAACCCATTGAGTGGATAATATTAAGAGTGTAGGGTATAGGGATTATTGTTTGGGATATTGGGTATAGGGTTTAGGGTATGGGTTGAGGGTGTAAGGTATATGGTTAGGGGTTGAGAGTGTGGGGTTTAAGGTTTAAGTATAGGGCTGAGGGACAATGTTTAGGGTTTAGGGTATAAGGTTGAGGGAATAGGGTATAGGGATGAGGTTTGAGGGTGTAGGGTTTAGGGTTTAAGGTACAAGGTTGAGGGTTGAGGGACTAGGGCTTAAGTATAGGGTTGAGGGTATAGGGTTGAGGGTTGAGGGATTGAGGGTATAAGACATAGGATGAAGGGTTGAGAGTGTATAGTTTAGGGTTTAAATATAGTTTTGAGGGGCATTGTTTAGGGTTTAGGGTATAAGGTTGAGGGTATAGATTATAGTGATGAGGGTTGAAGTTGTAGGGTTTATGGTTTGAGGTATAGGGTTGAAAGTTGAGCAATTAGGTCTTAAGTATTGGATTGAGGGTATAGGGTTGAGGGTTGAGGGTTTATGGTTGAGGGATAATGTTCAAGGTTTAGTGTCTGAGGTTAATTGTATAGGGTAAAAGGATTATGATTTAAGATATTGGATATAGGGTTTAGGGTATGGGTTGAGGGTGTAGGGTTTAGGGCTTAAGGTATAGGGTTGAGGGTTGAGGGTTTAAAATTGAGGGATAATGTTCAACTTGTTGAGTGTCTAAGGTCATGTGTATAGGGTATAGGGATTAAGGTTTAGGACATTGGGTATAGGGTCTAGGGTATGGGTTGAGGGAATAAGGCATAAGGTTAAGGGTTGAGAGTGTATGGTTTGGGTTTTAAGTATAGGTTTGAGGGATTATGTTTAGGTTTTAGGGTATAAGGTTGAGGGTATAGTATACAAGGATGAGGCTTGAGGGTGTAGGGTTTAGGGTTTAAGGTATAGGGTTGAGGGTTGAGGGTTTATAGTTTAGGGATAATATTTAGCCTGTTGATTGTATAAGATTAAGTGTGTAGGGTATAGGAATTAGGGTTTAGGATATTTGGTATAGGGTTAAGGTTTGAGAGTGTAGGGTTTAGGATTTAAGTATAGGGTTGAGGGTATAGGGACGAGGGACATGTTCAGGTTTTAGGGTATAAAGTGTTGGCAATGGTTGTCATTGATGTCAACACCTAAGGAGATTGTTGCATATGTTTGGGAAAGATATTTGTATTGTTAGTTGACATTGGTTGTCATTGTTGACAATATTTATTTTGAGCTAGCACTGATGCATGATGGTGTTTCTGAATTTTATGGTTGGATGGCATGCCTTGTCTAATGATAATGAAAGAAATAGTGAGTATGGTTGATATCAATAGAGTTTGTTCCTTAATGATATATTAATATGAGGATTAGAAGTGTTTTCGATGGTCTAAAATGTATCATATGCTTTCTCCTATTATTCCTAATCAAGTATATGTTGCTAAAATAAAGTTCTAGCCTCTGCAAGTTGATTAAGTGTTTATGGTTCAAGAAGTTATGTTCAAGACTATTTGGGAGAATGCTATGTATTCCTTTGTAGTTGAAGATACGGTCTTAAGGTTTGGGATTCAAAGTATGTACTCTATGGATGTTGTACTCCTATATTTTTAGGTCACCCATGTAGCTGAGGAGGTTTCTATGAATTGCAAAAGGTTGGCAGTGTTGTTAGTCTCATCTAGAAAATGCTCCACATTTCTTTGCATTGAATTATTCACTTCTACAGCTTGGTGAATGTGTTATCAATGTATGTGTAGTGTATCAATTCCAATTTCATGTGTTTAAATGGTTCGTAAGTTGATTTGTTAATGTTATATATTTTATTTATGCATCCCATGTCTCTGTAGTGAAGTACTTTGCTCCTATTTGGCCTGTAGTGGCTATTGGTGGCATGGCAGTATTAAAGAAGTATATGGAGATATTGTTGGATTTTCAAGGAATATCCTTTTGTGATCCACACAATTGTGGTTGATCTATTTTGGTGTTGCATTGTGCTTGAGTTGGTCTTATAGGTAATTTGTGGATATTTGGTCAAGAGGGCTTGTCATCTTATTTGTGCTTTATGTTTGAGGGTTCACATTAGTAGATGAAGTTGTGTTAAGATGGATTTGGGTCTTGACCTATCTTGGTTAGAATTGCATTGAGTTAATTCAATTGAAGTTATGATTTTTGGTCAATTGGTTATGTGCTTCATGTTTCATCTACATGTTTCCCTGTTGTCGACTTAGGTGGATGTGTGCTTGTGTGTGAATTATTTTGGATCACATTGCAAGATGCAATAAGATTGATTTTGGTCCTCTCTATCCTCAAGATAGGACCTTAGTAGGTTGTTGTGGTTGACTTGGTGAAATCATTATTTGTATTCTTTCTTGGACAACCTAATTGAAGTTGTGAAGTATTGTAGTGGATATAAATGCAAGATCATTGCAATTGTGAAGGTATGGATATCTGAATAAGTGTGAAGAAGTGTGAGTGTGGAATGTAATTGAATATTTTGTAGAAGGAAATAAAAAATTATGTGAAAGAAAGAACATATGTGTTATAACGCCTCAATCAACAGAGTATTGTGTTGACAAGTATTATAATTCTTCTATAATATTTTTGAATCTTGCTTTGGTATAGTGAATCTCATCAGGTCCTTATATCTTGTCTCTAGGGTTGTTTTCCTCAACATTACAAGTCATTTGTATCTTTCTCTAAGGTAGTGTGTCTTAGATTGCAAGTCCTTTTTAGTAGTGAGCCTTTATATTGTGAGTTAACTCTCACCGTCGATTTTCCCTCATTAATTTTTCTATGTAAATATGGTGTCATCTTGTGGATGTGTGTTTCTTGTTTCTTTTTTATTGTTTCTGATATAATTAAGGATATAATTGCTATGTATTTCATTGTTAAAGCTTTAAACTGCAATATCTTTCTTATTTCTAATCTATTTAATGGTTTATATTAGCTTGAGAAGTATTGTGTTGAAGAGTTCAGTTCTAGATGGGTTTAAGTTTTTATAGATACCAATTCACCCCCCTCTTAGTATCTAGTGTGTTCAACATAAGGTTGAGGGTATATGGTATAGGGATGAGGGTTGAGGGTGTAGGGTTTAAGGTTTTAGGTATAGGGTTGAGGGTTGAGGGATTAGGGCTTATGTATAGGGTTGAGGGTATAGGGATTAGGTTTTAGGATATTGGGTATAAGGTTTAGTGTATGGGTTGAGGGAATAGGGCATAGGGTTAAGGGTTGAGAGTGTATGGTTTAGGTTTTAAGTATAGGGTTGAGGGACAATGTTTAGGGTTTAGGGTATAGGGTATAGGGATGAGGGTGCAGGGTGTAGGGTGCAAGGTTTAGGGTGTAAGGTATAGGGTTGAGGGTTGAGGGATTAGGGATTAAGTATAGGGTTGAGAAATTAGGGCCTAAGTAAATCAACCAAATCTTTTCTTACATTACTTCTCTGCCACAATCTCCTCATTCATGGAATTCTTCCAATATTTTTTCTCTTTTAAAGTATGAACCTCTTCTAAAAGACTTGGTTCATTATTAGTACATGTAATAGAAAAAAAAAAGAAAAAGAATTCGATAGACTATACCAATATAGTTATCCCCATTACCTTGTAGACCTTCACACAACTACAAATAAATATATTTCTATTGTATTTGCATCATCTTCTTTAGAGTTGTACTACTAGATGAGATTTCCTTTTTCTTATAATTCCCCAAGCCACACAATGAAGAAATTATCTAAGAAACTATTTTTTATTAAATAAAATCATTAAAAAAATAAGACCTACATTACTGGCATGTTACATTGAATGGAAACACATACACAAAGGGTCATGTAATGTACAATGACACATATGACATAACAAGGGAATTATGGAAAAATTTCATATCACACACAACACAAGACATATATATCAGTTACAAGATATCATCATTTCTCCAAGAAAAGTCTCACAAGTTGAATACTTACCAATAGTGGAATGAAACTACCATGACACACCTGCGGGAAGGTAAGATGCACCAATATGATAATCGAGTCCTAACCCCATGATAATGTTTTCTTTTAGACTCAACATGAGGGTAGGAGGACACAACCATATACCTCAACCCAACACCCTACACACACGATGACACTTAGAAAACCTTAACAAATTAATCTAATGCAAAATATGAGAATGCTTTCAAAAAGTTGAAGTTTGGCACTATTTTGAGCAAGCCAAATCATGCTCATGCTTTGTGCAAGTGAAAGCACACTCATGTTTTAATGTGAGAAAATTTTGGAAACTTCTAAAAATGGTAAAAAATGACAAGATACCTATGATCTAGGCCAACACGCTCTGTTGTTCTCCTACTTTTGCACGTTATTCAATAAAAATGCTTTTTCATGCTATTGGGGAAAGCACATGCATTTTTACACATTCCACCACCAGGTTTGCACCACCTTTCTTTGTTTTCCAATGTAGCATGGAGGAAATACGAAATTTTTTACATGAAATTTGATTATATGAACTCATATTTTCATGTTTGTAGTGTTGCAATATTAGTTATGATTTTTTCTTGTTTTAATTTCATTTTATAGATTGGTTATTTCTATGGTTTTTACTAATTCTATTAGATTTAGATAGGATTAAACGTTGAAAATGAAGAAATTTTACGAAAATCTAGATAATTGTTGAGGAGTTTGATGCAAGAAGAAAAATAAACTACGCATAATTGGGTAGTTTCTCAAATTGAATCTTGAACTTTAAGGTATGTTCTATTTATACATATTCTTTACATTTTCCTTCATTTTATTATGTTTCTTTATCACTTCTTATCACACATGCTTAATATAATGCTTTGATTTTGTTGTCATGTTCATGCTTATTAAATTTACCTTACTATGATGTTAGTCTTTTAACATTGTTCATATGATTATAATTTTTGAGAGCTTTTTTATTCTATTAAATAGCTCTCAAAAATGATATCTGAGAGGTTTTTTTCAAATATTTAATATATTATTATATTATATGATATATACTATATAAAAGTTGAATATAAATTATAATGTTATAAGTAATATATATTATAATAATATATAATATATAATTTATACATGATAATATTATTAGTTGTATATATTTTAATATATAGTATATAAATCATGCATAATAATATATAATATATAATTTACATATAGTAATAATAATATATATTTTATATAATAATATTATTATATTATATAAATCATAATTGGAAAACTCACTAAAAACTCACGAGTTTTTGGTGAATTTTTCAAAAAACCTCAGAGAGTTTTTTAAAAAAACTTGGCCTCTTAGTAAAAAGAAACCTATAGCCAAAATTAAGGCAATTTTGATTCATTTTTTTCGGTTTGTGTGGTTTTGAAGGTCTTAATTTGGGCTTGGTGGTGGGGGCTCCACCCCTCGACCCCACCCTATATCGCGTGCCAGGGGTGCTACCCCCAAACCTCATGAGGGGTGTTTCCCCTCGACCCCGCTAGGGGCATTGCCCCTAGACCCCCACGAGCAGCGCTGCCCCTCGATCTCATTGGGGGAATTTCTCTCAGACCCCATCAAGGGGTGCTGCCCCTCGACCCCATTAGGGGTGTTTCCCCCAAACCCCCATGAGGGGCACTGCCCCTCGACCCCGATAGGGGCATTGCACCCAAACCCCCAAAAGGGGTGGTGTCCCTTGATCCCATTGGGAGCATTGACCTCAAACTCCCATTGAATTCATTTGATTTTCTAGGTACTCTCCAAGTCCAAGTTTCCAAGTTTTCCTACAAGTCTTCATCTATAATATCATCTAGTTCTACCTCTCCCCTAGTTTTCACTAGACACATGGGAAAGAGGAAGAAGTAAATTTGTAAAATATACTAATGTAGTATTTAATTTCATTTTTACAAAAGAAATTTGCTATTTTCATTTTGTTTCAAAATATCAACATTAGTGCATTCCACATGAGGATGTCATTTTGTACCCAATTTGCTTTCAAATCAATCAAATACAACTAAACTTAGCTTGTTTCTTTTATGTACTCGTTTATTGACTCATTGGATGCATCTTATCATTGAATTTTGCAAAAAAAATGTGTTTTTAATGAAATTTAAGCAATTTTTAAGTTGTCAAGTTTTTTGCTAAGTTTTTCCCAAACTTAGTTTTTTGGGCTTGTTGAGTACTTGAAATTGATGATTTTTCCATAATTTTTTAATAAATAATATATTATAATAATTTATTATTTATATATTACATTATAATATATAATAATTTATATTTATATATTACATTATAATATATAATAATTTATATTTATATATTACATTATAATATATAATAATTTATATTTATATATTACATTATAATATATAATAATTTATATTTTAAAACTAGCAATAGGTATGTTGAAAGTGTAGAAGGTCAATTAAGAAAAACATTAGTTTAATTTTTGCATACATTTGTACATAATGTGAGGTCAATTGGTAGGTGGTTTATTAAATGAAT
>VDFB02193867.1:107962564-107979361 GCA_007258455.2 Sequoia sempervirens | reverse complement strand
TTGCATTATAACTTCATGGATCAATAGCTATGAGTTACGTGTATTCAAGTGTATGCTTTACAACTTACGCACATATACTTTTTGACTTACGTGTGAACATCGAAAAGTGTGAAATTTTTTGTGTGTGGAAGTCAAACATAAGCCAATTTTGTAATTCTCAGTTCTTGCATACTCGATCTTATGGACTTATTCCTTCCTAGCACATATTTTGAATATTTCTCATTTGGTCCAGAAGACAGATTCCTCATTTTTGAACCACTCATAGCAAAGAGATTCACAATAAGACTTTAGCATTGGAACACTACTCCATACTTCTCTTGTCTAGATCATAAAGGATTGAAAATTCTTAATTTGATGCAATGATAGTCCTGAGATGAGAATTTATATAACTATGCCTATTTTGAAACTTCGCATCTAATACTCCATCAACAAGAACTTAAGAAGTGTTGCATAAGAGTGTTAGGTTTGATAGGCCTTCTCTTCCCTAAGGGAGGAGAGCCTGCATCTTGAATTTTGAACAAAATTTTAAGAAGCAAACATTTTACCTAAAAGCTTCAAACCTAGATGACATATTTGGCTAAGTCTATCTTGAAAATTATCAATGTGTTCAAACTCTAAAGGAGATTCTCCCTGAAAAAGCAAACTTTTCCCTTTTTCCTAAGGAAAGAAATTGCAATGTAAGTTGCATGATTTATCTTATTTCTTTCTCACAGTTCCTGGTCAATCATTCATGGCTCGGGATAGTTCTGTTCCAAGGCAAGGACACCCAAAAAATCACTGAGATTCTTCTAGGATCTGCAAGAAAAAGGTTTTGGCTCTTTCACAATGTAAATAATTATGTAACACTATTTTATTTTTTGCCTTCCACACAGAAAATGTTCACACTTTTCAGATTGATCAATGATCAATAATGGCTAATTGTAAACACTTGACATTTTTATGTTTGAACTTTAATTTATAATTTTGTATCATGACATTCGAGTAGATCACTAATATTTTAATATTTCACTATGAAAGTGGTGGTGTATTTTTGCTATGTTATTTGACTTTAATATGGTGGTGTATTATGAACTTGATTACTACTACAAATATGTATATATTTCTAATTTTTATATTTTTTTGTATTACCAAACCCAAAACGAACCCAACCCCAAAAAAATTCGGAAGCAGAAGCGAACCGGGTTCTCAAGCTGAACCCGAACCCAAAACTGAACCGGTAACATAGTAAAATATAGATTTTTGTAGTTTATATTCATAGCGTTGATTACATTGCATTGCACATCTTTCAAACTCAAAGCATTACTTCACATTGCATAACTAACAACTAGATGATGATAGATGAAAAAATTTCAATTACAATATGGTTTTTACAAAGTCAACCTAAGAAGTTATGCAATTACTTCACATTGCACAACTAATAACTAGGAGCAAAGTCTCCCAATTGCATTTGCTTGTCATGGCATTCTATGAGACCACATTTCTTTGAGGAATTTTTTCAAACAATTCACTGCCTTGTCTATACTACCACATTTTCATACATGTCTACCAAATCATTTTGTCAATAGTTCAAGTGTTGCCTTGTTGCTATGGCACAAAGCCTAAAACAAGTGCTTTTCGAACAAGCTATGGATGCTTGGAAAAATCTATCAAAAAGCATAATAGTAAGCAATATCATAGACAAGGTAGTGAACTCTTTTGAAAAAATGCCTCAAAGAAATGAGGTTTCATGACCTGATGGAATGCCACATGACAATCAAATGCTTTTGATTGTCATGGCATTCCATCACCATGAGACCTCATTTCTTTGAGGCATTTTTTCAAAGAGTTCACTGCCTTGTCTATGCTAACACATTTTTCATACATGTCTATCAAAGCATTTTATCAAACAGTTCATTGCCTTGCTGCTATGGCTAAAGCCTAAAACAAGTGCTTTCGAACAAGCTATGGATGCTTAGAAAAAATCTATCAAAGCATAATATTAAGCTTAATAGCATAGACAAGGGAATGAACTATTTGAAAAAATGCCTCAAATAAATGTGGTCTCATGGTGAGGTGGAATGCCATGAAAGCAAATTGTTGTGGATTGTCATGGCATTCCATCACCATGAGACCACATTTCTTTGAGGCATTTTCAAACAATTCCTTGCCTTGTCTATGCTACTACATTTTTCATACATGTCTACCCATGCATTTTATCAAACAGTTCACTTCCTTGTTGCTATGGCTAAAATCCTAAAATAGGTGCTTCCAAAAAAGCTATGGATGCTTGGAAAAAATCTATCAAAGCATACTAATAATCAATAGCATAGAAAAGGCAGCAAACTGTTTGAAAAAAAGCCTCAAAGAAATGTGGTCTCAATGGTGATGGAATGCCATGACAATCCATAGCAATTTGCTTGTATGTCTATCAAATCATTTTATCAAACAGTTCATTGCCTTGCTGCTATGGCTAAAAGCTTAAAACAGGTGCTTTCAGACAACCTATGGATGCTTGGAAAAAATCTATCAAAGCATAATAGTAAGCAACAAGATGATGCAATACAAAGATTGCCAAACCACTCAACAACTCAGGAGACTCTTGTCCCAAACTCATCTTGGAGAAGATCAAACAAAATTTCAACATTTCATTAGAAATCTACTTTTCATCCACTCAAATTCTCTTATCATTCATCATTCATCCTTCCAAAAATCTGTATTCCAATTGACTCATTCAAAGCAAAAAACCATTTTAGAAAACTTTGATTCAATCAATTAGATCAGCATGCATTTCAAAAACACCATTTTCAACAAGGCACTCTTCCATTCAATCGATTCATTCAACTTGTCCCAAATAATCAATTCATCATTACAATTGGATTTCAGACTTTTACCAAACCATCAAGCACTATGAACATCATTATTACAACTGATACAAATCAGGAACTTGCTCTCTTAACTTTGTTTTGACTGAACTTACAATTTCATTTATTATTTTACACCAAGTCTCCTCACTGTCCAATTGTCAAAACAACATATCTCACTTCTAAACCATGTCCAAGACTCCATACATTCCTGACACCATCACTTAGACAACATTATCCCAAAATCAACTCACTGATCACTGTTAGGTCAGACTTCTATTCTCTGAGTAGTCAAGGCACTACTTCTCAATGAGACATTCATGCCCTAAATCGGGTAAACCAAACACACTAGTTTCAAAACCCAAGATCCAAAACACTTTTAGAGACCTCTTAATGCCCATGTCCTCATATCAAAAACTCAGAATAACTTATATTGAAGAAATAAGCAATTTTTAGTCTGAACGTTGTCAAAAAGGCTACTAAGATAGGCCTAATTTTCAAAGAAGACCCCCTTCAAACATTGCAAAAACACTTAAAACCTCAAAAAATTCATTAGACATAACAAAAAACTCCCAATTTATCCATTTTCAGGATTAAAAGACTCCTTTTGATAGTATATTGACAAACCCTTGTTTATAGGGTGAAAAACTCAAAAATCAATGAGGGTTTCCTGTATAGGCTACATGCAAACCTCAAAACCTCCGGCCAACCATTGGAACATGTCAAAATAAATCTAAAAAGGAATTTGGAAACATCTTCTAACCCATGCATTTTTTCTTTCTCCACTATCATGCTGGAAACTGTTCATTCTGACTGGAAAACTCAGAATTTCCTATGTAGCAGCAACTCCTTCAAGGTATTCTTTCTTTTTTCTCCACTCACAAACATCAAAACATAACAAATAACCTATCCCTAACCTACTCCACCAATCTACCTGACCTACATTGGTGGAGTAGTGTGGAAATGCCTTATAAGACTCTCAAAACTCAATGCACAAGATTTCAGACCGAGCCATAAGAAGAATGTTCAAAGAAACATTAAATTTATTGGATTCCTTCCCAAATGGATGCAAACAAATGGTGATTCCCCAACCTACTGGAAACAATCTAAATTTGAACCCTAAACTCTTGCACAATTCGTACAAGTTAAGAAACAACTGAAAAACATAGAAAATAAGCTAAAACAGGGAACTCTTTGTTAATTTAATTCTTCCAGAATATAATGATCTCTTTGCTCGACCTTTACAATGATTTTAAAGAAGTTTCCAACCATCAACTACCTCTTCATCTTCCTTGAACGACCTATGAATCGTCCTCTTCCTTGATTTTCTTGTTTTATCTCTTCACATTCCTTCTTTTTCTCTCTTTTACATATTTAGCATTTTGACAATATTACACTTTGTGGTTTTTCATGCTTTGATTACATTTAATTTTGGCATTACATGAACTTAAATACATTTTTGACAACTTATCCTTTTGAAGGCATTACATGACCTAGGTGCTCCTGCACCACAAGCTATGGTCTCATAGTTTTTTTTCACATCAACATGATTTGATTCACGTGAAAATCAGCGTTAACCAGATTTTGTATTATGGAGCTATATTAAGCTACCACTTCGAAAACCAATGTAACAATGATACAAAATAATGTTTGAGACTACAAGAAGGCATCAAAATGGCTAGTGTACTAAACAAATTCTTATGATTTACGAATAATGTTGATAACTCTACTCAGTTGGCTTCTTTTTTCAAAATCATACAAATTGAACCCTAGCATTAATAGGCTTTGTATATCAAGCCACCACAATTCAAGTTACATCAGGCCCATATCACCAAGACACGGCCTGAACAATAGGAGGAATGGCCTATTTCAACATACTACACTCAAACCCTTAAGGGATCGATCTAGTTGAACGTAGCTCAGAGTGATTCCGCGTGTTTGGGTGCAAAAGAAGACCATGCCTAGTGTAAACATGCCTACTCGGATGTGTTGGAACAGTCCGTTTGGTCACACGAGTTGCAAAACAAAAATTGCACCACCTTGCAACTTTCCATTGCTTGCATTTGACACTTTTTCCATCAACTGAAAAATGGACACCACGACAAAACCACTCCGAGATAACGAAAAGCAAGAGAGGTTATTGTAGAGGGGTCCAACGTGATCCCATAGGATTAGACGAGAAGTTTCTAAGTGTCACGGTGTTCATGTTGAAGTTTGCAGCCATTTTTCCCTTTGGACCCTTAAGGGATCGATCCGGTTGAACGTAGCTCAGAGCGATTCTGCATGTTTGGGTGCGAAATAGGACCATGCCTAGCATAAACATGCCTATTTGAATGCGTTGGAATAGTCCGTTTGGTCACACGAGTTGCATAACACAAATTGTACCACCTTGCAACTTTCCACTGCTTGCATTTGACACTTTTTCTATCAACTGAAAACTAGACATCACAGGAAAACCACTCCGAGATAACGAAAACCGAGAGAGGTTATTGTAGAGGGGCCCAACACAAACTCATAGGATCAAACAAGAAGTTTATAAGTGTCACAGTGTCTGAGTAACCTCATGCTAAAGTTTGTAGCCATTTTGCCCTTTGGACCCTTAAGGGATCGATCTGGTTGAACGTAGCTCAAAGTGATTCCACATGTTTGGGTGTGAAAAAGGACCATGCCCAGCATAAACATGACTATTCAGACGTGTTGGAATAGTTTGTTTTGTCACACGAGTTGCAAAACGAAAACTACACCACTTTGTAACTTTCCACTGCTTCCATTTGACACTTTTTCTATTAACTAAAAACTGGACACTATGGGAAAACCACTCTGAGATAACAAAAACCGAGAGTGGTTATTGTAGAGGGGCCCAATAAAATCCCATAGGATCAGATGAGAAGTTTCTAAGCATCACGGTGTTCGATTAATCTCATGCTAAAGTTTGCAGCCATTTTTCCCTTTAGACCCTTAAGGGATTGATCCGGTTGAATGTAGCTCAGAGCGATTCCGCGTGTTTGGGTGTGAAATTGGACCATTCCTAGCGTAAAAATTCCTATTTAGACACATTGGAACAGTCCATTTGGTCACACAAGTTGCAGAATGAAAGTTGCACCACTTTGAAACTTTCCACTAATTCCATTTGACACTTTTTCCATCAACTGAAAATTGGACACTACGAAAAAACCACTCTGAGATAACAAAAACCAAGAGAGGTTATTGTAGAGGGGCCCAACGCGATCCCATAGGATTAGATGAGAAGTTTCTAAGCATCATAGTGTCTGATTAACCTCAAGTTGAAGTTTGCAGCCATTTTTCCCTTTGGTCCCTTAAGGGATCGATTTGATTGAACGTAGCTCAGAGCGATTCTGCGTGTTTGGGTGTGAAAGAGGACCATTCCTAGCATAAAAAATGCCTATTCAGACGCATTGGAACAGTCCATTTGGTCACACGAGTTGTAGAACAAAAATTGCACCACTTTGCAACTTTCCACTGCTTCCATTTGACACTTTTTCCATCAACTGAAAACTGGACACTACAGGAAAACCACTCCAAGATAATGAAAAACTAAGAGAGGTTATTGTAGAGGGGCCCAATGCAATCCCATAGGATTAGATCAAAAGTTTCTAAGCATCACAGTGTCTGAGTAACCTCATGCTAAAGTTTGCAGCCATTTTGCCCTTTGGACCCTTAAGGGATCAATCCGGTTGAACATAGGTCAGAGCGATTTCGTGTGTTTGGGTGCGAAAGTGGACTGTTCCTAGCATAAAAATGCCTATTCAGACATGTTGGAACAATCCATTTGGTCACACGAGTTGCAGAATGAAAGTTGCACCACTTTGCAACTTTCCACTGCTTCCATTTGACACTTTTTCTATCAACTAAAAATTGGACACTACGAAAAAACCACTTTGAGATAACAAAAACTGAGAGAGGTTATTGTAGAGGGGCCCAACGTGATCAAATAAGATTAGATGAGAAGTTTCTAAGAATCATGGTGTCTGAGTAACCTCATGCTGAAGTTTGTAGCCATTTTGCCCTTTGGTCCCTTAAGGGATCGATCCAGTTGAACGTAGCTCAAAGTGATTCCGCATGTTTGGGTGCGAAAGAGGACCATTCCTAGCGTAAAATGCCTATTTAGACACATTGGAATAGTCGTTTGGTCACGAGTTTGCAGAACAAAAATTGCACCACTTTGCAACTTTCCACTGCTTCCATTTGACACTTTTTCCATCAACCGAAAATTGGACACTACTAAAAACCACTCCAAGATAACAAAACTGAGAGGTTATTGTAGGGGCCCAAGCGATCCATAGGATTAGACAAGAATTTTCTAAGCATCGCGGTGTCGAGTAACCTCATGCTGAAGTTTGCAGCCATTTTGCCCTTTGGACCCTTAAGGGATCGATCTGTTGAACGTAGCTCAGTGATTCCGCGGTGTTTGGGTGTGAAAGTGGAATTCTAGCATAAAAATTCCTATTTAGACACGCTTTGGTCTGTTTGGTCACATGAGTTGCAAAACGAAAGTTGCACCACTTTGCAACTTTCCACTGCTTCCATTTGATACTTTTTCCATCAACTAAAAATTGGACAATACGAAAAAACCACTCTGAGATAACAAAAACTGAGAGAGAATATTGTAGAGGGTCCCAACACAATCCCATAGGATCAAACAAGAAGTTTCTAAGCCTCACGGTGTCCAAGTAACCTCATGCTGAAGTTTGCAGCCATTTTGCCCTTTGGTCCCTTAAGGGATTGATCCAGTTGAACATAGGTCAGAGTGATTCCGTGTGTTTGGGTGTGAAAGAGGACTATTCCTAGCGTAAACATGCTTATTTAGACACGTTGGAATAGTCAGTTTGGTCAGACGAGTTGGAGAACAAAAGTTGCGCGCCTTTGCAACTTTTCACAAGGCAAAAAGACACTTAACCTTCAAATCTTGCTTCCAAAATTTTACCAGACCTTGGTACACTTTATTCATCTTTATTTTGACATGAAAAAAGCTAAAACACCTTCTTACAACACTATTTAATCAGATTTCACAATTGCTTGCACTAGAAGACCAAATTTGCTTGTAAGTGCTAAAACACTAAATTGAGTGTAACATGAAAACCACAATGACTCTTTACAGGATAAATACATTTTAGGGTACCCATTTTTTCCATTAAAAACATATATCATTTTTAGATACACTTATTTTGGAACACATTCCTACTATCCCAACTTCTTTGCTTCTAAAGAACCCCAAATAGGCCATTTTAACAAAGAAAGTAGTCTTTAATCATCACCAAAATACCAACAAACCTCAAACATTCTTTTTCCATGTGTAAAAACTCTCAAATAAACAAGTTTTGAGATGGAAAATGTCCAACAATACACAAAATCTGTAAACCCTTGATTATAGGGTGAAAATCACAAAAATCAGTGAGGGTTTCAAGTATTTCACTTTAAGAAACCTCAAACACTCCGGCCAACACTTGGATCATGCCTTATTATGTCTAAAAATTCTTTTAGAATCACTTCCCTAGACATGCATTCATTATTTCTTCCATACCCTGCATAAAACCTCCATTTTTGGATGAAAAACTTAGATTTTGGCTCTATAGCAGCAACTCCACCTTTGCATTCTTGACTTCCCTGCACAAAATGACTCAACCAAAACAATAAACTGATGTAGACAAGGATTGGAATCTTTCAACAAACGCATTTAGATTAGTCCCAAGTAATTTGCAAAACCCCAAGTATCTATCTTGACAATTATCTCCTTTCAACTAGGTCTACTCTAGTAGCCATACAAACCATGTTTTTGGGCTTTATCACTTTAGCTTCCCAAATGAATTCTCAAATAAATGAATTTTTTTGAAGGCATATCAACTGATGTAGAGTAGGGTGGAGGAATACAAATTCAGACTTAAGAACCAAGAAACCAACTCAAGTTCATATATCTAATCCAGCTTCCATAAGGTCAGCACTATAGTCTTCCAATTCACCACTGAACAACTAAAAGACCAATTCATTAAAGAGAATTGTAAAAACATGCATTGATCATCCAAATAACATTCATACTTCATCAAGAAGACAGATCCAAGCTTCCACCTAAGATTCATCTGCCAAAGCTTAAAGAAACATCAAGGTATCATGCTCAAGGGCTACAAGAACTAGCCCAATTTTACAAAAAAACCCACCTTTAAACTTCTTGTCATAACAAGATCTCCTAGGCAGTCACAAATTGTGCTTCAAAACCATAAATTTTTTGGTCAAATACTCTGTACAAGTCTGCTAACCTGTTGCTCCAACAAACCCTCATTTTCCCTCCTAAAATCTAGGGTTTCTCAAGATCTTCACTCAAACAGCCACAATTCACAAAACCAAAACATAAAACATATTTCCCTAGATCTGCTCAGACCTTCCAACCCTTCCTAAACTCAATCCCAACACAAATCCATGAAAAGACAACTTGAAACCAGCATTTTCACTTAGAAACTTAACATTTTCTACCTAGGCATCATAAGAAGTCGGACTTAAAGACTCCCCCTCACCAAGAAAATTCATTCCACACCTAATATACATGCATGCAAGTCTTCCCACTGAGTCACATGGCTTTATAGTAGGTGGGAAGACAAAAATTACATTTTTTTAATCACAAAACAATGATAAATCTATTACACAGGCTACTACAGAAAAATCAATATTTATCCCTCCAAAACGAATATTGGAAGCCCTAAATGGAAGAAAATGGAAGATAATTCACAATACTACATGAAAAAATGAATGATAAATCCTTCTAAGAATTTACGGGTCCATACAGGTGAAGGAAACTCTGAAAATATAGTAAAATCAGGAAATACAATGAAAAATTAGAAATAAAGCGTTGAAAACTCTGAATCAAACATTAACCAAACTTTCTTTATTGAATAATTAGGCTTGAAGGGACTTAAAATAGCAATTACAATGTCTCTTGATCTTCCGCAATGCATATGCTTGCCTTTTGAACTTCTGTCTTTTTGTCTTCCACTAAAATTGCTAATTTCGGCTTTTGGCAGTTTTTACAACTTTTGCATTTTGCAATTTTTTAATATTTCTTATGCAACTCTTTAAAGACTCCTTCCTAAGACTCGCATTACATGATAAATGGTCTGTAAAGACCTTATTTAACACAAATAACCCTAAAACACTTAAATTACAAGGTTCACCACATGAATCCCCTTATTGATCAACTTCTTTACATCATGACTCAATTGACCTAATACATACAAAAATGGTATTGAATCCTTATTAAATGAAATAGAATGACCTCAAACCATCTAAGAACAGCCTAAATGATCAAATGACCAAATAATAGAAACCACAAGGGTTCAAGTGTTGAAAAGATGGAGTTGGTGCTCCTGCTTTGGATAGTATGATTGCCAACAACATACAATGTTCACAAGGCCTTTTTGAAGGCATATCAACCTCCTCAACTGACTACAACCACTTTTCAACTTCTTTTACAAGTGTGACCCTTCAACTTCTAAGTATTTGCAAAATGACAACTTTCGGTTTGACAACATTACATTGTTATGTGCAACTTTTGACATATTGATGTAAATGACTCCATACCTAAACTAGTGACCTTATGATGGCCTCATTACATCATCTTGACCCTTACATTACAAATTTACATACATTTTCACATTTAGGCCATTCAAGGCTCTATTACACCAAATTGACATGCTAACATGACATTGCAACCTCATATCCTACCAACCCAGATTGACTTAAAACACTTCCTAATGGTCCTTGTGACCTTATTACAACATTGTTCATGGACTAAAAATCAAAATTTACCATTTGACTTGTGGTCCTGATTGTCCTTGGTGCTCCTGCACCATAAACACCCTACTATAACCCTACTCCACTGATCTACAAGCCTAATTCAGTGGAGTATGCTTTATTTCTTTACTTGACTCTCAAAACCTCAAATTGAAGGTTCCAAACTGAATTTCAGAAAATATGCTCTAACAGTGGAAAAAGTCAATGGATGTTCTTCTAAATGGACTCAAAAGAAACCTAATTCTCTGTATTATCTTAATCTACAAAGGACAAGGCCTAAATCTACTGTATAGGCGATACAAAGCTAACAAAACTGAAAGAAAACATAGAAATTTATGAACATGGAACTTTTATTGCAAGATTTCGTTCAAATCAGAATTGAGATTTGTCAAGATCATCAAAATAAGGATGTTGCATTGCTTTTTTGGCTGAGATTCTCTTTGATGGCTCAAAAATCAGCATTTTTTGCAAGGAGGGACCAATCAATTTTTACTAGTTTAGTTACAGATACGCAAAGGAAAAGAATAAAAAGAAATAGCTCATCCAAAATAGATGGAAGGAACTTACAGATAGGCATGGCGGTCTCTCAACTTAGTCAGTCTTGGTCATACATCTTCACTAGGAGTTCCAAGATACCTATTGCACACAATACCTCTCATGAATAGAATTTCTTGAAATTTGAGATGCTCTTATAACATGTCTACATCATAGGTGGTCATGATAAGGTTAAATTCAAATGAATAACTTGAAATTTCCTCACCAAGCTTCGCACACACTTTTGTAATGGCTTAAAATCATAATTGCTATTTTTCAAGATCATCAAAATAAGGATGTTGCATTGCTTTTTTGCTTGAGATTCTCTTGGATGGCTCATAAATCTGCATTTTATGCAAGGGGAAACCAATCAATGTTTGCCTGGTTACATACAGATACACAAAGTAAAATAAGATGATAGCATTGGCATCAACCAAATTGACGTGGATACAAGTATAAATTAATAAGAACTGTTGTGCATATACTTACAAATTAATCCAATGAACCATCCGAGTCTACTCTACTCTTTATTGTGTCAAGTATTGCCTCATGGTCAGACTCATGGACCTTCCACAAGGTCTTGTTCAAAGGTCTACCCCCATACTTGGTCAAACGAACATTGGATGCCACGACAAGGTTTGAGTAATGAATAATCTTACAATGCTTGTCAAATTCCTCAAACAACTAATGTTTAACACTCTTATGTGGGTACCTTCTTAGCCATGTTCCAGTAACAACAACTGAGCCTGTAGGGTATTCAATGTTTTCTCCATCTATAATTGGGGCTTCCAATTTCTTTTTTTCCTCAACACAATGACACAAGTAATAGTATGTACCCTCTTCATTGTCTTCATCTGCAATAACTGCATAAACATGCCCTGCATTTATATGTGTGCTTACATATCTCTTGAAATTAGTCAACATTATGAATACAATACAAAGTAAGATAACAATATGGAATTCCCCCAAATACTAAGCAAGTAGATATATTACCTGCTGAACTAGATCTGATACATGGTCAAAGTCGACCGATGATTCCATCTGCGTTAGTTCCAATGCCATCGAAGGGCGATACGTGTAAAGTGGGCTAAGATAACTTGTCAACAATTTGTCAACCCACTCCCCTAACTCACAATCATTTCAGGCTTGCATTGTACATGAAGAACAAAAGCATGCCATCTTACGTGTATCGGTACTCCATGAACCTGCATTTGAGCTAAGGAAAGAGTGTAACTCACTTGATCATGTTAGTGTACAACAATCCTCATATGGTGCAATGTTAGTATCATCCATCAACCAAAAAAATCTACAAACTGAAGACGTACCTTCATTACCTATACCCATCGAAGCATTACACCACTCGACAATTGATCTTGCATCTTTCAATTGTGCATTGTCTTTATACTTTAACTCTTCTCATGCTAATGCTCTTTTCACGCATGCTCCTGCACCGTCATGCTCCCCCTTTCCATGTTCAGCCTCAAAAAATTGCCACATATGTTGAACACATGTAGTGAGATGCATCTTGCACATCCAGTAGAACATGCGTGCATTCTTGAACTATGTTGCACAGTTATTTGACCATATTATATGCCGACCGTATGATATGCCCCTCTGATCCAAATGAATGTAGAACATCTGGAAGCAACCTTGCACAAACTTTGGAGAATGTGTGCGATCATCACTAATATAAAAGTGATACTCCCTCAATACCTTCCTTTGGTCCTCTGTACTATCAGCTGCATGAATGAATGCTATGTGCACAAATATCAAAACCTGTGTGGAGTTCTAATACTGTGACTGCACCTCGCGTTGTGGCTGTAGAGTGTAGTTCTCTACAAATTCAACCACTGATACTATGCTGCCAAGTGGAAAGGTGTCCTTGCATAGCTTGAATTGTGTGTCCAGCCATCGGGCTCTATGGGTATGCCTTGCATACTCATAGACTATATTGTCACGAAACATGGACATAAATTGATACACTAGAATCTTCTGAACAACCAAATTGCACCTTTTGCTTGAGACCCATCTTTGTGGCGTATGCCACTATTTTATACTTCTTAGAATACCGTTTATGCCGCATAAATACGTTCTTTCCATATATGTTGACATACTGCGCATTCATTGCAACTACACTACAATGCTTCGCATGAACCAATCCAGCATGTTATCAAAGCATAGAATGTTTAGCCATCCCTCTAACGACATAAAATTTAAGAACTCTTGGGGTTCTATGCCACGTCCTATAAAACATGATTAGTATGCAAATCTAAACATATAGAATGATAAACATCATAATGGTTAGCGAATTCAATATGTAGACTACAGCAACAAGTAGTGCGTGTGTGATTTATCTTGACATAAAAAGGTTTAAGCATTTCAAAGAAACTTTGAGAAATACTAATTTGAGGATAAGCATTTTGAAATTTATGAAAAAATTGGGTTTGAGTCGTATCCAATAAATTCTTTGGATGTGGCTCACGGTTTCAAGTACCAATTCTCCTTCTTACGACATCCCTTTGATTCAGAGATGGCCTTGTATTATTCTTCCAATAATCTTCAATTAGTGTTCCCAATGCTTCAACAACTTTTTTATCTTTATTATTAGCGATTATCCCACTAGGAATTCCCACTTAATTCATTTAGACCCGGTGCCCTCGATTCTTTCGCGCTGACAGTTTTGATAAAGTTTTCTACTAATTCCCATTTGTTCACTTGTCTTTTTAATGAGGCAAGATCTCTTTGTTTGATAGCTTACCAAAGTCGATGTAATGACACGTCAGGTGACATTACTATCCTTTGAGCATGAGGTCTTACCCACATTGTCATAAGCATCCATTAGATTCTTCACAATAGTGTTTTCACTTGATGCATTCGATGTTCTCAACCCAAGAGTCTTCATGATGTTTCTGTACTTTAAACCCCGCATCATTTGAACAAATAGTTGACATCTTATAGTCTCATTTAGCCTTTCAAATAACATTTTCCAAATCTTATCAGCATATCTTCTACAAGTGTGTTATGGAATCTGACCTTCCATGTGCTACAAAATATCCTCATCAATATTAATCAAAAACTTTTGCTTTCTACGTAAAATTCTAGGTGGTGTTCTCTTAGGTACATACATCTCAACATTAGCAATTTCATCAATGTTTAATTGAAGTGGGATAGATTGTGTACCTTCGACCAAGGGTGGAATATAATACACACCTTGAGGTTCATGTGGGGATGATGGAATACGCGGTAATCCAACTCGGTGATGATGTACTTTCAAATTTAGATGTGGTGGATGGTTTCTAGCCATGTACTCACTTTAGTGGTAGATCCCTCCATGACCGGCTTGTGCCTAATGGTCTCCCTTCATATTCCTTGCGGTGGGGTGTGTCTCCAACTACGGTATCTGCATCTCCCCTAGCACGACTCTTTCGCATTTGTGCCCTTTGTGCTGCCAATTTCTTTTCTCTTTCGACGGTTGAGGTTCCTCTACAACTGGATTGTTTTCATCAATCATTCCCAATTTCTTCTTTTCACGATATTCCCTCATCCGTTTTTTCTCTTTATCTCTCAAGGCTTGGAGCTGATCATCTGTTAGTTTTTTCCTTTTAACAATTCGTTTCTTCGGCATGACGAATAATTTTACCTGTGCAAAAAGTGCTAAGTTGTCAAATTAACTAATTGAAAGCTTTGGAAGCATAACTCAATGAAAGCTTTGGAAGCATACACAAAGAAATTCCATTGACAACGTAAGGTTGTAACATGACAAACTGGTGCAGGAGCACCTAGGTCATGAAATTCCTTCAAAAGGATAATTTGTTCAATTTGTAATGTTCAAGTAAATATGATGAGTGAAGGTCATGAAATGATGAATTTCAATGTATTTGCACCATGAAATAGGTCACTAGGTGATATTATTGAAAAGTTGCTTTTTATAACAAAAGCTGTCAATTATTGTAAAAATGTAAAATTGCACAAAAGCAGGAAGGTGAAGAGTCTTTTTTGTGGAAGGGCAAGGATGGGTTGATGAAGATGAAGAGGCAGTTATTTCAACTAATTTAGACACCTTTAAAAAGCATTGTAAGCTCGAGAAAGGCAAATCTTGTATCCCAAAAATCCATTAAAATCAATAAAAAAACCTCTACTTAGTTATTTTGGAAAGGTTTTCTATTCTTGTTTTCAGATTGCATAGTGATTCAAGCATTCTAAGATTTGATTCTTGTCAAGGAAAGAGACTTCTTTCATTCTTGAAAGTTATAGGAATTGTAATTCAAATAATCAAGAATTTGAATTGAGTTTCCTAAGTCTCAGTTTGTGGTTTCCTTAGAATTGTTTTGAGAGTCTAAAAAGTGATTCTTAGCCATTCCACCAATGTAGGGCTAGTAGGTCGGTGGAATGGATCATATTTAGTGTCTTTTCAATGTGAAGATGTGTGTGGCAGGGGTAAATAAAAATAAGAAGTCGGGATACTATTGCATGAACAAAATTTTGAATTTTATCATTCAAAAAAATGGTGTTTTCAAGTAGGGTTTAAGTGAAGATAGGATTATGGATGTGTTGATTTGAGCAAAGATATCTTAAATGGCGGGGATGATGTTTGATTGTAGGTCTAAGGAACAAAGGTGTTTGATTGTTTTTTCCTTGAAGGGGTAAGTTGAGTTGATGAGTGATTGTTGTATTGTTTATGACAAGAACAAAGTTGAAAGTTGATTCTAAAAATGGTTTGCTATATGGAGATGGTGAATTGGCTACTGATAGCCTTATAACTTGAAATGAAATAAATGGATTTTAGTTGAATGTAAAGTAGTTTTGGATGAATTTAACAAAGTTTGTATAAATTGATCTTCTCCTGATTTGATTTGGGAAGGAAGTTCCCTAAAGAAATGATGTTGCTAAGTGGATTGGAAATCTGATATTGCATCACAAACAAACAATTTGATCAACATGGAATAAGCAAAACAAAAAAAATAAAAGCAAGCCATAATAGAATGAAAGAAAATGTACAAATATTTCAAATACCTAAAAAAACAAAGTTTCAAATGGAGTTCTACCCAATTATGCAGCCTTTGCTTCTTCTTTCCTCAAACTCCTCAAAAATTTGACTTCTTCAAAAGCTTGTTCCCCTCCAAATTTCAATTGTATATCAATTATCATTGTAATTCAAACTTGAATTGATATTATATGCCTCTCAACATGAAAACTCTGCTATTTCATGCAAAGGTGATGGAAAGAACATTCAAAAGGTGGTGGAATCTCAAAATCATGCATGCACACTTCACTCAATCACCAAAAAGCTACTTTTTGTCGGAGCACGTGCAAAACCAGGAGAATATGTAGAATGTGGGCCAACATCACGGGTATATTGTGATTTTTTACCATTTTTAGTGCAATAAAAAATGTGCTCATGTTATTTAATCCTAAATGGACATATCTCTACTAGTTAATAACGCACTTGCGTTATGATAAATTTGGTTTTTTTAAGCTTTAGATGGTTCATTTATAGGGTAGAGGATTAAGGGTACTAGGGAGAGAGCTAGAGGGAGTGAGAGAGAGAGAGAGATACCCAAGAGAGGGAGATTCTTGAGAGAGAGAGAGGAAGGGAGTGAGAGAGAGATAAAGGAGGGAAGGG
>VDFB02193867.1:107946262-107962464 GCA_007258455.2 Sequoia sempervirens | reverse complement strand
CTCCATATCCATATCCATCTCTAACTCTATATTCCTCTCTATCTATATCTCCTTACCTCATCTCTCTCATGTGTTCTTCCCATTTCCATCTCTCCCTATATCTCCCTCCCTCTCCCTATTGCAAACATAACATGACTCTCTTGGTAATAACTTAGTCTAATTATCTTTTCAATTCAAAGGTTTTGTTTCAGTGATGTATAGATCCTTGTAAGTGGATGTATACTTTATTCAAAGCTATAACTTCTTCATTGAGACCTTTGTTGCATAAAAAAGATTCATTTAATAAACCACCTACCAATTGGCCTCACATTATGTACAAATGTATGCAAAAATTAAACTAATGTTTTTCTTAATTGACCTTCTGCACTTTCAACATACCTATTGCTAGTTTTAAAATATAAATTATTATATATTATAATTTTATATATAAATAATAAACTATTATAAACTATTATTTATTAAAAATTTATGGAAAACTCACCAATTGCAAGTACTTGGCAAGCCCAAAAAACTAAGTTTGGAAAAAACTCAACAAAAAACTCGACAACTTAAAAATTGCTTAAATTTCATTAAAAACACATTTTTTTTGCAAAATTCAATGATAAGATGCATCCAATGAGTCAATAAATGAGTACATAAAAGAAACACGCTAAGTCTAGTTGTATTTGATTGATTTGAAAGAAAATTGGGTACAAAATGATATCCTCATGTGGAATGCACTAATGTTGATATTTTGAAACAAAATGAAAATAGAAAATTGCTTTTTTAAAAATGAAAGTAAATACTACATTAGTATATTTTACAAATTTACATCTTCCTCTTTCTCATGTGTCTAATGAAAACTAGGGGAGGGGTAGAACTAGACAATATTATAGATGAAGACTTGTAGGAAAACTTGGAAACTTGGACTTGGAGAGTACCTAGAAAATCAAATGAATTCAATGGGAGTTTGAGGTCAATGCTCCTAATGGGATTGAGGGGTAGCGCCCCTTTTGGGGGTCTGGGTGCAATTCCCCTAGCAGGGTGGAGGGGAAGCACCCCTCATGGGGGTTTGGGGGAGACACCCCCAATGGGGTCGAGGGGCAGCACCCCTTGAGGGGGTCTGAGAGTAATGCCCCCAATGAGGTCGAGGGGCAGTGCCGCTCGTGGGGGTCTGGGGGCAATGCCCCTAGTGGGGTCGAGGGGCAACGTCCCTCATGAGGTTCGGGGGTAGCACCCCTGACATGCGATATAGGGTGGGGTCGAGGGGTGGAGCCCCCACCACCAATCCCAAATTAAGACCTTCAAAACCATGCAAACCAAAAAATAATGAATCGAAATTGCCTTTATTCTGGCTATAGGTTTCTTTTTGCTAAGAGGCCAAGTTTTTTTAAAAAAATCTCCAAGGTTTTTTGAAAAATTCACCAAAAACTCATGAGTTTTTGGTGAGTTTTCCAACTATGATTTATATAATATAATAATATTACTATATAAAATATATATTATTATTACTATATATAAATTATATATTATATATTAAAATATATACAACTTATAATATTATTATATAAAAATTATATATTATATATTATTATAATATATATTACTTATAACATTATAATTTATATTCAACTTTTATATAGTATATATCATATAATATAATAATATATTAAATATTTGAAAAAAATCTCTGAGATATCATTTTTGAGAGCTATTTATTAGAATAAAAAAACTCTCAAAAATTATAATCATATGAACAATGTTAAAAGACTAACATCATAGTAAGGTAAATTTAATAAGCATGAACATGACAACAAAATCAAAGCATTCTATTAAGCATGTATGATAAGAAGTGATAAAGAAACATAATAAAATGAAGGAAAATGTAAAGAATATGTATAAATAGAACATACCTTAAAGTCCAAGATTCAATATGAGAAACTACCCAATTATGCATAGTTTATTTTTCTTCTTGCATCAAACTCCTCAACAATTATCTAGATTTTTCATATAATTTCTTCATTTTCAACATTTAATCCTATATAAATCTAATAGAATTAGTAAAAACCATAGAAATAACCAATCTATAAAATGAAATTAAAACCAAAAAAAATCATAACTAATATTGCAACACTACAAACATGAAAATATGAGTTCATATAATCAAATTTCATGTTAAAAATCTCATATTTCCTCCTTGCTACATTGGAAAACAAAGAAAGGTGGTGCAAACCTAGTGGTGGAATGTGTAAAAATGCATGTGCTTTCCCCAATAGCATGAAAAAGCATTTTTATTGAATAACGTGCAGAAGTAGGAGAACAACAGAGCATGTTGGAATAGATCATAGGTGTCTTGTCATTTTTTACCATTTTTAGAAGTTTCCAAAATTTTCTCGCATTAAAACATGAGTGCGCTTTCACTTGCACAAAGCACAAGCATGCTTTGGCTTGCTCAAAATAGTGCCAAAATTTAACTTTTTGAAAGCATGCTCATATTTTGCATTAGATGAATTTGTTAAGGTTTTCTAAGTGTCATCATATGTGTAGGGTGTTGGGTTGAGGTATATAGTTGTGTCATCCTACCCTCATGTTGAGTCTAAAAGAAAACATTATCATGGGGTTAGGACCCGATTATCATATTGGTGCATCTTACCTTCCCGTAGGTGTGTCATGGTAGTTTCATTCCACTATTGGTAAGTCTTCAACTTGTGAGACCTTTCTTGGAGAAATGTTGATATCTTCTAACTATTATATATATGTCTTGTGTTGTGTGTGATATGAAATTTCACCATAATTCCCTTGTTATGCCTTATGTGTCATTGTACATTACATGACCCTTTGTGTGTGTGTTTCCATTCAATGTAACATGTCAGTAATGTAGGTCTTTTTTTTTAATGATTTTATTTAATAAAAATATTTTCTTGGATAATTCCTTCATTGTGTGGCTTGGGGAATTATAAGAAAAGGAAATCTCATCTAGTAGTAACTCTAAAGAAGATGATGCAAATATAGTAGAAATATCTTTATTTGTAGTTGTGTGAAGGTCTACAAGGTAATGGGGATAACTATATTGGTATAGTCTATGAAATTCTATTTTCTTTTGCTATTACATGTACTAATAATGAACCAAGTTTTTTAGAAGAGGTTGAATACTTCAAAAGAGAAAAAATATTGGAAGAATACCATGAATGAGGAGATTATGGCATAGAAGTAATGTAAGACAAGATTTGGTTGATTTGCTTAGGCCCTAATGCCTTAACCCTATACTTAATCCCTAATCCCTCAACCCTCAATCCTATACCTTACACCCTAAACCTTGCACCCTCAACCCTCATCCATATACCCTATACCCTATACCCTAAACATTGTCCCTCAACCCTATACTTAAAACCTAAACCATACACTCTCAACCCTTAACCCTATGCCCTATTCCCTCAACCCATACACTAAACCTTATACCCAATATCCTAAACCCTAATCTCTATACATAAGCCTTAATCCCTCAACCCTCAACCCTATACCTAAAACCTTAAACCCTACACCCTCAAACCTCATCCCTATACCCTATACCCTCAACCATCTGTTGAACACACTAGATACTAAGAGGGGGTGTGAATCAGTATCTATAAAAACTTAAAACCATCTAGAACTTGAACTCTTCAACACAATAATTCTCAAGCTAATATAAACCCTTAAATAGATTAGTAACAAGAAAGATATTGCAGTTTAAAGCTTTAGCAATGAAAGATATAGCAATTATATCCTTAATTAAATCAGAAACAATAAAAAAGAAACAAGAAAAACACATCCACAAGATGACACCATATTTACACAAAAAAACCAATGAGGGAAAATCGATGGTGAGAGTTAACTCATGGGTGGGTGCATGAAGTTGGGTTACACTTTTGTGGAAAATTCCAAAAAAAATTTGAAAATGACATAACACGAGCGCGTTATAACGCACTTGTGTTATGTCATTTTCAAAGCAAAAAAAAAAGTGAAAGTGATTCATTTTTTGTTGTCTATTTTTTTGCTCTGCCTGTGGCAAAAAACCCTAAGTTTTGTGCTCATCTTCTAGGAGGAGGAATTCTACAAAATTAATCAACAACAGTTGCTTTTTCTTTGTAAAGATGTTGCCACAATGACAAAGAGGTGCAGGAGGTAAGTATTGTTTGCTATTTTCTTTGAATTTCTTAGTTTCAAGTTGATTTTATTTGTTTTAGGTTAGATTTGACTATTTTTTTTAAAATTTGTAGGAGATGCAAATGATCCTGGAAATCCTCAACAAGAAGAGTAGGAAAACCCTCAACAACAAAATCAACCTCCCCCACCAATCAGTCAACACCCTCTTGGCACTCAAGAAAATTTGAGGAGTGAAATTGAGAACAACAAAAAATAAATTGAGGATTTTATTAGTAGGTTGAGTGATCCAAATGCTTCAACCACAGAAAGAATGACCCTAGCAAATTCAATGAAAGAGATGTTAAAAAATGTAGATTCAATTACCCAACAAATAACTGGATGGCAAGATAGGAGGCGTGTAGCTAGGGCATATTATGCAGATAAACTATCATATAAACAAGTAAAAGATTTAAAAATTACTAAAGGTGATTTGTGCTCTTTATTCACTGACCCTAGAACACATCAAAATCTTAGCCTCAATTTGAAGAGGTTTCCTATTCATTGGTGCCACCACCAAGAGATTAGGAACCATTTTTATGATAGGTGGTACTTGGTCTTTGATTACCCACCGTGCAACAATTGTGAAGTCCCCCAATATTTTCTTAGGAAACTGTATAGTGAGTTCGTATTGAACCAAATCCCAAATTATTTTGGTATGAGGGAGTTCCAGGGGAGAGGTGGGGGGTCGGCTCAGGATAGGCCCGATGCACAGCTGGATTCTGTGAGGCAAGGGAGATGACCTCTCGCTAGGCCGCCTCATGAGCACATTATTATGCCTATCATTGCGAAGGAGAGTGCTAACATAGAGACATTGTAGTCAATCAAAACTTTGACTTAGAGTGTCATCCATCATACTAGCCCTATTGTACAATGCCATCCAGGGGAGTCTTCGGGTGGTGGCCTTCAAACCCATGTGTGTCAATCTTGCGGGGCAACTTGTTCATATGACCCCACTGGCACTCAGGAGGCTTCTACATAGGATCTATATGTTGCTACGGGGATGGAGAGGATGACTAACATTTTGTATCATGCATATGGCATTGATAGTCAGGTAAAAGTCAGCATATTCATTGAATTTAATTTATTAAATTTTGATTATGAAATGCAAGATTAACTAATTTAGTTTTATTATTTTAATAAAATTGTAGGGTCACAATGTTGAGACTAGATACACTGGTCCTCCACCTACTTATTTTTGTAGTACAACTATTAGTGGGGTATGTAACTAGTAAACAATTATAAATTTATTACATGTTAATAGCATTGTTTACGAATGGTATTTTAATAGGTGATTTTGGATGTTGAACAAGCTAATATTGGAGGTTTCAAGAAAGCACCTCCTAGTGCCAGTGGATTTACTCAAATGTACACGGAGGTAATATAATAAAGAGAACTTAACTAATGAATTCTACTTAATAGATTTGTGTAGTTTATATTCATATTGTTGGTTGCGTTGCATTACACATCATTCAAACTCAAAGCATTACTTCAAATTCCATAACTAATAACTAGATGTTTATAGATGACAAAATTTCAACTATACAATATAGTTGTTTAGAAAGTAAACATAAGTAGCACGATGCAATTACTTCACATGGAGGCATGTGCTTGCAAAGGTGCACCAACACGACAAACTATGGATGCTTGGAAAAAATCTATGAAACCATAATAGTAAGCAATAGCATAGACAAGGCAGTTAGTGATGTAGAGCATCATATCAAAACACTCAATCATTAGGGTACATCTAACCCAATTGAATCAGGAGAAGATCAAATTGAATAAGCAACTAAAATTTCTTTTTCTTTTCATCAAAAATCACATTGTTTCATTTGCAAACCACAAGGAAACAATAAGCCAACTCATCTCAATACTTCTTATCATCCTCAAGCTTTAAACATCTTATTTTGTCAGCAAAGTGACTGGTCGGGTGCCGAGAGCCTGGTGGGGAGTCGCTGAAAAGATCCGCTCTTTAAGTCGTTCGCAGGGCGCCGTTTCGCTCGGTGCAACGCACCGGGCAAGAATGGCCAGATGCTAACGTAAATGCCGTCATCAGTATCAAATCGAAACCGATTAATTGGTTTCCTCGGTCTGCAAATGTTCAGTCGGATCCTTCCTTCCATTCCTTCCATTCTATCTTCCACATTGTCAGTTTCTAATACTGTCCATTTAAATCTCATATTTATGAAATTTTCGGTCACCACCATTTTGCTTGTAGGTCACATATCCCTTGATCAAGTGATTCCTTTCCATTCACTTTGTATATCCACATTCCCAAGTACATTCAGGAGCCTTTTTTAACACATCATAACATATCAAAAGTTCTTAGTAGCTTGTCATAAAGAAATTACCAGATTCTTGAATTGTTCGCTGGAAAGGGCTACTAATTTAGGCCTAAATTGCAAATAAAGTGCTCATAGTTTATCACCAAAATACCAAAGGACTAAAAACAATCATTCATCATGTCACAAAACTGAAGAATCAAACATTTTTAGCTACATAAAGGCTCCATAAATCACTGTTCCAAAAAACCCCTATTCTATGCACAAATCAAGCCCTACAAAGGAGGGTTTATTGCATAAGGCACTTAAAAACCTTAAATACTCCTACCACCACCACAAACACCATGGAAATATCCTACATAAGCTTTAGAAACTCACCACCCACCTTCATGCATGCTTTTGCATTGAACACCACCCTGAAACCATGCTTTCCATGAAGGAAACTTTTTATTTCCTGTATTATTCAACAACCAATCAGAGATTTCTTGATTTCCATGTTCTTGTACACTCACAAATTGCTTAAAACACTCTAAAAACCTTCTATACATTCCATCCCACCAATATCCTAAATCTACATTGGTGGGATGGTGAATTCAACCCTTAAATGACCCTCAAAACCCTTGACCGGTTAATCTGACAGACCACAAAAACCTTGGATTTTAAATTTGATGGTAACTCTTCAAAACATAACTAGATGATTGTTAACACCCTGCATAAAGTGAACAAACAAATATATAGCCTGTGCAAGAACTGAATTCAAGAATGAAACACAGTGAAAACAGGAACAAGGAACTTTATTTATTAAAAATGATTCAAGAATACAAAATCTATTCTTCTGCCCACCTTTTACATGCTTTCATATATATTCCCAATCAGATAACTACCTTTTGAATCTCCCTCATCGAGTGAAACTACCTAAACTACCTTGTGACTTTTAATATTCCATGCTTCTTTTCCTTTTTACAATTTTTCCCATCTTTAGCAACATTTGGAAATCTTTTTTTTTTTGTGACCACCTAAGGACCTTAAATATAATGAAGTGGGTATTTATATGACCTTTACATGAATTTACAAATGGGCATTAAATCTAGACAAAAAAATTCCTATTGGAGGCAACTAGTAACCTAGGTGCTCCTGCACCAGTTAGTAGTTTGAAAAAATGCCTTGAAGAAATGCGGTCTTAGACCACATTTCTTCAAGGCATTTCTTCAAAATTCCCACCACCTTTCCTATGATACCACATTTTTCATACATGTTCACCAAAGCATTTTATCAAACTACTCACTTCCTTGCAGTTGCTGCCATGGCTAAAAGCCTAAAATAGGTGCTTTCCAACAAACTATATGGATGCTTGGAAAAATATCTATCAAATCATAATAGTAAGCAATAATACCATAGAGAAGGCAATGAAATTTTTGAAAAAATGCCTGGAAGAAATGTGGTCTTGTGGTGATGGAATGCCATGACGTGCATTTGTTTGTAATGGCATGCCATCACCACGAGACCCCATTTCTTTTGGGGCATTTTTTCAAATAGTTTACTGCCTTCTGTATGCCACTATAGTTATCGTACATGTCTATGAAAGCATTTAATCAAATGGTTCAGCAGCTTGCTACTATGGGTAAAAGCCTAAAAGCATGTCCTTTCGAACAAGATATGGATAGGGAAAATAGTAAGCATGATAATCAGAAATATATAGTTTAATACTTGTACTCAAAATTTTGTTCATTAGATCTCATACATTATAAGTCATGTGATGTGGATCGCTATTGTAACTTTTTTGTGTTTGAATAATTTGTTGTTTTATTTTCAGATGTTGGTTGTGGAAAAACCTCCAAATGTTGTGAGGGAAATGGATATCGGTGTTTCATCCACTATACAATCCTCGATGGCTCTGATAGGGGAGGTATGAGGCAAATTACTAAATTTCAATTTACATTTGTTGTTATAGATGTTAGTTCTAGTGAAAAATCAAACCATTATTGATTCATAGTTTAATTCCTATTTGGATGGTTTATATGTAGGGCTTGAGCACGCCTCAGCATCGCCGTGTAAATATTTCCATCATGGAGAGTGATCGTGAGATGGCCGTAAGTGATTATTTTGTAAAATATATCATTTTTTATAATGTAATTTCTATATATTAATGTCTTTACTTCTTATTGTAATAGTTAAAACTTCACCAGGAGCTAAAATCTAGGAGGAGAAACAGGAGCACTCCTTACGCACAGCAGAAATGAGTAACAAACTTATCACCATCGGATCACCAAACAAAGGGAAATAATTATTTCCAGAGCATGGAGAGAAATGAATTTTGATTCCAGAGCCCTTTGTTGTATGCTTAGACATGGCAATTTTGTACATATTTTGTATTAGATATATTTCACATTGTATGCCTATATGGCATTCTCGTAAGCCTATATGGCTATTTTGTAACTATATTTTATACTTATATCAACATATATTGATGTATGTGTACATGGCTATTTGGTTAATATAAATCTTTTTTATTGATATTTTGTGTCCATATTTGAACTGAGAATTTAGCACACATTTGTAGAGAAACAGAGGAATACTACAAACTAGAACACATTACACTTTTTTTCTCATTGACTTGATGTAATATCCAACATCTCTCTTCTCTCATGTGAGGAGTTAGAACTGCTTGGCCATTCCTTTGCATCATTCAGGAAGTTTTTATCTTTTTGACAATGTCAAAAGCATGGTTGCATAGAAATGAGGCAAAAGACTTTTCCTTTTAGATTAGCAATGCATGGAAGTTTCAAAAAGTATCCTTGATATTAAAAAAAGATATGTGTTTATACCATAGCAAAAAAAATCTTTTGGGGAAAAAATTGGCAAACCAAAAGTATAATTTTTGAAAAAATAAAAAAAAATCAGATTTAAAAAAAAGATAAAAAAGAGTAGATCAAAGAGGATAAAACTTTTTTTCTAAAATTTAAAAGAACATTTCCATAGCATAGGATATAGAACAAATCTAAAATAAAGAGTTCCAGCTTTAATAAATTGTAAAAAATAATAGATTTTTATAGTTTATATTCATATAGATTGATTACGTTGCATTGCATCTTTCAAACTCAAAGCATTGCTTCACGTTACATAACTAATAACTAGATGTTGATAGATGAAAAATTTCAATTACAGTACTAGTTTTTAAAAAGTCCAACCCTAAGCGGTTAATACCAATTACTTCACATTACATAACTAATAACCTAGGGCTTGTTGCCAATTGCATTTGCTTGTAATGGCATTCTATGAGACCACATTTCTTTGGGGGCATTTTTTCAAGCAGGTTCGGTACGCCTTGTCTATACTGCCCGCATTTTTGATACTATGTCTACCAAAACATTTTGTCAAATAGTTCAACTGCCTTGTTGCTTTGCTGGCTGAAAGCCTAAAACAAGTGCTTTACGGACAAACTATGGATGCTTGGAAAAGAATCTATCAAAGAATATCGCAAACAAGACGTTAGACTCTTGAAATGCCGCAAAACTCGAGTCGATGATGATAGGTTACATGACAATCCATAACAATTTTCTTGTCATGGCATTTGTCATGCCATTCCATCCTCATGAAACCACATTTGTTTGAGGCATTTTTTCAAACAATTCAGCATATGTCTATGCTACCACATTTTTCATACATGTCGCAAAACATTTTATCAAACAATTCACTGCTACTTCTATGAAATAAAATCCTAGAAAAAGTACTGAACAAACTGGATGCTTTCGGAAAAAAATCTATCAAAACATAATACTAAACAACAAACTATGGTCTCATGGTTTTTTCATAAAATCAGCATGATTTTGTTATTCACATTTTTAACGGGTTATAAACAATATTTTTTTGGAAATTTGTTGTTTTAAATGACATTCAATTTTATGGTGGTTTTGTTGTTTATATGATGATATGTGATAAATGACATTCAATTTTATGGTGGTTTTGTTGTTTATATGATGATATGTGATATTCTAATCCTAATTCATGCTTCGAGGTTGCATAGATATATATTTTTTTTACATTTTTTTTGTACCAACGAACCCAAAACAAACTAAATCCCCCTCCAAAATTTTTTGGCCAAATCGGTGAACCGAACCCCCAAACCTGAACCTCAAAACCTATTCTAACAGTCTTAATTATGCCTACACAAACTTAATTGACCACCAAATTATGTTTCCCCTTGACTTTACCCACGTTTACTCCCTCAAACCTCTCTTTTTCATTCAAAACCCGTGTTTTCCCAACTAGGACATGTGTCATGCCATAACATACTTTTGACCTCCCCTATCCTTGTAGACCTTTTAAACACATCAAACTCCACACTCTCACCCTATTTCCAACCTATTCTAACTTATTTTCAAGCAATTTCTTCTTTTCACCTCTTCTAGCCTTGCTTTTAAGGGGCCTCAATTTTGAATTTTCAATAGGGGAAGCATTAGTAATCTCTTCCAATGCCCTTACTAATGCTATTTTCTTATTCCTACTCCCTATCCTACTTACATCAGGCCCATATCACCGAGACACAGCCTAAACAATTGGTGGAATGGCCTATTTCAACATACTACACTCAAACCCTTAAGGATTGATCCAGTTGAACGTTGCTCAGAGCGATTCCACATGTTTGGGTGAGAAAGAGGACCATGCCTAGCATAAAAATGCCTATTCAGACGCATTGGAATAGTCTATTTGGTCACATGAGTTGCAGAACAAAATTTTCACCACTTTGCAACTTTCCACTACTTCCATTTGACTTTTTCCATCAACTAAAAACTAGACACCACGGGAAAACCACTCTGAGATAACGAAAACCGAGAGAGGTTATTGTAGAGGGGACTAACACAATCCCATGGGATTAGATGAGAAGTTTCTAAGCATCATGGTGTTTGAGTAACCTCATCCTGAAGTTTGCAACCATTTTGCCATTTGGACCCTTAAGGGATCGATCTAGTTGAACATAGCTCAGAGTGATTCTGCGTGTTTGGGTGTGAAAGAGGACTATGCCTAGCGTAAAAATGCCTATTCAGATGCATTGTAACAATTTGTTTGGTCACACGAGTTGCAGAATGAAAGATGCACCACTTTGTAACTTTCCACTACTTCCATTTGACACTTTTTCCATCAACTGAAAACTGGACACCACGGGAAAACCACTTTGAGATAATAAAAACTGAGAGGTTATTTAGATGGGCCCATCGTGATCCCATGGGATTATATGAGAATTCTAAGCATCATGGTGTCCGAGTAACCTCATGCTGAAGTTTGCAGCCATTTTTCCCTTTGGACCCTTAAGGGATCGATCTAATTGAACGTAGCTCAGAGTGATTACACATGTTTGGGTGCAAAAGAGGACCATGCCTAGCATAAACATGTCTATTTGGATGTGTTGGAATAGTCTGTTTGGTCACACGAGTTGCAAAAAAAAAGTTGCACCACTTTGCAACTTTCCACTACTTCTATTTAACACTTTTCCCATCAACTAAAAATTGGACACTACGGGAAAACCACTCTAAGATAACAAAAACTAAGAGGTTATTGTAGAGAGGCCCAACCCAATCCCATATGATCAAATGAGAATTTTTTAAGCGTCACAATCTCCGAGTAACCTCATGTTGAAGTTTGCAGCCATTTTTCCCTTTGGACCCTTAACGGATCGATCTGGTTGAACGTAGCTCAAAGTGATTCCGCGTGTTTGGGTGTGAAAGAGGACCATGCCTAGCATAAACATGCCTATTTGGACACATTGGAACAGTCTGTTTGGTCACACAAGTTGCAGAACGAAAGTTGCACCACCTTGCAACTTTCCACTGCTTGCATTTGACACTTTTTCCATCAACTGAAAACTAGACACCATAGGAAAACCACTCTGAGATAATAAAAACCAAGAGAGGTTATTGTAGAGGGGCCCAACGCGATCCCATGGGATGAAACAAGAAGTTTCTAAGCATCACGGTGTCTAAGTAACCTCATGTTGAAGTTTGAAGCCATTTTTCCCTCTGGACTCTTAAGGGATCGATTTGGTTGAATGTAGCTCAAAGCGATTCCGCGTGTTTGGGTGTGAAAGAGAACCATTCCTAGCGTAAATATGCCTATTCAGATGCGTTGGAACAGTCTGTTTGGTCACACGAGTTGCAGAACGAAAGTTGCACCACTTTGCAACTTTCCACTACTTCCATTTGACACTTTTTCCATCAATTGAAAAATGGACACTACGAGAAAACCACTCCAAGATAACGAAAACCGAGAGAGGTGATTGTATAGGGACCCAACACAATCCCATAGGATTAGACGAGAAGTTTCTAAGCATCACGGTGTCTGAGTAACCTCATGTTGAAGTTTGCAGCCATTTTTCCCTTTGGACCCTTAAGGGATCAATCTGGTTGAACGTAGCTCAAAGCGATTCTGTGTGTTTGGGTGCAAAAGAGGACCATTCCTAGCGTAAAAATTCCTATTCAGATGCATTGGAACAGTCTGTTTGGTCACACAAGTTGCAGAACAAAAGTTGCACCACCTTGCAACTTTCCACTACTTGCATTTGACACTTTTTCCATCAACTGAAAACTGGACACCTCGGGTAAACCACTCTGATATAACAAAAACTGAGAGAGGTTATTTTAAAGGTGCCCAACATGATCCCATAGGATTAGATGAGAAGTTTCTAAGTATCACAGTTTCCGAGTAACTTCATGTTGAAGTTTGCAGCCATTTTTTGCTTTGGACCCTTAAGAGATCGATCCGGTTGAACAAAGAGTCTATACTCTAAACTTATCCAAACCTTACCAACTCTTGTGGTAGGAATTCTAAGGTGTCAAAACTTCAAAATCTACAATCAGATCTCAGTTATACCACCGTACAATGGGTAAACCACAAAACTCTCTATTGTAGCCTAAACCTTAGGGGTTTATTGAAAATGATACTTCCAAAGCTAACCACAACCTAAAAATTACTCAAACAAGTTTTTGATACCCTACACAAGCTCAAAAAATTATAAAATAATGCTTCCCTACACAAAAAAATAATTTGACTCTTCAAAACCACCATTTTTCTTAAAGAAAACTCACTTTTACACACATGGGTTTCACACCCATCTCACTTTCAGACCTCCCCAACACTAACACATCATTCCCACACCTTAATAATGTTAGTGCAGACCCATTCCTCAAGTTACAAAGGCTATAGAAAGAGAAATGGGTCAAAAAGCCATTTTTATTGACTCAAAACCTTCAAATGTACAAGTCCAGGCCGGATTTAGTAAATTGATGATAAAATGCACAAAACGTTATGGAAAACCTTCTAAATGGATTCAAAAGAAAGATAACTCCATCTACTATGCAAATATCAAAAAATATGGATCAAATAATTGAAATACAAACCGTACAATCTACTGCTATAGCTGAAAATATAGAAAATTCTAGAATTTTTTTTTAGTTTTTTCCGTTTAACAGTTTGTTTCTTCGGGATGACGAATAATTTTACCTGTGCAAAAAGTGTTAAGTCAAGTCAAGTTAACTAATAGTGAAGGGTTGTAAAAGTCTATTAAAGAGGGAGACCAACAGTCACCTCTTTCAAATGTTAGTTTTTGAAGTTGAAGTGGTTTGTTTAAAGAGGGAAACATTATAAAAGGCCATGATAAACTTGAATGGAGGATGATCTTGGATTGGGTGTCAAACCAAATAAGGAAATGTTGAGTTTTCCTTAACAAAATTGAGTTTTTGGTGACTGAAATTGAGTTTCTGAGTTGGGAAGCATTATTTTATATTAGATTGAGCATGAGCAGGGTATATTAGGCTTGTTTCAATAGTTTTGAAGTTTTGGAGTGTTTGGCAAGTGCTACTTTCAATAAAACATAGGGTTTCTAAGCCTAAGGAGAGGGTTTTATGGTTTGGGTGGTAAATGATTGAATCTATGCAATCTAATGCTATAATTTGAAGTTTTGATAGATATAAAGTGTTTTCCCAAGCTTTCAGGAGATTTGGACAAGTTTTGAAAGTGGTCCCTTTGTAAAAGTGGGCTAATTTGGGCCTTTAAAAGAGTAGAAAACTAGATAATTTGTACAGTTTGGTACAAAAAAAGCATTGGTGATTGTTGGATATGTTGAAAGGATCTATAATGGGTAAAATAAAGGTGTCTAAATTGTCCTATGTCTGTAGAACAAAAAAATTGCATAATGAAGCTTATTAAGCAAACCATTGCTAATACTAGTACTTTTAGGCTTAATGAAGGTTTGGTGGTTCAAGGGTTGTTATGGGCGTTGAAGGAAGTTGGGACTCCTGATTTGAAAATGTATAAAAAAATCATACAAGCCCAAATAAAGGGTTCAATGAATTTCTTTTGAGGATTCTGTGCTCTACTCAACACTTAAACTGTGGAGTTTCAAGTATTTTTTTTGTGTTTTTAGTTTCTTTTTCTTGTGTACAGCCCAATAGAGGCCTCCCATGATTAGAAATTCATAAATAACTGTGGTGGAAAGTATTAACTTGGACTTCAATCTATTTTGAGACTCCTTTGGTTTTTTCAGTGAACGAAAAACTCCATTCTTCATGATTAGCATGTACAAACCAGTAGGGTATGAGTTTTACTTTAATTTAAAGATGGAGCCTTTCCTCCTACTGTGGTGACCTATGATTCAGAGGAAAGGCCTATAATATGTTGTTTTCAAGTTTCATGTTTCTTTTAATAGTGGTAAGGTGTCTATAGGGCTGGTGATGTTATCTTAGGCTGAGAATGTGAGTTTTTGGCATGAAAAGGAGGAACCAAAGTGGTGTTTTTGAGATCTAATGAGGCTAAACGCCTAGTGAAGGGTTTTTTTTTTGTAGACCCTGACAAACTTTTTTGATGCTTTGGTGAGGCTTGGAAGGCCTTGGAGTTGTGAAATATAGAAAACCCTAGATATTTATGAGCAAATTGAGGCTTTTTGTATTGGAAACCTATTTGAGAATGCAAGGTCCTAAAACCTGGAAAATATTTTGTTTTGAGACCTAAGTAAAGACTATTTTTGGATTTGGGGGTCTATTGAGAAGTGAGAAGGTTGTGTGGGGAATTATACCTGATTGAGTGACTTTGATATGCTACAACCTAAACAATGTGAATTTGTTGAAAGAAGAGGTCGTGATGAAATTGTAAATTGTAAATTTGTTTGTAGATTGGAGTTGTGTGTTTGTAGATTTACATCACCAAGAGACCCCATTTCTTGGACCCATTTTTTCAAACAAGCCACTACATTACCAATTTCACCGAATTGGCAAGCTAGTGAGTGAAATTGGAATCTTAAATTGGCCTGTTTGAAAAAAAATTCACCTGGAGACCCCATTTCTTGGACCGGTTTTTTCAAGCAAGCCAAGTTAGGATGCCAGTTCTTGGATCCTCAACCCTCATCCCTTAATTTCTCAACCCTCTACCCTTAAACCCTTAACTGTCAACCCCTATAACATCTACCCTATACATTGGACCCTCAACCCTAATCCTTCAACCATATACTCTCTCGCACCCTCTCCCACCCTCTCTCCCACTCTACCACCCTCTCACACCCTCTCCCACCCTCTCTACCACCCTCTCCCACTCTCTCCCACATTCTCTCACTCTCAAATAACTCTCTTCCACCCTCTCCCACTCTCTCCAACCCTCTTCCACCCTCTCCCTCCCTCTCTCCCACCCTCTCCATCCCTCTCCTCTCTCCCACCTCTCCCATGCTCTTCCCAGCTCTCTTCCACTCTCTCCCACTCTCTCACCCTCTCCCACCCTCTC
>VDFB02193867.1:107928014-107944280 GCA_007258455.2 Sequoia sempervirens | reverse complement strand
TGTTAGGTTCTCTCTTAGCTTTCCAACGATGTAATTTTTTTCACTTTCTAACAATGTTAAGCCTTTCATCCATAATTTATTTTGTTTGTATGTCTATTTTTTGTCAAAAAGTAATGTTTGGTGTTTTTTTCGTTATAAATTAACCATTCATTGAAATTTCAAATAAATTATATTTTTAGAAACTAGACTCCATTCTACAATTTATTTATTTAAAAAAATAAAATCTATTACTTTCCAAAATTTGTAGGGGGAGCACAACCAAAATTCTACTTTTTAGGAAGTTCCCACTTAGAAAATTAGTAAAAAATAAAATATTCATTAAAAAGTTATCAGAAAAATCATGCATCAACTAGATTCTGTTAGCTAACTTCTAACCGTAGCGATTTTAAAAATACTACAAAAAATTTCACCAGGCTAGGGTCGTACAAGAGTTGCTATGTTATGTTTTTCTAACAAAAACAATAGCAATTTGTGTACATCCCTCTTTTTAACCCCTTAATCTCAACCATTTTCAAAATAAATTAGTAGTTTAGAAAGTAGACTTGGAGCACTTCGATCCTTGTTTTTGTTCCATCTCAAAATTTTGAGTGTAGTTTTCCTCAATTTCACGTCCAAGGTTAGTATTTCTTGATTTTAGAAAAAAAATAGTGGCCACTTAAGCCCCCTTTTTGGGAACCATCTTGGTGCACTTACCCTCACAATATAAAGGCTCACTACTAAAAATGACTTGCAATCTAAGGCACACTACCTTAGAGCAAGATACAAGTGACTTGGAATGCTGAGGAAAACAACCCTAGAGACAAGATATAAGGACCTGATGAGATTCACTATACCAAAGTAGGATTCAAACAGATTATAGAATTATAATACTTGTCAACACAACACTCTGTTGATTGAGGCATTATAACACATATGTTCTTTCTTTCATATACTTTTGTATTTCCTTCTTCAATATATTCAATTACATTCCACACTCACACTTCTTCGCACTTATTTAGATATCCATACCTTTGCAATTGCAATGATCTTGCATTTATATCTACCACAATACTTCACAACTTTAGTTAGGTTGGCCAAGAAAGAATACAAATAATGATTTCACCAACTCTGCCACAACAACCTACTAAGGTCCTATCTCGAGGATAGAGAGGGCCAAAATCAATCTTATTGCATCTTCCAATGTGATCCAAAATAATTCATACGCAAGCACACATCCACCTAAGTTGACAACAGGGAAACATGTAGATGAAACATTAAGCACATAACTAGTCGACCAAACATCATAACTTCAATTGAATTAACTCAATGTAGTTCTAACGAAGATAGGTCAAGACCCAAATCCATCTTAACACAATTTCATCTGCTAATGTGAACCCTCAAACACAAAGCACAAATAATATGACAAGCCCCCTTGACCAAATATCCACAAATTACTTAGAAGACCAACTCAAACACAATGCAGCACCAAAAGAGATCAACCACAATTGTACGGATCACAAAAGGATGTTCCTTGAACATCCAACAATATCTCCATATACTTCTTTCATACCGCCATGCCACCAATAGCCACTACAGGCCAAATAGGAGCAAAGTACTTCACTACAGAGACATGGGATGCATAAATAAAATATATAAAAATAACAAATCAACTTATGAACCATTTCAACACATGAAATTGGAACTAAGACACTACACATACATTGATAACGCATTCACCAAGTCATAGAAGCAAAGAATTCAATGCAAATAAATGTGGAGCATTTTCTAGATGAGACTAACAACATTGCCAACCTTTTCCAATTCACAGAAACTTCCTCAGCTACATGGGTGACCTAAAAAGATAGGAGTACAACATCCATAGAGTACATACTTTGAATCCCAAACCTTAAGACCGTATCTTCAACTACAAAGAAATACAAAGCATTCTCCCAAATAGTCTTCAACATAACTTCTTGAACCACAAACACCCAATCAACTTGTAGAGGCTAGAACTTTATTTTGGCAACATATACTTGATTAGGAATAATAGGAGAGAGAATATGATAAATTGTAGACCATCGAAAACACTTCTAATCCTCATATTAATATATCATTATGGAACCAACTCTATTGATATCAACCACTATTTCTTTCATTATCATTAGACAAGGCATGAAATCCAACCATGAAATTTAGAAACACCATGATACATCAATGTTAGCTCAAACTAAATATTGTCAACAATGACAACCAATGTCAAATTAAAATACAAATATCTTTCACAAACATATGCAACAATATCCTTAGGTGTTGACATCAATGACAACTACTACCAACACCTTATACCCTAAAACCTAAACATGTCCCTCAGTCCTATACCCTCAACCCTATACTTAAACCCTAAATCCTACACTCTCAAACCTTAACCCTATACCAAGTATCCTAAACCCTAATCCCTAGACCCTACACACTTAATCTTATACAATAAACAGGCTAAATATTATCCCTAAACTGTAAACTCTCAACCCTCAACCCTATACCTTAAACCATAAACCCTAAACCCTACACCCTCAAGCCTAATCCCTATATACTATAACCTCAACCTTATACGCTAAAACCTAAACATAATCCCTCAACCCTATACTTAAAACCTAAACCATACACTCTCAACCCTAAACCCTATGCCTTATTCCCTCAACTCATACACTAAACCCTATACCCAATATCCTAAACCTTAATCCCTATACCCTATACACTTGACCTTAGACACTCAACAAGTTGAACATTATCCCTCAATTGTAAACCCTCAACCCTCAACCCTATAGCTTAATCCCTAAACCCTACACCCTCAACCATTAACCCTATGCCTTATACCCTCAACCCATACCCTAAACCCTATATCCAATATCTTAAATCATAATCCTTTTACCTTATACAATTAACCTCAGACACTGAACCTTGAACGCTATCCCTCAACCATAAACTCTCAACCCTGAACCCTATACCCTCAATCCAATACTTAATACCTAATCCCTCAACCATCAGCCCTATACCTCAAACCATAAACCCTACAACTTCAACCCTCATCACTATAATCTATACCCTCAACCTTATACCCTAAACCCTAAACAATGCCCCTCAAAACTATATTTAAACCCTAAACTATACACTCTCAACCCTTCATCCTATGTATACCCTCAATCCCTCAGCCTATGCCCTATACCCCTCCAATATACTTAAAGCCTAGTCCTCAGCCCTCAGCCTTGTGCCTTAAACCCTAAAACCCTGCCTCAGGCCTCATCCCATGCCCTATTCCTCAGCCTTATACCCTAAGTTACCCTAAACGGTGTCCCTCAACCCTATGCTTAGACCTTAAACCCTGCACTCTCAGCCCTAACCTATGCCTTGCACCCCTCAGCCCATACCCTGGCCTACCCAATATCTAAACAATAGTCCTGTGCCAATCTTGGCACTCAGCGGGTTAAACGTTATCCTCAACCATAAACCTAAAACCCTTAATATACCCTCAACCATATAGTTAGCCTAATCCTCAGCCATCAGCCTATACGTGACCATAGACCCTCACCTAAGCCCTCTGTCCTATGCCTATGCCCTCGGCCTTATGCCTAGGCCTTGGCGTTTGTCCTCCGACACTATAGTTAAAACCTAAACCATGCATCTCAGGCCTAAAACCATGCCTTATTCCTCGGCCCATGCCTAGACCCTATGCCCAATGTCCTAAAACCCTACATGATCTTATGCACTCAGGTCGGCTAAACTTGTTATCCATGGTGTAGGCCCTCAGCCCTCAACCCTATGCCTCTGACCTATGCTTAGGCCAGTATCCTCAGTTTTTCAACCCTATGCCTTAGATCCTGACCCTGCATGATCCTCGTTCCTGTGATCTTATAGCCTAGGCCAGACGATTTGTCCCTCAGACCTATGCCCTCAGCCTGTCTTAGGCCCTAAAACCAAACACACTCTCGGCCATGACCTTGTGCCCAACCCACACAAGGCCCTATACCCTGTGTCTTTGGAGCCTGATCCATATGCCTTATGCAGCAGCGTTAGACACTCAGGCCTGAACAATGTCACTCAGGCTGTAGGCCCTCAACCCAATGCTTGGCCCTGATCAGCTGGCCCTCAGCCCTGCAGCCAAGGCCCTAGGCTCAGGCCTGGCCTCAGCCCTCATCCTATGCCCTATACCCTCAGCCTTGGCACCATCAGGCCTAAGCATTGTCCTCAAGGCTATGCTTAGAAGCCCTAAGAGCCATGCACTCTCAGCCCTTCACCTGTTCATGTATGCCCTCAGTCCCTCAGCCTATGCCCTATGCCATGGAGCCCTGTCTTGGCCCTGATCCTCAGCCCTCAGCCCTATACCTTAGGCCCTAAAATCCTACCCTCAATACAGTCCTATGCCTGTACCCTCAATATGCAGCCAAAGCCCTAAATGTTGATCCCTCGGCCCTATGCCTTTGACCCTGTCTTAGACCCTAGAGCTAGATGTCTCAACCAATTAACCCTGTCCCTCAGCCAGCCTCTAGGACCCTATGCCAATATCTAAATATGATCCTATGCCTACACATGATATTATGCACTCCAACAGGTTAGTTGTCCTCAACTATAAATCTTCAGCCCTCAATCCTATGCCTATGCCCTCAACCCTGTCTTGGCCTCAGTCCTGATCCTCAGCCCTATGCAGCCAAGGCCATGGAGCCGTTCACCCTCAGCCCTGACCCTCGACCTATCATGGCCCTGATCCATCAGCCTCAGTGATCCTAAATGAACATTGTTCCTCAGCCCTCAAGCCTATGGGGCCTAAATGCCCTCGGCCATGGCCCTGTGTCGTTTACCTCAGCCGTTCCTAGGAATGTCTTAGATAATCCTATGGAGGATCAGTTGTCCCTCAGTCATGGAAGTCCTCAGCCCTCAGCCCTCAGCCCTATGCCCTGATCATCGACCTCAGCCCTATGTGGGCCTGGCCTCGGCCCTCGTCCCTATACCCTGTGGTTGGTTGTCCCTCATTTATCTTAAATCCTAGGCCATGCACTCTCAATGCCCTCAGTCCTATGCCTGCATGTGACCCTATGCCTCGTCCTAAACCTTTATCCCTCAGCCTCAAGGCCTATATTAAAGGTCCTAGGCCCTCTGAATGTCAACCCTCATCCCTATATCCTATACCCTCAACATTATACCCTAAACCTTGAACATTGTCCCTCAACCCTATAGTTAAACCTTAAACCCTATGCTCTCAATCCTTAACCCTATGCCTTATACCCTCCATCCATACCCTAAACCCTATACACAAAATCCTTAACCCTAATCCTTATACAATATACACTTAACCTTAGACCCTCAACCCTGAACATTATCCATTAAAATCATAAACCCTCAACCCTCAACCCCATACTTAAACCCTGAAAAATGCATTCAATGTTGTACCCTAAACCCTCAACCCTATATCAAATATCATAAATCTTAATCCCTATATCAGTATGTGTAGGATCATGATGGGCCAAAAAGTGGAGATGTGAAAAAATTTACATTTTGCATTGACCAAAAAACACGAAAATCCTGAGTTGACCTTTTTTTGGCTTGGGTGTCAGTACATTGCTCCAAAGCAATTCCCAAGGCAAAGAATTACAAATCGGATAACTCTTAGCACAGTGAGAGCGACATGTAGGCTATTAGATATCCAATTTCCAAGGTAAGTTTTTGGTTTTTTTCTTTTAATCAAATTTTCTATTAGTTTTGTATAATTTTAAGTAATTTTTTATGGATTTTATTAAAAACTAGAGTTTTTAATGGATTTTTATTAAAAACTAGTGTTGTTTATGAATTTTTATTAAAAACTAGAGTTTGTTATGGATTTTTGTTAAAAAGTAGGGTTTTTTTTATGGATTTTTATTAAAAACTAAGGTTTTTTTACAATATTTTCATTTATATTGTGTAATTTCAATTAGATTAATTAGTTTTTAATTTTAATCAGGTATTATGGTTGAGAATGGAAATGCACAAATGCCAAACTTTCCACCACCTCCCCGCCCATCAATTGAAGACTTAATTGGTGAAAAATTGGAGCAATTGAGGGGCATTTGTGATGTTTATAAGACAATCCCTCAATTATCCTAGATGACAAACACATTGAAGGAAATAATTAAAAATATAGAAACACTCTCCACCCAACATAATGCCTTTCTTTCGTGGTGAGAAACCATGAGGGAATATTACTCATGTGGATTGCCTTATGAAGATGTGAAAGATATCCAAATAACAAAAGCCCAAATAACCTCTTTATTTGTTAACCCCCACACCGGTTTTCTAGTTAATGTTAATAAACCAAAACTTTCTATAAAATGGTGCATGAATAAGGAAATTGTAGATAAATTTTGGGATCGTTGGTGTATAGTTTTTGATAAACCACCCAACAACAATAGTGATATATTAAAAAATTATACACTGAGTTTGTGTTAGGGCATCATGTTAATTACTTTGACATTAAACCCTTCCAGGGCGTCGATGGAGGTATGCCCCAGGATAGACTAGGGGTAGTTAGAGTAGTCCAGCACCAATATGTTCCCCCTCCTCCCCTTCCTCCGCCACCTCTAGTACATCATCCAAATATTATCGAGGATGCAACCACACAGACTATTCAAGATATTCACTCTTTGAGTGATCTTTTGGATTCCCATACTTCTATAGTAGCTCAACCACATTCTAGTGATGTTGGCAATGGATCAAGTGTTGTTGCATCATCCTCCTTAGGTCCAAATATTTGTGTGCCACATACTTGCACTATGTGCCACCAGATAGGCTTGGGTCCTCTTGCACAACCCGTTGAGCATCCCTTGGACACTTCTAATTATGACCTCCATGATGTGGAAATTATAGGATATCGGACACAGGGGAGTGGAGCGGACCCTACAAAGTCCTCTCTTGCTAGAGAGGGGGATGTTGGAATATTTACACAAGTAATATTTAAGTTGTAAATTCATAACTTGTATTTTTTTTAAAAATGAATATTAATAAGAGATAGTATCAAGTACTAATATTTATTTACATGGTCTATTTAATAGTTGATGTCTGAGGAGGAGCTCACACAGGTGACTAATAGCACCCTTAGGGCCATTTCATTTCACCTCGACATGCACATGCAGTATATATTTTTTCACTCACTCATTTACATTTTTTTATTATATACTTGCTTGTCATTTGAATTGTCATTAATGAAATTATATATTAATTTATATGTTTATCTTATTTTCCTCTTGTAGGAAACACCTAGTGCAAGCAAGGTGCAACGCTGTCTAGACTATGCAGGCACAATGTTAGATAAGGGAAAGGTAATTAAAGTCAAATTCGATTGAATTAAGATTTTTAAGATCTTATATTGATTATACATACATCGACATAGATTGGTAGTTTCATATGTACTTGCCATTTTTATGTACAGGCGGTTATAAGCTATACATCCTTGTTGACAACTGTCACAACGCCTGAAGGAGTAGGTATTGAAACACCTCAAGGAGTAGGTGTTGAAACACCTCAAGGAGGTGGTGTAGAAACACCTGAAGGAGATAAAGAAAAAGAGATGCCTAAAGAGGTATGTGTTTATTTTATTTTGTGTTTGGTAAATATGTTCGTATTATCGACAATTGTATGCTAACTTGTATCAATTTTATGTTTTTGTTCACATATATAGATTGACATTTCAAAAGTTGGTTTGATTGGTTCTTTGAGAGGTACATATTCTAGGACTTCTGACCCTTTGAAGAGACATATATTTGAGGTAATCAAGATTTCAATTTTAGAGTTCAAGTATAATTCAATGTATATTGATTTTGATGTTAATTATTCAATTTTAAATTATATAGTATAACTAATCTTAATTGTGGTTTGAATTTTCTTGTGCAACTACCTTCAAAGCCAAAGAGTGCTTCAAAGAGGCTCCATTTTGATGATCCACCAGTAGTTTAGGATGAGATAGATATTTCGGCATGTAAATTTTGAATAGATATGGAGATGGCATATGCCAAATTTTGTAAAACTTTGTTTGAGTTGGCGTTGATGCCATTTTTGTATATGGACATACACTTGATTATTAGATAATTTGATATATAGAAGTTGACAATCAAAATAATTTGTTCCTCATGTGCATGATTAAACTCTTTGAAAATTTAATCTTGAGAAATGGTTAAATGTCATTGTACAATAGCATAAAAAATAATGGGTATATTATGTAGTTTATATTCATATTGCTGATTACATTGCATTGAACATCTTTCAAACTCAAAGTATTACTTCACATTGCATAACTAATAACTAGTCTGAGCAGCTGTCAATTGCATTTGGTTGTCATGGAATTCTATAAAACCAAATTTCTTTGAGGAATTTTTTCAAACAGTTCACTGCCTTGTCTACGCTACCACATTTTTCATACATGTCTACCAAATCTTTTTATCAAACAATTCACTAGCTTGTTGCTATGGCTAAAATCCTAAAACAAGTGCTTTCAAACAAGCTATGGATGCTTGGAAAAATTCTATCAAAGCATAATAGTAAGAAATAGCATAAACAAGGCAATGAACTGTTTGAAAAAATTCCTTAAAGAAATGAGATCTCATGGTGATGGAATGCCATGACAATCAAAAGCAATTTTGATTCTCATGGAATTCCATCACCATGAGACCTCATTTCTTTGAGGCATTTTTTCAAATAGTTGACTGCCTTGTTGATTTTCATGGCATTCCATCACCATGAGACCTTATTTCATTGAGGCATTTTTTCAAACAGTTCACTGCCTTGTCTATGCTACCACATTTTTCATACATGTCTATCAAGGCATTATATCAAACATTTAATTGCCTTGCTGCTATGGATAAAATCCTAAAACAAGTGCTTTTGAACAAGCTATGGATGCTTGGAAATAATATAAAAAAGCATAATAGTAAGCAATAACATAGACAAGGCAATGAACTATTTTTAAAAAATGCCTCAAAGAAATGTGGTCTCATGGTGATGGAATGCCATGACAAGAAAATTGCTATAGATTGTCATGGCATTCCATCACCATGAGACCACTTTTTTTGAGGAATTTTTTGAAATAGTTCACTACCTTGTATATGCTACCACATTTTTCATATGTCTACCAAAGCATTTTATCAAACAGTTCACTGCCTTGCTACTACAGCTAAAAGCCTAAAATAGGTGCCTTGAAACAAGCTATATGGATGCTTGGAAAATGGTGTAGGAGCACCTTGGAGAAAAAGGACTAGTTTATGGTTAGTTGATGCAACCAAGGATGGGAAAACACTCACTTTCACAATACAAGGGATTCCTAAACACCTTTCTTTTTACAAAGTAAATCTGGACTTATTTTCCAATCTTTCACCTAGATAAGCTTGTAGGTTAGCAACTCCAATTTTATCAACTTAACTCTCAAATCTCTTTAACAACTCCTACAACTAATCATCATTATAGACACCCATTTTAGTACCCTTTAACATACTTACAACTCACATAGGACTCCTTTGGAACAACTTTCACAAATCATGCAAACTACGCTGCTCAACCTAGCCAAATAGCCCAAATTTCCAAAGCAACCACCCTTGGAACACTCCAAAGACCATAAAACTTGTTGGAGTAGAACTCAATAGATGAAGAAACCTAAAATTTTCCTATTTATCCTCTAGAACTCACCCTCTAAGACCCTAATCCACAAAACCCTCAAATTGCTCAAATTTGGTAAGGGTTTTTTGAAAAACCTACTTACAGACTTCCCCAGACTTTACCACCAACTCCAAAACCCTTGAATAACCCTACACAATCTTAAAAGAATAATAAAAGTGACTTCCCTCAAACAATTCCTACTTTTACCCTCTCTAACCTCACTTTTTCATGCAAAAACACCCCAAATGCCATCTAGGGCATCACCAAAAATCATAATGTTGACCTCCCCTGCATAAGAAACAATGCAAAGATGTTTATCTATCCTAAATAATTCTATCCACTGAGTTACAACATCATACATTGGGTGGAAGGCTTAAAACTCCATTTTAAATGCACCCAAACCCTTGGAACAGGGCTCACAAACCAACCTCCAGTAAAATGCCTCTTAAATGCACAAAAATGAATGAAATTACTTCAAACCAAGTTTGTGAAGAAGTTAAATCTATTTCCCACCAGTTTCCATTAAAAAGAAAGCACAACCACACTGTACAAAACTGTACAGTACTAAGAAATTTCAAGAATTTTGGAAAAACACATAAATTTGCATGGAGATAACAAGATTTTATTGGTTCTCTTTCAAATTTGGTTTCTCCAACCTCAAACTCAAACATAAGAGGCATTTTTTCAAATAGTTCACTGCCTTGTCTATGCTACCACATTTTTCATACTTGTCTACTAGGGAATTTTATCAAACAATTCACTGCTTTGCTACTATGGCTAAAAGTCTAAAATAGGTTCTTTCAAACAAGTTATGGATGCCTAGAAATTTTTTATCAAAGCATAATAGTAAGCAATAGCATAGATAAGGCAATGAATTGTTTGAAAAAATGCCTCAAAGAAATGAGGTCTCATGGTGATGGAATGCCATGACAACCAAAAGCAATTTTGATTGTGATGGAATTCCATCACCACAAGACCTCATTTCTTTGAGGCATTTTTTTCAAAAGTTTGTCTATGCTACCACATTTTTCATACATGTCTTCCAAAGAATTTTATCAAATAGTTCACTGCCTTGCTACTATGGCTAAAATCCTAAAAAAAGTAATTCCGAACAAGCTATGGATTCTTGGGAAAAATTAATCAAAGCATAATAGTAAGCAACAAGCTATGGTCTCATGGCTATTTTTCACACGAAAATCAGCATTGGAGTTCGGTTGGAGGCTAAAAACTACTTGTAAGGGCATAAATAAATCTTTTTCTACAACTCGTACGACCAAACCGACTATTCCAACACATTCAAATGGGTACATTTAGGTTAGGTATGGTTCCATTTTTCACCCAAATAGGTCGAAGCAATCTAAGCTATGTTCAACTGACGAAATCCCTTAAGAGTCCAAAGTGCAAAAGGGCAGCAATCTTTGACAGACTGTTACTGAAAAAATGTGATGCCTAAATTTTTTTTTTCTAAGGCTATGAGATCGTGTTGGGACCCTCTACAATAACCTCTCTTGGTTTTTTCTATCTTGGAGGCGTTTTCTCGTGGTGACGAGTTTTTTAGTTGAGGGAAAAGTTGTCAAATGCAAGCAGTGTAAAGTTACAAAGTGATGCAACTTTCATTTTGCAAGTCATACGACCAAAAAAACTATTCCACCACGTCCGAATGGGTACATTTACGCTAGGGATGGTCTTATTTTGCACCCAAATACTCTGAATCACTTTGACCTACATTAGACCACCGATTTCCCTTAAGAGTCCAAAGTGCTAAAAGACAACAATCTTTGACAGATTGTTACTCAGAAACCATGATGCCTACATACTCTTCGTTTGAGGTTATGGGATCATGTTAGGACCATATACAATTACCTTTCTATATTTTTTCTCTCTCGAAGGCGTTTTCCTGTGGTGATGACTTTTTAGTTGAGGGAAAAATTGTTAGATGCAAGTAGTGTAAAGTTGCAAAGTGGTGCAACTTTCATTCTGCAACTCGTACAACCAAACAGATTGTTCCAATGCATCCGGATGGGTACTTTTACACTAGGGATGGTCCTCTTTTTCATCCAAATATGTCGAATCACTCTAAGCTACATTGGACCAGCGATTTCCCTTAAGAGTTCAAAGTGCTAAAAGGCATCAATATTTGAAGGGCTATTTCTCAGAAACTAGGATGCTTACAAACTCTTTGTCTGAGGCTATGGGATTGCGTTAGGACCATCTACAATAACCTCTCTTGGTTTTTTCTATCTCGGGAGCATTTTCCTTTGGTGACGAGTTTTCAGTTGAGGGAAAAGTTGTCAGATGCAAGCAGTGTAAAGTTGCAAAGTGTGCAACTTTCATTCTGTAACTCGTATGACCAAATGGACTATTCCAACACGTTTGGATGGGTACATTTACACTAGGAATATTCCTCTTTTGCACCCAAATACACTGAATCACTCTAAGCTACATTGGACTGACGATTTCCCTTAAGAGTCCAAAGTGCTAAAAGACAACAATTTTTGAAGGGCTATTTCTTGAAAATCGTGACACTTACAGGCTCTTCGTCTAAAGCTATGGGATCGTGTTGGGACCATCTACAATAAAATCTCTCATTTTTTTCTATATCGAAGGCATTTTCCTATGGTGACAAGTTTTTAGTTGAGGGAAAAGTTATCAAATGCAAGTAGTGTAAAGTTGCAAAGTGGTGCAACTTTCATTTTGCAACTCGTACGGCCAAAAAGACTGTTCCAACATGTCGAGATGGGTACGTTTATGCTAGGTATGGTCCTCTTTTGCACCCAAATACACCAAATCACTCCGAGCTACATTGGACCAGTGATTTCCCTTAAGAGTCCAAAGTGCTAAAAGACAACAATCTTTGAAGGGCTATTTCTCGGAAGCCATGATGCTTACAAAATATCCATCTGAGGCCATGGAATCATGTTGGGACCATCTACAATAACCTCTCTCAATTTTTTCTATCTTGGAGGCATTTTTTCATGGTGATGAGTTTTTAGTTGAGAGAAAAGTTGTCAAATGCAAGCATTGTAAAGTTGCAAAGTGGTGTGACTTTCATTTTACAACTCGTACAACCAAACAAATTATTCCAACACGTCCGGATGGGTATGTTTACACTAGGGATGGTCCTCTTTTGCATCCAAATATGCTGAATCACTTCGAGCTACATTGAATTGATGATTTCCCTTAGGAGTCCAAAGTGCTAAAGGAAACAATCTTTGAAGGGCTATTTTTCAGAAACCTTGATGCTTATAGACTCTTTGTGTAAGGCTATGGGACCATCTACAATAACCTCTCTTAGTTTTTTATATTTTAGAGGCATTTTCCTGTGGTGACGAGTTTTCAGTTGAGGGAAAAGTTGTCAGATGCAAGCATTGTAAAGTTGCAAAGTGGTACAACTTTCGTTCTACAACTCATATGACCAAATATATTGTTCCAACATGTTCAAATTGGTACATTAATGCTAGGGATGGTCCTCTTTTGCACTCAAATATTCTGAATCACTCCACGCTACATTGGACCAACGATTTCCCTTAAGTGTCCAAAGTGCTAAAAGGCCATACTATCTATTGTATGGTTTGTAGCTCGATGGTATGGCCATGGTAGATATTATTAGGAATATATAAGGTGACTATGTGGGTTTAAAGAGCTGGAAAGGTCTATAGTTGAGTTGGTGAGTTTCCATGCATGGCAAAAATGAGTGAAATTAGGTGAAAAATGGTGGTTACAACATGCTAATGTCAATGAAATGTGGGGGTAGAAAGATTTAAGGTTGGATCAAGCTTTTTCAGGTCCTAATAGACATGTTTGATGAGTTTATAGGGTGTGGCAAGATTAGAAACATTGATTTCCTTAAAAACCTCATGAAAGTTGTTGAAAATTAGGGTTTGTTGAAATAGAGCTTTAGAAAGCGTGTCTCACCAAAAAAATTGTGGTTTTTGTAGTTTGGTAGGCTGTTTAATGTTTCCCCATCAAAATTTTAGCTTTGGGAAGTGTTTAAATATGAGTCTCTTTGAAAAATGAGCCTATTTTGGGGTCTTGGACAGCAAAAGAGTGCTCCACCCATGTTTTAGTGAAGTTGCACCCAATTTTGGGTTTGAGGATCAAATTGGAGTTTGAATCATCTTTAATTGTAATTGTATTGTTTAAAGCCACCTAGCTCTTGCATCAAAAAACTCTTACCCAATCAACTTGAACATCATGCACACCCAAATACCTTGTTTCCACTTTGCTAGATCAAAGACTCAATTACATTGGAAATGACCTTCACATGACCTTTTTACATTTTTTTTTGGAAAAATTGGAAAGCCATTGTAATTTATTATATATAAATAGGAGATATTACAAAACCTAGTTCAAACGAGCATACCGATAGGAAAAAACCAGGAAGAAAACCTCCAGTTGTAGCTCAATTAAGTACAAAAGCTCTTATAGGAATTGTCCCAATAATAAAGCATACACCAGCCTATGAGTTTTCAAATATAGACCCGTTTTAAGCATTACCGCTTTATACAATGCCGGACATTTGATTGCGTATTTGAAAAACATCCAGATAGATTGTATATACATAGTTACTGACCTTTTGTGTTTCACGTTGAAATTCAAATTTCACAAAATTTTCCTATTGGGCATTCATGTACAGGTCTTCCACAAGAGTAGCATGTTGGCGTTACGGGTGACAAGCATACAAACCATCGAGGTGGGTTAAACTACATACATTAGAAAAGATTCAGACACTTAGAATATGTGGCATGCCTCTCTGAAGCTAGCTATTGTTTGCAACAGGTCCATGATGTGTGCCGAGGAGATATCACAAAGTTGTCAAATGAAAATCTATTGTCATGATAGAAAGATGTAACAATCTATATTAATCTAACAAACCTAAGTAATTTGATGGTGGTATTATAGACTATAAAGTATGGCAGAATAACCAGTATATTGATAAATATTACAATTGATGATGAGATGGTAATGAAAACTATAAAAATATGCTTAGAATAACCAATCTATATTATTCTAAATGACCTAATTGATGATGAGATGGTAATGCAAAATATTAAATATGCTTAGAATAACCAATCTATGTTATTGTAATCTATCACATACCTCTCTGAAAGGATCAGAGTTTCCTATTGTTGCAACAATTCCATGATCAATTATGCCAAAAATATCACAAAATTTGTCAAATGATAAATCTATATTGTCACAATAGAAAATATGCTTAGACTAACAAATCTATATTAATCTAAACAACCTGAATGATGAAGAATTGGTAATGCAAACTATAAAAGATGCTTAGAATAACCAATCTATATTATTCTAAATGACCTAATTGATGATGAGATGGTAATGCAAACTATAAAAGACGCTTAGAATAACCAATCTATGTTATTGTAATTTTTCGCACACCTCTTCAAAAGGATCAGTGCTGGCTATTGTTGTAGCAGATCCATGATCAATAATGCCAAGAATATCACAAAAGTACATACAAAATATCACTATTAAAGACACCTACATTGCAATAGTATACAAAATATCAGTATTAAATAAAGAACACTAATGAACTTAAGCATAATGAACCTAAGCATTATACCTTCCATTCTTGAATATGTTATTCAAGTGTGCCTGAAGGGTCATCTCTTTGCTTAAGAGTATCCAATATTGCTTCATGATAAACATTACTAAGTGTCCATAGTTATTTTTTCTTTGGTTTGGCATGATGCTTCAACAACTTAACATTTGTTGCTATAACAAAGTGTGAATACATGAGAACGGTTTTGTTTTTCTTGTAGTCTTCAAATGTAGGTATGCCATTCTTTCTAATAATGTATATTCGTAGCCAAGTTCCTACAACCATAGTTGAACCTATAGGATACACGAACCCATCATCATATTCCATTGGTTGTATTAGCTTATGCTTTACCTGCACACATTGAGCCAACCAATAGTCTGATCTCTCTTCATTCCCCTGCGGTGCAACAACTACAAAAACATGTCCTGGCTGTAGTAGATCTGAAAGATGGTCATAATCAACTGAACTTTCCATTGTGTCATTTGTCATGGATATTCTTTGAGATAAAGGAGTTAGATACTATGGAACTCATGTATCCACCCACTCACTTGACTCGCATTGATCCCACTTACACTAAATACAACTCTAGAAAAACAAGCCAACTCTCGTGTCCAAAGGTCCATGTGCTTGCATCTAAGCTTCAAAATGAGTGCATCTTTGAAGAATCTTTGATTGTATGACAATCCAATCTGCCTCCCACTATACCCTCCTTAACCAACCAAAAGAATATGTGCATTGTTGAATCAAGTGTCCCTCCCTGTGACAATGCTAAACTACACCAATCAACAATAGAACATGCATCACTGAATTTTGCTCCTAAAATATTCAATTTTTGCTTAACTAGAGCTCTCTTTACACATGCACATGCTCCATCATTCTCCCCTTTCCCATTCCCAACTTCAAAAACATTCTAAATATGAGGTACACCCCTCTCTACGTGCATTCTACTCAACCAATAAAATATATGAGCATTCTTGAATTGACTTATGTAGTTATCTGACCAAATGAGATGTTGGCCCAGTGTTATATCATGCTCCTACAAGAACTCAAAA
>VDFB02193867.1:107916688-107927914 GCA_007258455.2 Sequoia sempervirens | reverse complement strand
TTGGGGCATACCAAAACCCCATATGGCCCATTTTTTGCATTCCAATGAACCCTACATTCTTTTTGCAGGCTTTGCAAGCGACAAACGCGTGGTTTCAGACAGGAAGAGACAAAGTTCAAATTTTTGGAGCATCTTGTACTCAAATCTGTCATAAACAATGATTTTTCAGCATCTTTTATGAGGTATAATGGGGAGCAGCAGTTGTTGGAAGCATAAACGTAAGAGAAAGCTTACAAAAGAACAAATTGAATAATATAGACAAAAAGATAAAGAAGATCATAGGAAGAGAAGACAAGGTATGTTAAATATTGGTGAATCTGAGCCCTATGGTCTTTCAAGTGAAGAGGAAATTGAATATGTACAAGGTGAAAATGTTGAACATGATATTGAAATTGGGAATGAAAATGTTCAAATTGATACTCAAAATGTTCAAGCTAAAAATGTTGGAATTGAAGATGTTGAACATGATATTCAAATTGGGAATGAAAATATTGAAATTGATAATGAAAATGTTGAAGGTGAAAATGTTGGATTTGAAGATGTTGAATATGATATTGAAATTGGGAATGAAATCATTCAAATTGAAGGTGAAAATGTTGGAATTGAAGATGTTCAACATAATATTGAACTAAGTGTAAATTATGTTTCACCAGATTACATGAGAAATGAAGAACCTTGTGTGGAAGAAAGACATATTCCAAATTCAAGACCTTCAAGAACCCCTAAATGGTTACTTAAATTTGATGAGAACATTATAAACAATTTTGAAGGCAAGAGGTCAACACGAATTGTTCCGTTGTGGGATAGAAGACTTTTCAACCAATATTTTAGTGGTAAGACATTGACCGAGCAATGCCAACTTTTTGTACAATTGCTAAAGATGCAAAAGATGAGACCTTTGCTAGCCAAATTGAAGATTTGTGTGAACAAGAAGACTGAAAAAAATTCTATTATTGTCAAAAATCTTTTTAATGCTCTCAAGTCTATTGGAAAAAATAACAAGGAAAAGGATAAGAGAGCTACTCGGAGAGTCATTACAACTACCCTAGTAAGCCATCAATTGAAAAAGGCTAGCTTTATGAGACAAACTTGTATTGATTTTGACATAAATCGTAAAACTTTGGATAGAGCACTTGCAAGAAGAGAAAGAATAGATGATCCTCTTCAAAATGATAAATCGGCTTTTTCCAGGAGGCTTCCACATGTTGATAAGAAGCTAACTGATAATGTAAAGCAGGAAATTCAACAATTTTGGCATGATAACTCTAGAGTATCACCCAATGCAAAGGATGTTTAAAGTTAAGAATTGGCAATCGAGACCGTACACCACATCCTAAACATTTCTTGGAATCAAGCCAAACAATGTTGTTCAAAAAATTTGTTGAAACACATCCAAATATGGAAATATCGCAAAGCACTTTTGAAGGTTTGAAGCCATTTTATTGTGTGCCTCTTAAAATTCGTAATACTTGCTGTTGCAAATACCATGTGGAGTTTTCAATGTACCATGAACTATTATGCTATATCTGTTCTACTTTTCATACTAATGAAATGTTGCAGGAGTGTGGTGCAATGCATCTTCCAAAATCATCAAGGGGCTTGCTAGATATATTTTTATGTTCTAGAGATGATGGTTGCTTTTTCTATAGAAATGATTGTTTAAATGCAAAGTGCTCACAATGTGGTGGCTTGTCAAAGTTTGTTCAATGTTTTCATGAGTTCCTCGGGATCATGAATTTGGAAAGAAGCTTGTTGGAGAAAAAAGAGATACAGATAGTCAAATATACTTTGCGTAGTGGAGGTGAAGGTTCTAGATGTGAGTTGGTTTCAAAAAGAATGTTTCGGATTTTATTTCAAATTCTTAAGGACAATCTTTTCTACAAGTATGCAAGGCATAGTCATAGGGTCTCTCTGGGTTGGATCAACAATTTAGATGTAAGGACTCTTTTTCCATTGGTACTATTATATCAGTGTGGTTGATTTTGCATAAAACTACACATTGCAACCACAAAACGAGGTGCAATCTCAGTATTACAATTCCATTCAAATTGCTATATTTGTCCACATAACATTTAGACATGCACTTGATAGTACAGAGGAGGATCGAAAGATAATAAGAGAGTGTCATTTTTATATGAGTGATGATAGATCTCACTCATCCGAGTATGTCCAACATTATTTTGAGAATTTTTTGAGTTCTTGTAGGAGCATGATATAACAATGGGTCGACATCTAATGGTATTCCATAATTGCACAGTCAATTCAAGAATGCTTGTGTTTTATTAGTTGAGTAGAATGCATGTAGAGAGGGGCCCTACCTCATATTTGGAGTTTTTGAAAGCTGGACATGGGAAAGGGAGCATGATGGAGCGTGTGCATGCAAAGAGAGCTCTAGTTAAGGAGAAATTAAAGATTTCAGGAGAAAAATTCAGCGATGCATGTTCTATAGTTGATTGGTGTAGTTCAACATTGTCACAGGGAGGGACACTTGATTCAACAATGCATAGATTATTTTGGTTCGTTGAGGAGGGTACAGTGGGAGGCAGATTGGATTGTCATACAATCAAAGATTCTTCAAAGATCCATTCATTTTGAAGCTCTTATGCATGCACATGGACCATTTGGATGCAAGAGTTGGCTTTTTTTTGCCAGAGTTGTATTCAGTGCGAGTGATATCAATGTGAGTCAAGTGAGTGGGTGGATACATGGGTACCATAGTATCTAACTCCTTTATCTCAAACAATATCCATGACAAAATGACAATGGAAAGTTCGCTTGATTACTTAATCGCTTTCAAATCTACTATAGCTAGGACATATTTTTGTAGTTGTTGCACCGTAGGGGAATGAAGAGAGATTAGACTATTGGTTGGATCGATGTGTGCAGGTAAAGCATAAACTAACACAACCGATGGAAGATGATGATGGTTTCGTGTATCCTACAAGTTCAGTTGTGGTTGTAGGATCTTGGTTATGAACATACATGATTAGAAAGAATGGCATACCTACATTTGAAGACTACGAGAAACACAAAACCATTCTCATGTATTCTCACCTTGTTATAGCAACAAATGTTAAGTTGTTGAAGCATCCTGCCAAACCAAATACAAAACAACTATGGACACTTAGTAATGTTGATCATGAAGTAATATTGGATACTCTTAAGCAAAGAGATGACCCTTCAGGCACACTTGAATAGCATTTTCAAGAATGGAAGGTACAATGCTTATGTTCATTATGATTAAGTTCATTAGTGTTCTTTATTTAATACTGATATTTTATATACTATTCCAATGCAGGTGTCTTTAATAGTGATATTTTGTATGCACTTTTGCGATATTTTTGGCAAGATTGATCATGGACCTGCTGCAACAATAGCCAACTCTGATCCTTTCAAAGAGGTATGCATCTTTTATAGTTTGCATCACCAACTCATCATTGTTCAAGTTGTTTAGATTAATATAGATATGTTAGTCTAAGAATCTTTTCTATTGTGACAATATAGATTTCTCATTTTCCCACTTTTGCAATATTCCTGGCACGATTGATCATGGACTTGCTACAACAATAGCTAGCTCTGATCCTTTCAAAGAGGTATGCAACAAATTACAACAATATAGATTAGTTATTCTAAGCATCTTTTATAGTTTGCATCACCAATTCATTATCATTCAAGTTGTTTATATTAATATAGATTTGTTAGTCTAAGCATCTTTTCTATTGTGACAATATAGATTTCTCATTGTCCCACTTTTGTGATATTCCTAGCATGATTGATCATGGACTTGTTGCAACAATATCCAAGTTTGATCCTTTCAGAGAGGTATGCAACAAATTACAACAATATAGATTGGTTATTCTAAGCGTCTTTAATAGTTTGCATTACCATCTCATCATATTTTGTGTCATTTAGAATAATATAGATTGGTTATTCTAAGCTACCTTGATGGTTTGTACAGGTGCTTGTCATTCCAGAACATGAACATACTACTATTGTTGAAGACTGTGCCCTAAATGCCTCTAATAGGAAAATTTTGTAAAATTTGAATTCTCAAATTGGAAACAATGTAAAACAGTCATAATTGTGTATGGGAATAATCTATACCTAGTGATGTTTTTTGAAATATGGGTCAAATGTCTAGCATTATATAAAGGGTATGTTTAAAATGTAAAGGGGTCTGTATTTTGGAAACTCATAGGTTTTGTAAAGGGGTCTATTTTTGTACTTAAATGAGCTACAACCGAAGGTTTTCTTCCTGGTTCTTTCCTATCGGTAAGCTCGTTTGAACCAGGTTTTGTAATATCTCCCATTTATATATAATAAATTATAGTGGCTTGCAACTTTTGCTCCTCAAATCCAACTTGGGTGCAACTTCATTTTTAGCAACTTTCATGAGGTTTTTAAGGAAATAAATGTTTCCAACCTTTCCACACCCTATAAATTCATCAAACACGTCTATTAGGACTTGCACAAGCTTGAGCCAACTTTAAATCTTGTTGCCCCCACATTTCATTGACATTAGCAAGTTGTAACCACTATTTTTGGTGTAAGAGCACCTACACCACAATATCATTGTGGATCATTTCAATGATTAAAGTGTTAATATTTTGAGTTTTTGTCTTTAATGAGATCTAATAGTCCTAATGGTCATGTATTAGGAGGAGTTTTTAGGTTTTAGGGTAAAAAAAAATGGAGATCCCAACTTGTCCTAGTTGTTGCTTTGTAGCCTTTGAAGGAAAAATTAGCAAATTTGTTGAGGGACAAGCAAGAATAGTGTTTTGAACATGTAATGATGCTATTTCAATCCATTAAGTGAGGTCTTAGTAAAGTTAGAAGTGGAAAACTGTAACATTTAATTATGAGTCATATTAATGTGAAAAATGTTTGTATTTTGGCCTTCAATGGTCATTAAGGTTTCAAAAGTCAATTGATATTGGTGGTTAAACGCATTGGGAGTTGGATTCCAAGGCATAGCAATGTACTTAAGGCCTTCAAGGGCTCGAGACAAGTTTGGTTGAAGGAGTTTTTTTCTTTGAATCAATAAAGTTTCAATTGCTCAGTTCATATTTTATTGTTTTTCTTGTATTTTTTGCCTGTGCACAAGCCATTCAAGCATTTTTGTATCAAAAATTTATGTAGAAATGTTATTACATGTCTTTAATTTATTTTGACTTCTTAATAGAGGGTTTCTTTATTCATTTTGTGCCTCAAAACTTAGACTTTCTTTAGACAGGTTCCTGAACAGGGGAATAAGAGTTTTGCAATTTTAATGGCTTGAATCTCATCCCACCTACTGTGTGCCAATGTGAATCAATGGGATGAGTTGGTAGGGATTAGGAAATGATATTTCAAGATTGAAAGGCATGGAGAACTGGGTTTTGAAATAAAATGAAGACTTAAAGGTCTAAAAATGGTGGTTTTTTTTCACTTGAAAATAGAGTTTTTACCCTAGGGTTTGCAAAAATCTCTGAGATACTAGAAGTTTCTTTGTTTTCTAAGCATATTGGGGCCTAAATAAAGGTGTCTAAGGTGGTGGTAGAGTTTGAAAAGTTGTGGAAGTGCTACATCCAATAAACCCTCAAGAATTACACTAAAAATAAGGGTTTTCTGATTTGATAGTTACAGGTTCGTACAAATGGAATCTAATTGTAAAATCTTTGTTTTCTAGGAAATGTATTTGCTGCCCCAAGGTTTCAGGGGTTTGTGTGGTGTTTGAAGGTATGTTGCTTTGCATTTTTGGCTAATTGAGTAGCTTGTTCAAGGGTGAATGTATAGGAAGTCAACGCTAGTCCAAAGGAGTCTATGTTGTTTCTCATATATGTTGTGTAACTTGGATATGGGTTTTTGAATCAGTCATGTGTTGGTATGGTGTTTTGGAAAATTGTGGAGTAATTGGACAAAAACTAGTTTCTCACTATTACAAGGGTTTAAGGGGGTTAAAGAGGGAAATGTGTATTTAGTTGCTTTTCAAGTTTTAAGGGAGTTTTGGACTGTCCAAAGAGGTCAGAATAATCTTGTTTGATGCCTCAAATAGGCAGGTTGCAAAGATTTTGTGATTGTGCCCTTGTGTCTACATCAAATTTTCACCTAATTTCACTCGGTCCAATGTAGTTCAGAGTGATTCGGGGTATTTGGTTGTAAAAGAAGACCATCCTAGTGTAAACGTACCCATCTAGATGTGTTGGAATAGTCTGTTTGGTCATACGAGTTGCGGAATGAAAGTTGCACCACTTTGCAACTTTACACTGCTTGCATCTAGCAACTTTTCCCTCCACTAAAAAGTCATCACCACAGGAAAATGCCTCTAAGGTAGCAATAAATGAGAGAGGTTTTTGTAGATGGTCTCAACACGATCCCATAGCCTTAGACAGAGAGTTTATAAGCATCATGCTCTTCGAGAAATATCCCTTCAAAGATTGTTGTCTTTTAGCACTTTAGACTCTTAAGGGAAATCACCGGTCCAATGTAGCTCGGAGTGATTCGGCGTATTTGGGTGCAAGAGAGGACCATCCCTAGTGTAAATGTACCCATACAGATGTGTTGGAATAGTTCGTTTGGTTGTACGAGTTGCGGAATGAAAGTTGCAACACTTTGTAACTTTACACTACTTGCATCTAGCAACTTTTCCCTCCACTGAAAAGTCATCACCACAGAAAAACACCTCTGAGATAGCAAAAACTGAGAGAGGTTTTTGTAGATGGTCCCAACACGATCCCATAGCCTCAGACAGAGAGTCTATAAGCATCATGGTCTCTTAGAAATAACCCTTCAAAGATTGTTGCCTTTTAGCACTTTGGACTCTTAAGGGAAATCGTCGGTCCAATGTAGCTTGGAGTGATTCAACATATTTGGGTGCAAGAGAGGACCATCCCTAGCATAGACATACCCATCCGAATGTGTTGGAACAGTCCGTTTGGTCGTATGAGTTGCGGAATAAAAGTTGCACCACTTTGCAACTTTACACTGCTTGCATCTAGCAACTTTGCCCTCCACTGAAAAGTCATCACCACATGAAAATGCCTCTGAGATAGAAAAAACCGAGAGAGGTTTTTATAGATGGTCCCAACACAATCCAATAACCTTGAATGGAGAGTCTGTAAGCATCACGACCTCTGAGAAATAGACCTTCAAAGATTGCTATCTTTTAGCACTTTGGACTCTTAAGGGAAATCATCGGTCCAATGTAGCTCAGAGTGATTCGGCATATTTGGGTGCAAGAGATGACCATACCTAGCATAAACGTACCCATTTGGATGTGTTGGAACAATCTGTTTGGTTGTACGAGTTGCGGAATGAAAGTTGCACCACTTTGCAACTTTACACTGCTTGCATCTAGCAACTTTTCCCTCCACTGAAAAGTCATCACCACAGGAAAATGCCTCTGAGGTAGCAAAAACCAAGAGAGGTTTTTGTAGATGGTCCCAACACAATCCCATAGCCTTAGACGGAGAGTCTGTAAGCATCATAGTCTCCGAAAAATAGCCCTTCAAAGATTGCTGCCTTTTAGCACTTTGGACTCTTAAGGGAAACTAGTGGGCAACATAGTTAACTTCTTCACAAACTTGGTTTGAAGTAATTTCATTCTTTTTTGTGCATTTAAAATGGATTTTTAAGCCTTCCACCCTTAAAGTGACCCTAAATAACTTCTAAACAAATCTTAACTACCCTATTCTTATTCATTTGTTTTGCAAACAAGCATTTTCATTCCAAGAGGGCCGAGCCATTTTTGCTTTTGTTGGATTGAAATGTGGACCGTGACATAACTTTCATTTTTCAAAAAAAATTCAACATAATTGAACTAAGAATTTATCACATCTGCAGAGAAACAAAGGAGTACTACAAACTAAAACACATTACACTTCGGTTCTCACTGACTTGATGTACTCTTCAACATCTCTTCTCTAAAAGCGACCTCTAAATCACTTCAAACACCTTAATCCAATTCTAAAGCGACCTCTAAAATCACCAAAACACCTTAACTACCTCATTCTTATTCATTTTTTTTGCAAACAAGCATTTTCATTCCAAGAGGTTGAGCTTTCATTTTTGCTTTCAAAGAAAAATCTTCCTATGCCACTATTACACTGCACAGGTAAACCAAGTTTTGTATTGTGGACCTATATTAAGCTACCACTCTCAAGACCAATGTAACAATGATACAAAATAACTTTTGAGACTGCAAGAAGACATCTGATAACTCTTGAGTGTACTAAAAGAATTCTTATGATTTTTGAAGAATGTTGATAACTCTACTCAGTTGGCTTATTTTTTCAATATCATACAAATTGAACCCTGGCATCAATCGACTCTATATATCAAGTTTCAATGATGAATATTTATCATGCATGTTTTAAATGACATTCAAGTTTATAGTGGTTTTTTTGTTTATATGATGTTATGTGATAGTCTAATCGTAATTCATGCTTCTAGGTTGTATATATATATTATTTTTATATGTTTTCTCCATTGTTCAGCCCCTACACTGCAAGTAAATGGCTGCATAGCGTGTGGAATGAGGGGCAGCAGGCCTGAGACCCCTTTAAAGTTTGTTTGAGTGCTTTCTTTTCATTTTTTGTGAGTTTTGTGCCAAGTTTCCTCAAAGAAATGTGGTCTCATAGAATTCCATGACAAGCTAATGCAATTGATAGCTGCCCTAGTTATTAGTTATGTAATGTGAAGTAATTGCATAATTGCTTAGGTTGGACTTCAAAACTATATTATTATTGAATTTTTTTCATCTATCAACATCTAGTTGTTACTTATGCAATGTGAAGTAATGCTTTGAGTTTGAAAGATGTGCAATGCAATGTAATCAGCAATATGAATATAAACTACATAATATTTAACCATTCTTTTTATGCTATTTTACATTGATATTTAACCATTGCTTACTTGATTAAATTTTCAAAGAGTTTAATCATGCACATGGGGAGGAAATTAAATTTCAATTGTCAACTTCTATATATCAAATTATTCAATAATCAAGTGTATGTCCATATATAAAAATGGCATCAACGCCAACTCAAACAAAGTTTTACAATATGTGGCATATGCCATCTCAATATCTATTCAAAATTTACATGCCAAAATGTCTATCTCATCCTAAACTACTGGTGGATCATCAAAATGGAGCCTCTTTGAAGCACTCGTTGGCTCTGAAGGTAGCTGCACAAGAAAAAGTCAAATCATAATTGAGATTAGTTATACTATATAATTTAAAATCAAATAATTAACATAAAAATTAATATACATTGAATTATAATTGAACTCTAAAATTGAAATCTTGATTACCTAAAATATATGTCTCTTTGAAGGGTCAAAAGTCCTAGAATATACCCCTCTCAAAGAACTAACCAAACCAACTTTTGTAATGTCAATCTATATATGTGAACAAAAACATGAAATTGATCCAAGTTAGCATAGAATTGTCGATAATAAGAACATATTTACCAAGCATAAAATAAAATAAACACATACCTCTTTAGGCTGATCTTTTTTGTATCTCCTTTAGGTGTTTCGACACCTCCTCCTTGAGGTGTTTCAACACCTCCTCCTTCAGGTGTTTGAATACCTACTCGTTCAGGTGTTGTGACACTTATAAAAAATGATGTATAGCTCACAACCGCCTGTACATAAAAATGACAAGTACATATGAAACTACGAATCTATGTCAATGTATGCATAATCAATAAAAGATCTTATAAATCTTAATTCAATCAAATTTGAGTTCAATTACCTTTCCCTTATCTAACATTGTGCCTCCATAGTCTGGAGCGCATCGCACCTCTCTCACACTAGGTGTTTCCTACAAGCAAAGAATAAGATAAACATATAAGTTAATATATAATTTCATTAATGACAATTCAAATGACAAGCAAGTATATAGTTAAAAAATGTAAATGAGTGAGTGTGAAAATACATACTGTGTGTGTGTCGAGGCCAAATGAAATGGCCCTAAGGGTGCTATCAGTCACCTGTGTGAGCTCCTCCTTAGACATTAACTGTTAAATAGACCATGTAAATAAATATTAGTACTTGATACTATCTCTTATTAATATTCATTTAAAAAAAATGCAAGTTATGAATTTACACCTTAAATGTTACCTGTGTAACTATTCCAATGTCCACCTATCTAGCAGGAGAGGACTCTATAGGGTGTGCTCCACTCCCCTGTGTGTGATCTACTATAATCTCCACATCCTGAATGTCATAATCAGAAGTATCTAATGGATGCTCAGCGGGTTGTACAATAGAACCCAAGCATATATGTTGGCACGTATTGCAAATATGTGGCACACAAATATGTGGACCCGAGGAGGATGATGCAGCAACACGAGATCCATCGCCAACATCACCAGAATGTGGCTGAGCTACTGAAGAAGCATGGGAAACCAAAAGACTACTCAAAGAGTGAATGGCCTGGATAGTTTGTGTGGTTGCATCCTCTGTAATATCTAGATGTACTAGAGGTGGCAGAGGAAGGGGAGGATGGGGAACATGTGGGTGCCTGACTACTCTAACTGCCCGTGGCCTATCCTAGGGCATACCTCCACCAACGCCCTAGAAGGGTTTAATGTCAAAGTAATTGACATGATGCCCTAACAAAATCTAAGCATATAATTTTTTAATAAAGTAAAAAGGTACATCAAGATTATTGTTGGGTGGTTTATCAAAAACCATACACCAACGATCCCAAAATTTATCTACTATGCCCCTATGCGTGCACCATTTTATAGAAAATTTTGGTTTGTTAACATTAACTGGAAAACCAGTGCTAGGGCTAATAAATAAAGAGGCTATTTGGGATTTTGTTATTTGGAGATTTTTCACATCATCATAAGACAATCCACATGCATAATATATCCCTCATGGTTTCTTGCCATGAATGAAAGGCATTATGTTGGGTGGAGAGGGTTTCTACATTTGTAATTATTCCTATCAATGTGGTTGACATACGGGATAATCAAGGGATTTTCTTATAAAAATCACAAATGCCCCTCAATTGCTCCAATTTTTCATGAATTAAGTCTTCAATTGATGGCTGCGGAGGTGGTGGAGCATTTAGCATTTCTACATTTTGATTCTCAACTGGTGGAATTTGTGCATTCTCATTCTCAGCAGCCATAATGCCTGATTAAAGTTAAAAAATAATTAATCTAATTAAAATTAGACAATATAAATGAAAATATTTTAAAAATACCCTAGTTTTTAAAAAAAATCCAAAAA
>VDFB02193867.1:107860168-107907141 GCA_007258455.2 Sequoia sempervirens | reverse complement strand
AGATGAAGAAGTTTGGACCATGCAAGATCCTAAAGAAGCATGATTCAAGAAATGCATATGAGGTAGAGTTTCCTGATGAAATTCATATATCACCTATATTTATCATTTCAAATTTAACAAAATATCATGAAGGAGGAATTGATGAATAAATAATAGAAGCACAGTGGAATATTCTAGCACCTACTTCAAAAAAGGAGATAGAAGAAATTTTGGATAGTCATGTGGGTAGAAGCATAAGAAATAGGCAATATGCAGATTACTTGGTGGAGTGGAGAGGAAGGCCTATTGAAGATTCATCATGGTAATCTGAGGTTGAGGTTGATCATCTTCATTTTCCTCTAACTCTTGAGAAGTGACAGGGTCACTTTTCAAATTACCCTAGGTGTTTGATGTAAGAGCATCCAACGGTGTAGGGCGATCTTGCATCACAAAAAATATATATTTTTCCTTAATTTCTTTAGGTTTTTTGAGTTCCATGATGGAACTTAAGGGGTGTAAGACAGTCAGAAGTTAGAAAAAAGGTGAAAAATGGTCACTTACTATTTTTAGTAAGTCAGCCTAAACGGGCTCGTATGAACTTGAAAATCTACCCTAAGGAGTAGAATTGAAAAACATTTTTGGTCATGAAAGAATCGTCTCAATACCCTACATGGTTTGGGAGATATTAAAGTTTTTGTCTTGAGAAATTTCTCCAATGTGGCTTCAAATTCAAATATAAAAACCTTAGAGGCCCCAAAACAACTCGAAAAGTTGACAAACTGATCTTCGATGATTTGGAATTGCAGATTTCTTTGAGATCTTTCCAACGATATGTTATAATAGAAAATCAGACACCCAGATCAAAAGTTATGGCCCTGCGAAGTTGCCCCACTAAAAAGTGAATTTCATTAAAATATCTTCCTAGGCAAGAAATCAAACAACATGAGTTTTGGTGCCAAAACAAAAGGGAAAGTTACACTTTCTAGAACATTCTAGGGTGGTTATTGGGTAAAATAAAAAGGGATAAGTGGGGGTTATAGAAGGTGGCTCCATTAGTGTATATTGTGGCTCTAAATAATATATTTTGTTTTCAAAGTAGATTTTGTTGTAATGAATCAAGTCTATGAGGTTGTAGCTTTGTAAGTTTTGAATCTGTAATTTCATTTTTTGAAAATAATTGAAAGTGGGTTATTTTTTGTCTCACATCTTCTGTGTTGGTATCTATTGTTGTGATTTGTGAAGGTTTAGGGAAGTGTGACCCTCATCAATCATCTCTTTTGATATAACATCTAAGTTTCCAAAAAATTAGAAGTACTTGACAATTCTTGGTATTTCATACCATATCTCTAAGGAGTCTCGGTATTGTCCACTCTTAGTTGACCTATATTAAGAATATTAACAACAGTATGGACTACTTTTTTTCAATATACATCAAGCAACTTGGCTTCATTACACATAGTTCATGCCATCTCTTGAATAGTTGTATTCTTTCTTTCCACTACTCCATTTTAATAAGGAGTTCTAGCATTAGATAGATGCCTCTTTATCTCATGTTATTTACAAAATTCCTCAAATTCATTTGATGTGAACTCACCACCTCTTTTAGACCTTAAACACTTGATTCTACAATTCATTTCATTTTTAACCATTGATTATAAAATCTTAAACCTGCTGAAATCTTATGATTTTTTGTTTAAGAATGTAACCCATGACATCCTAGAGAAATCATCAATAACATGAAATACCTTTCACCTTGGAGATTCTTTGTCTTGATAAGTCTACAAAAATAAGTATGAATCAGTTCCAAAGGTCTTGTATAAGAACACTCCTTTGTCTTGAATCTTATCCTTGTTTGCTTCCCAATTTGATATTCTTTATACATAATGCTTGTAGGCTTGGTAATCTTTGGCATATCCCTTACTTCTTGCATGAAGTTGATATTCACAAGGTTATCAAAGTTAGTGTGTCCCATCCTCTTGTTTCATAGCCAACATTCATTTGTTTGTCCTAGAAGATAGATTCGTCCATTAACACCCTTTAGGTTGTACAAGTTGTTTTCTATCCTAGCTCCTTCTACCATTGATTTTCTAGAATTTTCTCTTTTGATTTCACACCCTTGATCATAAAATATAATATTGTATCCTTTGTTGTACATCTAAATTACACTAAGAAGATTGTGCTTAAGATATTCAATATAGAAAACATCTTATGTCCTAGATTTTCCATCAATACTTATGGTGCCCTTTCCACAAATCTTTGTTCATGAATTGTCTCAAAATTTGAATGGTCCACCATTCCATTTAACAAGATTGATGAATTTTCTTTTATCACCTATCATGTGACTTGAACATCCACTGTCTATTACCCAAATATTTGTTTTTCCTTGAGCATGAAATTTTGTTTGGACTACCATTGAATTTTTAACCCCATTTTTTGTTTCCTTGACTTGCTCAGTAATATCTACCTTCTAAATTTTTGAATTTTCCAATTCACTTCTACAATGTTTTGCTATATGTCCAACATTGTTGCAAATTTGACATATCACATTGAAATCCAATAGAGAAGTAAAGAATTCTACTTACAAAATTTATTCTTTCATTTTAGATTTGCAATCCATAGCCTTATGACCATACTTATTGCAGATGAAACAATAACCAAAAAATGCATGATTGAACCTATTTTTGGACAAGATTCTTGCTTGGAATGGTCTTCTTGTGGTCTAATTAGATCCGATTCTTCTATATTTCTAGATTTTTCTTTCCCAAATTCCATTTTGAGTAAAAGGATTTCTCTCTCAATATTTAAACATTCATTTATATTGGCTTCAATTAGGAGTTTTTATTCTTTGTTATCTTTCCTTACGTATTCTAGGTTTTCAAGAGAAGAAACAAGTTCACATTTAAAATTAACTTCACCTTCTTCTTCATCTACTTGGATCAAATAGCTAGCAATTTTTTCTTCTTCTTTCATCCTCACATTCTCAAACATTGTTCTATAGGATTTTAATTTTTCATTCTTCAAACTATCATTTCCTTCATAGAGATTTTCTATTTTATCCCATATTTCCTTGGTTGTCTTGAACTGCACTACTTTGACAAGCTCAAGGTTTGTTAAACAACTCAAGATGGAATTATTTTCTTTGGTATGGTTCTCATGGGCCTTCTTAAGAATTATTATTTGTGATAGGATGAGCAGGTTTAGTATAATCATCCTTTGCATCTCTCCAAACAGCATACCCTAGGGAGGTGAGATAGGCTTCCATCCTTACACTCTAGAAGCCATAGTTTCTTCTATCAAACAAATATTTTTTAGAAGAGGAATATTTTTGATCCATGTGTTTTAATCCAAGAAATACCTTTAGTTGTTAAGTTGTACCAAGTAACTTAGCTCTAATACCAATTTTTAGAACACAATGATATACTAAGAGAGGGGTAAATCAGTATATCCCACATATTTATCCAATTCAACTTTATCAAAAAGATATAATATCAAATATAATTCAAAGGAAAAAACACATCACCACAACACTATATTTACATGGGGAAACCTACAAGGGAAAATACATGATGAGAAATTTTTTTGGAGCTACTATCCAAATCAAGCCTCAAAAATAAAACAAGATTTACAAGTATTGTGGGCTACAACCCAAATGAAGCTACAACTCAATGAAACATAGTTTTATGGCTTAAACCAAAGGAAGTTTACAACTCCTTTAAAATTACAACACTTGTAGAAAGAGGATACAACCTTAGCACAAAATATGTGATGAATTTTGGTGATCAACCACCACTATAACACTCAATACCTCTATTACCTCCAGATCATTTCTTTTGGCACACTTTCGCACATACCTTCACTCAACAAAATCTATTGGATTTGACTCACTACTTTCAACACTTACATACACCACACACCAAACACCCTTTTCAACAAACTTGAACTTCCATTTATATCCTCTACCCCTTGAGAGGTAGACACCAAATCAGTCTAGAATAGAGAATGAATCTTGAAATCCACTGGACTGATGCATCTCTTTGTGCATCTAGTTCAAAGAAGGAGGGGAAATAACCTCAAACTTCTCTCGAAGATGCTTAAAATTATCCTTAGGAAGTGCCTTAGTGAACATATAAACAATCTGATCTATTTTAGACACATATTCAATCTTTAGTTCATTCTCCATAACATTCTCTCTCAGAAAGTGATACCGAATTGAGATTTGTTTTTCCTTGAATGCATTACTGGATTCTTTGAAATATTGATTGCACTTGTATTATCACAAAAAGATAGAAAAAGGATCATCATACACTACTATGATATCCTTCAATTTTTGCCTCATACATAACACTTGTGTGCAACAAGATGTTGTTGCAATATACTCAGCCTCTATAGTAGATAAATAAATTGAATCTTGTTTCTTGCTTAACCATGATACCAATCTACATCCAAAAAGAATGCACCACTACTTGTATTTTTCCTATCATCTACACAACCAGCCCAATCTGCATTAGTGTAAGAACTCAAGGTGAAATTAGTATCCTTTGGATACCATAAGCCATGATCCAGAGTGCCCTTCAAGCATCTGAATATCCTTTTTACTATTGCAACATGTGATTCTCTAGGATCTTCTTGAAATCTAGCCATAATATAAACTGCATGCATGATATATTATCTAATAGTAGTTAGATATAATATTCCACCAACTATTGATCTATACTTTCTCTGATCAACCTTAGGAGATTCATCATTCTTGATTGGTTTTCAACTAGTAACCATAGGAGTACATACCAGTTTAGAATCTTTCATTCCAAATTTCTTCAACATTTCTTTAACATACTTTGATTATGAAATGAAAATTTCTTTATCTGTTTGATTAATTTATAGCCCAAGGAAGAAATTCATCTCCCCAAACATGGCCATTTCAAACTCATTTTGCATCTCTTCTGCAAACTTCTTACACATGTAGCTTCATTGCCTCCAAAAATTGTGTCATCAACATATACAACCACAATCAAAATTTAATCTTTTTCAACTTTAAATAAAGATTTCTATCTACAGTACCTTTATTGAATCCTTGATGTATCAAATACGTATCCAACCTTGCATACCAAGCTCTAGGAACTTGATTCAGTCCATATAATTCCTTCTTCAATCTATAGACCATATTCAACTTTTATGATAACTAAAATCCTTCCAGTTGTTTCATGTATACCTCTTCTTCCGATTCTCCATTCAAGAAAGCAGACTTCACATCTATTTGATAAAATTTAAAATCCTTATGTGTTGCAAAAGCCAAAAACATCCTAATAGCTTCCATTCTTTCCACTGGAGCAAATGTCTCCTCAAACTCCTTACCTTCAACTTGTGAGTAGCCTTTACACACAAGACTTTCCTTGTTTCTTACCACTTCTCCATTCTCATTTAGTTTGTTTTTGAATACCCATTTAGTTCCAATTATGTTTTTATTTGTAGGTCTTGGGACAAGTTCCCAAGTCCAATTCTTCTCAATCTGCAATAATTCTTCTTTCATAGCCTTTATACAATGTTCATCTTTTCATGCCTCAATTACTATTTTAGGTTCAACTTCAAAAAGTAAACATAGATTTACCTATTCATCAGTAGCTTTCCTTCTTGTCAATACACCTTTCTTTTGTCTCCAATGATGTGTTATTTAGAATGATTCTTTTGCACATACTTAGGGGTTCTAGGGGTGTTTTCTGGAGCTCATAGGGAGTCTTTGTGCCATTTTCTTTTACTTGAACTCTGTTTTAAGTATATAAACAACATTATGAATTTCTTCTCTCCAACAAGTTTCTAGTAGGTTTTCTTCTTTCATCGTAGTCCCTGTAGCTTCTTGAATAGTCCATTTTTTGCTTTCAACCACTCCATTTTGTTAAGGATTTCTAGGGGTAGACAAGTGCCTCTTTATGCCATGATTCTCACAAAACATGTTAAATTCATTGGAGGTGAATTCTCCACCTCTGTTAGACCTCAAACACTTTATTTTTATATCCATTTCATTCTCAACCATAAATTTAAATACTTTAAACTTGTCTAGAGCTTCATATTTTTCTTTGATAAAAGTAACCCATGCCATTCTAAAATAATCATCAATCAAAAGCATGAAATACCTATCACCTTGAATACTTATTACTCTTGTAGGACCAAAAGGATCTGTATGCACCAACTCTAACAATCTAGTAGTAGATTGTTCTTTACCTTTGAAACTTCTTATTTTCTTTTGAATCTGATAATCTTACAGAAAAAATTGATAGGATTTGTAATTTTTGAAAGATCTCTCACAGCTTGAACTGAACTGATTCTTACTAGATTATCAAAATTAATGTGACACATCCTCCTATGCCATAGCTAGATTTCATTGATTTGAGTCATAGAGAAATGACCATCAACACCCTTAAGTTGATAGACATTTTCGTTTTTCCTTCTTCCAGTAGCAATCATAGTTCTGGACCCTTTTGTGATCTCACATCCATTATCTCGAAACATAAGATTTTATCCTTTTCTACACATTTTTCCAACACTCAAGAGGTTATGCCTTAAGCCCTTAACATAGTAAACATTATCAATATTATGCTTTCCATCAAAACTAATTGAACCTATTCTACATATCTTAGCACCTGAATCATCACCAAATCTAACAAGTCCTCCATCATATTTTTCAATTCTAGCAAACTTACTCTCATCATTGGTCATATGGTTAGAGCATCCACTATCAATGATCCAATAGTTCTTATCTTGTCTAGCATGAAAATTAGATACCAAATTATATTCAGTCTTGTCTCTTCTCTATGGAGTGCTATCCTTCACACATATCTCAGAGTTGGCAGAAACATATTCATCTTTTAAATCCATAAACAAGCATTCACCATCATCACCATCTCCATAATCAGATTCATCATAAAAAATGCTTGCATATTCTCTAACACAATATCTTTTCTTAATCATCTTACTTATGTTCTCCTTGTTTTTTTCATTCATAGCCATTTTTGGACATCTTGAAGCACAATGACCTTTCTACAAATGAAACATTTAAAAGGAAACTTACCTTTGTACTTACCAATACCCCTTTTTATCCTTCTCACAAAGTTAGCCTCCACATCATCAAGATCCTCCTGATCTGATTCTTCAGTCTTCTCTGATTTCTAGCCTTTAAAGTAGCCTCAACTTTTGCACCAAATTCTCTCATTTCAAATACAGTTAGGGAGCCATACAACTGATCTCTAGTATATAAATCTAGATTTTCAAAATCCTCAATAGGAGAAAATTTATAACTATACGATTTAGAAAGAGTTATAAGAATTTTCTTTACCACTTTTGATTCTTTGAATTTTCCACCAAGACCTCTGATGGAACTGACCACTTTATCTACCCTCTACATGAAGCTTGTAGTATTTTCATCTTTAGACATCCACAATTTCTCAAATGTAATATTCAAATTCTGCACCTTAACTTGTTTAACCTTATCATATCCTTGATAATTGCTTTCCAACTTTGTCTAGATTTCTTTAGCAATTTTCAGATCCATAACTTTCACTAATTCAAAATTTGTAAGACTGCAAAAGAGAGCATACCTTGCTTTACCATTGCATTCATATGCCTTGATTTCAGCTTTATTTCTTGGACCATTTTTGGGCATAGTATAATCATTTTTCATTGCCTTCTACATGGCAAATCCAAGATAAACCAAATAACCTTTCATCCCTTTCTTCTAGAATGCATAGTGTACTATCAAACATAGGGATCACCTTCTTGTGCTCCATCCTAGATCTACCTCCAGCAATTAATATTTCTTCCAAGGAACCTTGCTTTGATACCAATTGTTTAATGCACAAGACAACTAAGAGGGGGGTGAATTAGTTGTGCCTTAAACTTCAAAACCCTTATACACATTCATTCGTTAAACCCTTAAACCTATTATGATGATTTAGCATGAAAATCAAATAATTAAAATTAAAATGCAACAACACCATACACAAGAGAACACAAAATTTACGTGGAAAATCAATGATGGGAAAAACCATGGTGAGGATTAGCTCATATTATAAGTAATAACAACACCGATTACAAAGGCTCGTTGTTAGAGGGCTCACTACCAAAATATAAAAGAAGATAGAGAAGAAATGTTACATAGAGAAAACTATCTCAATGCAACAGAGAATCCACCACAATGTAACCAACACATTTGCAGTCTAATTGAATAATTATAGACACCTTATGCTCACTACATCCAGTAATCTAACACATGAAAGCTCACACTGCACTTCTCAAATTCACACTCTAACACTACAATTCACATCATACTTGTCTATCTCTTCTATCACCCAATCCATCAACAACTCAACTCTTATTTATACCATCTTCAACCTTGAAAGCTTTCTCCAAGGTCGGCTATGCACGTCAACCTTGCAAATTCAAATTAGGTTGACATCAAAATATTCCCACATTAGAAAGGAATGAAGGCATACCACAAAAATCCTTAGCTATGACTAAATCTATCCTTACATGCCATGCCATGCTTCCACAAACAACTAAGCACCTTCACAAGTAGTGTAAACACCAAGGTCAGTTGATAAATGTGTAAAAACCATTAAGATTTTAAGTACACACTTCCTTTAATCTATCCATAAATTGTGGAAAAAAATTGTCACCTAAACACACTCTAGAGTATACTCTAAAATCCAACAAACTCCTTTGCAACAATTTTCACCTAAAAAATGTACACACCTAGTACATCTAGACAACTCTACCATACATTGTAACTCAAAAAAATCACTTTCAAAGTAAAAAACCTTGAACCATCTTGACTGAGAAATTATAGCAACACACTCAACACTCCTTTAGATCTGTAAGACTTGAAACATAACTACAGAGAAACATGAAGCAAGGACATTTCTCCTAAACACCTCTATAGTGCACTGTTCACACTCTGGTGAACACAACTTATGTACGATGATCCAACACACCAAATTTTAGATACAACACCTCTAAACATATCTTATCAACATATCTAAAGTTCATAAGAAAATATTCAACCTAGAAGAAATGTGGAGCAACACAAGAACACAACCCTGCAAGCCATAACACCACTATAACACACTATTTATTCTTTTTATCAAATTTTCTCAAAAGCACTTGGAAACCAAGAACCAAAGACACAACCTCAACATATTCATTACTTCCTCAACACAAGTAAACCAACTTCCACGTAGGAACTCAACCATAGATCACAAAATATTATCACAACACTAGAGGTTGACACTAGTAGTTTTAGTAATGACAACATAATGCAACTAATCAAAGCATGGATAAGACCAACATACTCACATAACAATATCCCTCTTAATTATTTTCTTCCTCCTCATATAGTTGAAACTAATTCCAACACAAGCTTTTTAACATCAATGGCAACACCAATATGCTCATACTTGCAACATACATTATGCCTACTACTCTTCTAACAAGTGATGATGAGATCAAGGATTATGAGAATAATGGAAAAGAAAAGAATTCTATCTTTAGTGGGATTTCTAATTTAGAACTTGTGAAGGTGATAAGCCTCAAAAATTCTAAAGATATTCAGACAAAGTTACAAATCATTTATGAAGGAAATGATAAGGTCAAGCAAGCAAAGATGTAGAATTTCAAAGCCAAATTTGAAACCTTAAGGATATTAGAAGATGAATATATTGTTGGCTACATGCTTAGAGTGGATAAAATTATAAATTACATCAATGGTCTTGGTGGAAACTTTGAGGAAATTGAAGTTGTGAAAAAGGTATTGAGAAATCTTCCTAAATCTTATAGTGTTATTCTACTATTAAGGAAGCTCGAAATTTGGATCAATATTCTAGAGATCAAATGTTTGGTGCTTTAACTACTTTTGAATTAAGATATTTTGACAAAGATGCTCTGAATAAAGAAACTTATTTTAAATTCAACAAGAAATATGATGAATCTAATCCAGATGATCTTGATTCAAAGTGGAAGCAAATTATATAAGGAGATTGAAAAAGGGCACTTGAAAATATAGAGGTAAGTTACCCTTCAAATGTTTCAATTATGGAAAGATGGGTCATTATGCTTCTAAATTTCCAATCAAAGTTTCAAATGACAAACATAGAGATCATAAAGTTAAATCCATCAAGAGGATCTATTATGTTAAAGAAGATAGTGGCACGTATCTGATGATGATGAGTCATACTATCCAGATGGTGGAAGTGATGAATGCTTGTTCATGGCTCTAAATGTTGGAACTAATTCTACTAATCCTAAAAGATGTATGAAGGAAATTTCTTTGAAAATAGGTCACAATATTGAAGGAATTATGTTGAATTATTTTCATGCAAGAGAGGAGAGAAACTACTAGATAATTGATAATGGATTCTCAAATCATATGACAAGTGATAAGAGTATTTTTTTAAGCTTGAAAAGTATGATGGTGGTCTTCTTAATTTTGGTGATGATAGATCTACTAAGATATGTGGAAAAGGTTCAATTAGTTTTGATGGTAGGAATAAGATAGATTATTTTCTTTATGTCAAGGGTATCTGACATAATCTTCTCAGTGTAGGAAAAATGTGTAGCAGAGAATACAATTTGGTGGTTCAGGATTATGGTTGTGAAATAAGAAAAGGAAGCTCTTGAAAACTAGTTGCAGCTGGATCAAGGGCATAAGGAAATTTTTATCAGCTCAAAAGTGGTGGTGTTAAGTGATTTATGGCTCAAATCAATGACATTTGGCTATGACATAGAAGAATGGGTCACATCAATTTTGATAACCTAGTGAAGATTAGCTCTACTCAAGTTGTGAGAGATTTTCCAAGAATTACAAAGCCTACCAATGTAATTTGTAAGAAGTTTCAATTTCAAAAGCAGACAAAGAAAAGGTTCAGAACTAAGGAATATTCTACTATGGGACCTTTGGATTTGGTGCATATAGAACTATGTGGACCTACTAGAACAATAAGCTCTCAAGGTGACATGTATTTCATGTTGTTGATAGATGATTAATCTAGAATAACTTGGGTGGCCTTTCTCAAATATAAATTAGAAGCTCTAGATAAGTTTAAAGCATTTAATTCTATGGTTGAGAATGAAATGGATTTGAAAATCAATTTTTTGAGTTATGGAAAGGAAGAACATAACAGTTCAAGAATCAATAAGAACCATGATGAAAGAAGAAAATCTACTAGAAGTCTATTGGAAAGAAGCTATTCATATTGTAGTGTATATTATTAATAGAGGACAAGAAAGAGTGAACAATTCAAAGACCCCCTATGAACTATGGTATGGAAAACCTCCTACTATGAAATATTTCAAAGTGTTTGGAAGAAAATGTTATATCAGAAAATATGAAGAAATTCTAGGAAATTTTGATGCAAGATTAGATGAAGGAATATTCCTTGGATACTCTACAAAGAGAAAGGAATACAAATGTTACAACAAAAGGCTAAAGAAGATAGTTGAAAGTGAAGTGTCAAAGTGGATGAATAATCATACCAAAGCTTAGTACTAATAGAAGGATATGAATTTGATGAACCCCCTTGCAAAGAAGAATAAAAAGAAGAGAAAGAAGAAAATGAGATGATATTTGAAGAAGAAGATCCAAAAAAAATCCTAAAACTCCTACGTATGTGTAGAAGAATCATTATGAGGATCAAATAATTGGGGATAAAAGCAAAGGTGTGCTGAAAAGAAGAGTTGATATGGCAGAATAATAGGTAAACTTTTGTTTACTCTATGAAGTAGAACCTAAAACAGTAACTGAAGCATGTGAGGATGAGACTTGGATCAAAGCTATGGAAGAGGAACTAAGGTAGTTGAGAAGAATCAGACATGGGAACTGGTCCCAAGACCAACAAACAAGAATGTGATATGAACTAAATGAGTTTTTAGGAACAAGTTGAATGAGAATGGAGAAGTTATAAGAAACAAGGCTAGACTTGTGTGTAAGGGCTACTCACAAGTGGAAGGAATGGATTTTTAAGAGACTTTTGCTCCTATAGCAAGAATGGAAGCCATTAGGATGATTTTGGATTTTGTAGCACATAAAGACTTCAAAGTACATCAGATGGATGTCAAGTCTACATTTTTGAATGGTGAGCTAGAAGATGTATACATTGAACAACCAGAAGATTTTAAGTTATCAAAAGATTTTAATATGGTCTGAAAGTTGAAGAATCTTTATATGGACTAAAACAAGCTCCTAGAGCTTGGTATGAAAGATTGGATAAGTACTTATTGTAGAAGGGATTCAAAAAGGGTATTGTAGAAAACAATCTTTGCTTCAAGGTTGAGAGAGATCAAATCCTAATTGTGGTTGTGTATGTTGATGAAATAATCTTTGAAGGAAATGAAGAAATGTGTAAAAGGTTTGCAGAGGAGATACAAAATGATTTTGAAATATCAATGTTTGGGGAGATGAATTTATTCCTTGGGCTACAAATCATTCAATATGATAAAGGTATATTCATCTCATAATCAAAGTATGTCAAGGAAATGCTAAATAATTTTGGAATGAAGGACTCTAAATGAGTATGTACTCCCATGGTCACCAGTTGTAAGTTGAGAAAAATGATGAATCTCCTAAGATAGATCAAGGCAAGTAAGATCCGTGATTGGTGGATTGCTATATATAACTGCTACTAGACCAAATATCATGCATGCAGTATGTCTTGTGGCAATATTTCAAGAAGATCTCATAGAATCACATGTGGTAGCAATAAAAGGGATATTTAGATATTTGAAAGGAACTCCAAACTTGGGTCTATGGTATCATAGGGATACTGATAAATCTCATTGAGTTCTTATACAGATGAAAATTCTAGATAGATTATATAAATAAATAAAATAAGTACAAGTGGAGGTGCTTTCTTTCTTAGAAGTAGTTTGGTTTCTTGGTTGAGTAAAAAGTAGGATTTAGTGTTGCTCTCTATTATAGAGCTAGAATATATTGCAACAACATCTTGTTGCACACAAGTGTTGTGGATGAATCAGATATTGAAGGATATCAAAGTATCATATGATGAACCTATTCCTATCTTGTGTGATAATACAAGTGCTATCAAAATTTTAAAAAATCTGGTAATGCACTCATAGGCAAAGCATATCTCTATCCCCGGTATCACTTTCTAATAGAGAAAGTTGCTAAGAATGAAGTGAAGTTGGAGTATGTGCCTAAAAAGGATCAAATAGAAGACATTTTCACAAAGGCTCTTCCAAAAGATACATTTAAGTATCTCAGGTAGAAGCTAGGGGTCATTTCCCCTCCTTTCAACTGGATGCATGAGTTAGTTCATCTATCTAGGTGATAAATTCAGGATTTATTCTTTGTATTGGATTGGTGAAGGCTACCTCTTAGGGGGAGTAGGTAGTGGTGTCTTTGGTTGATGCAATCAGGGGGAGCATATCTTGTGCCCTTAAGGGGGAGAGACCAATAAGAGAGAGAAAGAGAGAAAGAGTAGTTGAAAATGGGAGAGAAAGTTGTTTGCAGGTATTTCCTGAAGTGTGTAGGTGTTTCCCTTTTCCATTGATGTCAAAGGGGGAGAATGAAGTAGGAAAAACACAAGGAAAGAATTATAAGAAAAGGGGAAGAGAAAGTGATGTCTAAAAAACACAGTGAGAGAAAAGAAGCCTGAAAAAATAAGAAGAAAGGGGAGAAGGAAACAAGACTGAAATGTAAGAAATGTCCAAATGAGGGGGATTGCTACTTGATGCAAGGTTTCTTTTGTTGTTGATGATTTCTAGAGTTGGTGTTACCATCAATGAAAAAGGGGAAGATTGTTGGAGATTGTTGCACCATGTTGTCATTAGTGTTGCCATTGATGTCAACCTATTCCAACCTCTAGTGTGATGGTGTTGAGCAGGTGTTGGAATTGGGGAGATTGTTGCAATATATAGTGTCATGTTGATAAGAATGTGTTTGTGGTGGTGTGCAGGAATTTCTAATGCAACTGGTTCACTCAATTTCCAAGTGATTTTGAGAAAATTTGAATAGAGAGAGTATACATGGTGACAGAGTTGTGTTCTGCATTGTGCTCCACATTTTTTCATGGTTGAAGATGTGCTTGTGCAGTTTGGATGAGATAATAAAAGGTGTTCAGAGGTGTTATATCTAGATTTTTAGGTTCTAGATCATGCGACGGTGGAAGATGTGCCTGAAAATGCATTGCTTATGAAGAAGGTTGTCCAAGAGAAATGGGATTTCTTTGCATTTCTCTACATTGAGGTTTCTTATGTTGTAGATTTGGGAGCATGCTTATATTTATTGCATCTACCTTCCCCTAGAGTGTTTGGTGTTCAATATTTTTGCAAGGTTGGTTAGCGAGTTCTATGTATATGGTAGTGTGGTTGGTTTCACAAGATGATAGTATTCTCAGTTTCAGGTGGTTGTGGTAGTGTTGTTGAATATTTTGATGATGTTGTAATATTCCAGGATGTTGTGTGATGTTTTTGAATAGGGGAAAATAGGTTTTGATGGGACCTAAAACCTAGTACAAAATGCTTTTGAAGGGACCCACAACCCTATCAAAGATAAGCATGTTGTAAATAAGATAAAACACATACAATCAGCAGCCCAATAGAAACCGCTAAAAGATAAAACATGACTACACCAGCTACATCATGCAAAAAATCAAGGGACCAAGAACCCTTTACAACCTAGTTTTAACCAGGAATAGAAACCCTTAGATACACAAAGAAACCATTTGCATCTGCCAGGCATCAACAAACCAGCCACTGATGGATGACACTACTGAGCCAAGAGAGATAACCAACTTAATGGTGTAGAACACCATCAAACCCTTAATCAAAAATTCCAAAAAATACAACCCCACCTTAATAGGGGAGTTAGAGATCACAACGGACCATAGGAGCACAACAACTGATCTGTGTAGGATCTAGACTAGATTGCAGTTTAAATGCTTAACTTTTACAATGCTTCACAATAATTATTTCAAGTTAATTAAAACGAAATTAACTTAAGGAAATAACATAAAGAACATAATCAAGGTGATTATAACAGAAAGAAAAGAAATGAGAGACAGAAAGAGAGAGAAGAAGAGAAGTGCAAACAATGCTTGATAACGGAGTTCGTCACAGAATGTGACTACGTCTCCGGGTCCACTCCAATAGAGAGACCGATCCGATTAACTCCAAAATTGATTACAATTGATGCACCAAGACCATCAGTTCGGCAGCATAACAGGGCTCCGATATTCAACAATGGCTTGAAAATTCTTCAACAAGACCCCTCTCTTCCGTGTTGCCTCAGCGTCAAGACTTCCTTCACCTGAAAAACTTGAATACAACTCTCACCTCAAGCCCCCTTTAAATACATAAAATTTGCTCAATTTGGCTCTCAACCAATTGATTTGGAAATATTCTCCTTATCTCTCCAAAATACATAAAAATCTGCAAATCTTCCATAATTTTGCATAATATCTTGGAGATAACCACCTTATATCTTATCTCCCTTATTAGGATTATTAAATAATCCTAATTAAGCCCTTCTACTTATTTCTTTCGGGCTTTTGTTTGTTTGTTTTATTTAAAATTTAGTTCATAGCCATTTGAAGGCTATTAGTTAGGTGGTTTACAATAGAAATAGGCTTTTTTGTTAAGGTCTCGGGCTGGATTATACAATAAAATAAAACAAACACATTATAACAACAAACCGTATCAGTGGTGTGTTGATCGGTTGAGATTTTGGTGGGCCGGCGGTTGGGGGTTCAACCCCCGCCGCTGGCTTTTAATAGCCACTGCCAGTTTTTAAATCAACAAAACTAACCGTCCACTATACTTAGTTAATGGCTGGCGATTTGGTTCAATGGTTTCCCACCGATTTCGCTCGCGGGTGGTTGGGAGTTCGAGTCCCATGCCCGCCGATAGCTATTTTTACTCAACAATATAACAAACGCTGACCGGAGGAGTGACAGGCCACGTGGCAGAACCCAATTGGCCGACGACGCTGACTGCGATGCCAACTGCGTGATGATGTGTCGATGACGTGTACACCAACGTGGATGCTGACTAGACGCTGACTCATATGTTTTTACTCAACAATATAACAAACGCTGACCGGAGGAGTGACAGGCCACGTGGCAGAACCCAATTGGCCGACGACGCTGACTGCGATGCCAACTGCGTGATGATGTGTCGATGACGTGTACACCAATGTGGATGCTGACTAGACGCTGACTCATATGCCAACTGGATGCTGATGTGTGCTGCTGACTCAGCTGATGACGTGGACGATGACACTCGCTGACTGATGACGTGTACCGTTGACTGGTGTACGGATGGACATGTGTCGTGATCCAATTGGTCTGTACAATGCTGACAAGGATGCCACGTGGCAAATCTCGGTTGGTCCATTTCGGGTTTGTACAGACTGCTGACGTCATCTTGTACAGACGCTGATGTCATCATTCACCTTCTAGTCACCAAGTCAACCAGGAGCTTTGACCGCTAATAAGTTGAGCATACGATGTCGGATTTCGACGAAACGAGTTGCGTTGGAAAGCTTGCGACGAGCTCTTCCCGACGATGCTGATTTTGACAACTTTTGACGACATCATTTTTTTCCGCTTCCTGGACGCCCTCTGATTCCAGTTTGACCGAAGGTTTGACTGGCCATAACTCGTGCAAACGGACTCCTTTTTGCTCCGTTTGAGTTGTGTTGGAAACAGGACGCTGAGATCTTTCTGATAGTGCTGATTCTGGAGAAAAACAAGACACTTCAATTTCCACTGAAAAATGTCCACCGGATCAACAACCAACTTGCAACAACATCCCACCACAAAGGGGGCTAAGTGGAAAATAGTAGAAAAAAGCAAGAAATCAGCTTCTTTGCAACACAAGCTCTCTAGATACCAATAAACCAACTCAACCTCCACCTCTAAAGGAGAGAGCTCCCCTCTACTAGAGAGGATATCACAACTATTTAGTTCATTGTAGACTGAAATATCCAACCCCATCAACCTCTACCTCCATAAGAGAAGCGACCACCTCAATAGGATCAACAATTGAGGGAACTAGAAACCTTCACTCCCCATCTCCACCTCAAAAGGAAAGGAACCCACCTCCATAGGTTTCAAGGAGAAAGCCAACATAGCAACCAAACAAGCAATTGTAATATCCTTTGGTAACCTCTGCACCAGGAACAAACTATGGACAAAAATATTAAAACCAAAAAACAACCACACACTCATCATAACAAGATTCAGGCTAAAATTCATCTAGGGTTTCAATAAAAACTTGAAAAGAAGTCAAGCCATCATCCAATAACCATAAAAATGAGGAAACAACAACTAGGAATTGGAATAAATGCTTGAAAACCACCCAACTAAAAGAACACCTTCCAGAAATTAAAAAAAATTGCAACACAGAAGTAAGCCAAAAAGGGACATCCCCACAAGAACAAGCATAGGAAACCAAAAAAGGCCCCAACGGCTAAACAAAAACCTTTGAATAGAGGACCCAAAAGCTCCAAACTAGAATGAAGTGCACCAAAGAACATAACTGAACACAAAAAACCCCACCAAAGAGGTATACCTCGCCACCTGTAGAAACATCATAGCCCCATTAAGGAACAACAAAACCATCTGAGCCTTAAGGAAAATCATCATAAATAGCTTAGCCCAAAGACAAGAGATAAAGAAAAACCCAAAGAATAGAGAGGGAAGGAAGAATAAAAAAAGCTTCCACCAACTAGCAGAGAGATCCCACATGAGAGGAACCACCAAGACCAAGACACGGAAGAGGAAAGGAATACCTCCTCCAAAAGCCACACACTCAGCATCCACATGCTCCACACAAGCTTTCCCCCAAAACTTGCAACACCAAAAGTTGTGCAAACCCCAAGCAACCAGGACACAAAGAAATCCCCTTCCAAACCAAAGGTTGCAACACCAAAGATACCAAGGGATAAAGCAGATCCCAATGCTCTCCTTAACTAGTGCATCAGGAACAAAGACCAACAAAAAATTTCAACCAATGGGCTCAAAGCAACCACCCAAATACACCACAAACAGTCAACCGACCACTACAATGATACACAAACAACCCATGCGGGAAGAACAGGTGCCTTGCCCAACATCTAATAGCTTCATCCTCAAGGTAGCTCGCTCCATCATCTGCATCCTCATCTGAGTCACCATCTCCATCTTCATTAGAGGATATCAAACCACCCTCACTACTCCACTTCCTTCCTACAACCATCGCTCCTCTCATGTTGTGTGATGTTGCTACGTGGTTTGCAAGATGTTTCTAGACCTGGTGAAGAGTGAATTGATTTTTTTATAGTGTTAGTGCAAGTTTTTCCAACTTGGTGTGCAAGCATTGATTGTGGAGATGGTTTCTTGTTTATGGAAGCATGGTGTAGTGTGTTAGCGTAGATTTGGGTCCTAGTTAACCCTTGGTGTGGTTCACCTTCACTTCTTTCCATTGTGGAAGTTTTTGGTGCTGACCTATTTGGTGAATGCATGTTTGAGGTGCATATGTTTCATTGAGGTCAACCTAGACATGGTTGTTTGAGGTCGTGAAGGATATATAAGCAAGGTTAATTATTGGAGATGTGTGTGGTGTGTAGTGTGATGCGACATGATGTGGATATGATCAAGTGTTGTGATCTAAGTGTTGGTGTAGATTTGGGTCCTAGTTAATCCTTGGTGTGGTCTACCTTCACTTCTTTCCACCACGAAAGTGTTTGGTTCTGACCTATTTGGTGGTTGCATATTTGAGGTGCATACGTTTCATTGAGACCAACCTAGACAAGGTTGTTTGAGGCTGTGGAGGATATATATAAGAAAGGTTAGTTATTGCAGATGTGTGTGATGTGTAGTGTGATGCAAAATGATGTGGATGTGATCAAGTTTTGTGATCTGAGTGCTAACTTAAACGTCTAAGGCTACCGAAAGTAGTGAGTAGAGGTTGTCTGAATTTTTAGTGTATCTGAAGTTGTTGAAGGAAATGAGCCAAAGGTTGTAGATGGGGTAGAATTGTTGTGGTGGATTCTCCTATTGCTATGAGGTAGTGAGCCTCCTTGTAACAATATTCTTCTATTCTCTTATATTCTAAATAGTGAGTACTTTGGTCAATGAGCCCTTAGTAGTGAACCATTTTTTTCTTTTGGGCAATGAACCCTTCCGATAGTGAGACTTTTGTAATCGATGTTGTTATTCATATATATTTGAGTTAATCCTCACCGTGGTTTTTCCATGATTAGGGTTTTCCATGTAAATATGGTATTCTATTGTGTACGATTGTTGATATGTTGATGTTTTAGTTGTTTACACTCATGTTGATGCATAATAAGGGTTTGAAGGTTAACGAGGTTTTGAATGTTTTAATGTACAACTAATTCACCCCCCCTCTTATTTGTCCTATGTGTCTAACATAATAAACATATGTAATAGAAAAGGAAAATCAAGATGAAAAAGCTGAAAGAATAAATCAAGAATTCATGATGACATGTATTAGGATGATTATATTCTAGAGGATGGTGATGATCCTCTAAGATTCATTTGACGATACATGGGCATCTTATAGATGAAAGGAAGTAGGGCATGCAAAAATGCTTCCCACACTAATAGTTTGAGAGTGTTGTACAAATTTCAATCTCTTCGCAATTATATAAAGACAAAAACAAATTCAAATAGAAAATAAATAAGACATACAATAACATAGGTGTACATGGGAAAGCTCTTTTGAGAGAAAAATCCCACACTTCAAAGCAGCTCAATGTATTATTCAATAAACCATTGATTACAATACACTTGTAGATCAAGCCTTCATAGGAGTACCACTGGCATGAGATCTAAAAAAAATCTTATGACTTAAATAGTATCTACAAAACTCTACACTCTATCTCCATCTCAAAAATCTAATGTATAGGGGATACAAAACCTAGAACCATCAAATGGTAATTAGAAACCTATGAGCTAAAACCATCCAAAAGTGTCACCCAAATTATCCTTAGATTAAAGATGCCTTATGATGTGTCATAATACATATCATATGTTGGTCAACAAGTGTAACTCCCCTTTATAGCTCTTTTATGCATCTAGAGGCCATAAAAGAGATATATGCAATGGGCACCGTAGGAAGTGTTGAGCAATTGAAATTTTTATTTTTACCAAAAACTAAGCTTATAGCCCATAAATTGAGTTTTTTCATTTTATATCTGAAAGTCACACCTTTTCTAATCTTAACATTAGGAGCAAGGTTGAGATACCTTTCTAAAAAATCAACTATATGCCTGTATACCTATACTTCTAGCTTTCATTTTATCATTTTTTGTTATTAATTTTTAACATTTTGATTGCTTACTAATTGTTGTGTTATACGTACTCATTTCACCTTCTACGTCATGTTCATACCTTGCTTTCCCCCACTTGGGTTTATTTTCCTTCCATCATACTTGACATGTTTTCCCTTATGCTTGTTTATCCTCCTTGCTCATACCTACCACTCCTTTCTTATTTTTATGTTTTCTCATACTTACCACAACATTTTTTATCCTCCATTGCCACTTCCCACTCTTATATGCATCATTATGCTTGGCCTTACTAATATTTTTATTTTATTTTCCTTCCCAAATAATTAACCTATGCTCCTATGTTCAATATACCTTATGATAGTAATCATATTATTATGATACTTACCATGCTTTGATCACATATTTATGTTATCTTGATATTTATAAGCCTTATCATGCCATTATCTCATGCTTAGATTGATCCTATGTTAATTATCTTATATTTCTTCTAAAGCTATCTTTTTAGATTCAAAACAACTTGGCCTCCCTATTTTTTTTATTGTGTTATCATTGCTTTCCCTTTTATGTTGTGGGCATTATATCTCCCCCATATCATCTTGCATTCAAATGAGTAATCATGTTCTTAGACCTACTTTACCACATTGGGGGTTATTCCCTATCCTATTTATGTGTCCTTACATACCATATTAGGGACGCCATATCCTTTTCATATTACCACTTACATTGTGACTCTATGACCATTTTTACTCTATGATTTGCCTATATTGGGGGAAACCACATACCTTGATGCTTATCTCTATCCCATATGCTTTCATGCCTATCATCTTATGCCTTATTTTATTATCATGTGATGCATTTATGATGTTTATTTTATAATTTTATGCACTTTCATTCACATTATGTGATCATAGTTACTTTGTATGTACTATTTTCCCAATCTTCTAATTGATTGCATATGATGGATGCAATGGGCATATACCATCACTAAACTTCCTACATTGAGATTTCAAGAAATGAATTATGCTACATAGACTCATCACTATGTCTAGATGTTTCATGTTTACATGAAACACAAGTCCTTGATACACCATACCATCCCACTATCACCACACTGGGTGAGGCATTACCACACCACTTTCCATGCATGAATAACTTGTTATCCCTACCCTCTTTGTTTACACTTTTTATTTTCCTAGATAGATAAATCAAGCTTGCAATTTGTGTCTACGCATTTCTTTCTCTATTTTTTAGGTTCATATGGATTGTGCATAGCAAGGAGGATGAACACACATAGATATCCAATCAAGTTCATTAATTTACATGGCCCCAACATTTATTTACACCCAAATACTTTTTCAATGCATGATGGCAAGTACTCATTTACTTTGAAATACACATTCATTTAGGATTCACATGCACCTAAACATGGGGACAAAATGTAATGGTGAAATTTGATTATTAATGCCAATTCTCTTTTGGTTGAGGTCTCGTATTAAGAAATCTCTATTCATTTAAGATTCACATGCATTTAAATATGAGAGCAAAATGTAATGGTTAACTTTGCATACTAATGTCAATTCCCGTTTAAATGTGGGCTCATATTAAGAGAATCTCTTAATACGATAAAATATACTGATATGCAACACACCTTTGTACTAAGTTTAACTTCTTTCCTTATTTACTCTTACTTACACACTTTGACATTATCCCTACCTTGTTTACACTTTTTCCCACACAACTATACATGTATACATATATGTGCATATGCAAGTAACAGATGCACAGTCAAGAACAGTCAAAAGAACAATATTAAGTCATAACTACAGAAAAGCATTCATAAGCGACTATATAACATAAAACAACTGCCATAAATAAATCAGATTTGATCATATAGAATCTAATAACTAGCATTCTTTTCTACACTAATGCCAGAAATAAATCATGAAATCCAGTACATCATCTATTCAAGTTGATGAATTCTGGCATTATTGTTCATTGTCTATGAATTTTGAGTAGATAAGGTTAGTGTGTGTAAGCAATTCCTTTTCCCACTATCTATTAGGGAAAAGATTAAAACTGGAATCATAGCTCTTCTTTGCAAACTGGTTTTATTAGTGCTGATCTTCCCCGGGAATTGTCTTTAATGATGCTTTCATTAATTGAAGTCTTGTCAAATTATGTTGGTTGTCACTTTCTTGGATGGATGCCATGTTTCAAGAGTCTTATTGGGTTACTTCGATTCATCCATTTTTTTAATTATTTTGGGTTATTAGTGGGTATAGTGAATTTTGTCTCCTTTATTTTATTTGCTACAAATGGTGTATATTTCCTTTATTTTGTTGGGTGAGTGTATTTTTGGTTTGAGGTTTCCCTCTTAACAGCTGCTGATTCTTTGTAAATTAGTTGTGCTTATTATACACTTTAGAATATGATGTTTAAATTAAAAAAAAAAGTGATAAATAGATTTAGAGTTTAAAATATCAATTTTTCTGATAAGTACATCAATCTGTCTAAAATGTGTTTGTTATGATTGTGATAGTTTGTTGAAGCTGAATATCTAGATCTCTAACGGTGGTGGATAGAAAAAGAAACCAACCTCCTGACCATTTTCTTAAAGTTGAGATTATGAAGAGTGTAATTGCTTTTTTTCAATGATTTCTGGATTTGATCGTGTGAGAATTTTTGAATTAATATGGATTGTGGAAACTTGATATCATTAAGTATAATTGCTGTCAATAGCAATGTGGGATGGAGTGATTACTATAGTCTTGTTGTTTAGGTTTAGGTCTTCTTTTGTTATAATTTTATTTGAAGTTTCAAGTCATGTCATAGTGGACTTTGTGTAGTTTGCTTTTGAAGTTTTGTTTTTTATTTTTTGAATTTTGTTGGATGTCATATTCATAGAATTTTATGTAGTCTTTAAAAGAAATTTCTTAATACTTTTAATTTAAAATTTGTGAATGGATATATATTAATAAGATGTATTGATTGTGGGTCAAATAAAAGTTATGATAAATATTTTATTTTGGTTGTTTCACCTTTAAAATATTTTAATAGATAAGAAGGATGTAGAATGGTTTTGTTTTACTATTTAGAGTCTATATTTATTGTTTATTTATAAAGATGCTAATTCTAAAGTAAATAAAATAATTTAATAGTTAAATGAAATAAAGATAACAAATTAAATAGTTAAAGTTAAAGAAAATAATTTCTTTTCATTGAAATAGTCATGTACTTATAGTATAATAAGCTTTAAAAAAAAAAAAAAAAATCAAATAAAAATAAAATAACAGTACATATAATCTAAAATAGCTTTGAAGTAAAATAAAATAATTTTTAATTAAATTAAATAGTTCTTAATAAATAAAACAGTTCTATATATATTTTTTTTAATTATTAGATATCTTTACCATTTGATCTACAAAAGGTTGACTAAGGACAATTCCCTGTTTGTAGGAAAATGTGTGGTTTATTTTATATGTAATTCTTCCAAACTCATAATCCAACTATATTTGAGTCTCTTTTTGAAGAGGAGATCATCCAGTGTTGCCTAGAATGGAAATTGATGACATGAAGTCGAGCAAAGTCCAGATAATAGAAGTGGGAAATGGGACAAAGAAAACGAATTCTTCTGCCCAACTCCAAGGAGTTCTCCACATGTATTCAGGCAATGGTGATGCAAGCTATGCAGAGAACTCTACAAGACAGAGGCATGTTTTCCATGTACTGCAACCACTGTTTCAGGAAGCCGTTGAGAAGCTCACATTCCCCAAGGAGGGTCCTTTAAGAATTACAGATCTTGGCTGTGCTACTGGTCTCAACACCATATCAGATATGGATTTTGTTGTCAGGACACTGAAAAATCTGTGCAATGGAACGGTAGTGAGAGATTTCCAAGCTTTCTTCTCCGATTTGCCATCCAATGACTTCAGTGGGCTGTTCAACCTGTTGGACCGGTGTAATCGCCCATATTTTGTTGCTGGGGTACCTGGATCCTTCTACAATGCCCTCTTTCCTCGCCCAAGCATTCATGTGTGCTATTCTATGATGGCTCTCCATTGGATTTCACAGGTAACAACTGCTTCATGTTTTCTTTCATGTGGGTTCATGTCATTTGAAATTTGCATGTTTTAAACTGATGAAAAGATGGTGTAACTCTTGAAAATGATTTATGGGTCCTTGGGTTCTTGTAACATGTTGTATTCTTTTCAGGCAGATACTGATTATGATTGTTATTGCAGGTCCCTGAGGCTGTTCTGCAAAAGGAATCTCCCTTGTACAACAGAGGAAGAGTGTGGATCAACAGAGGCAAGCATGAGGTTGTAGATGTTTACTCTAAACAGTCTCAGAAAGATCTCACTGCTTTCATGAAATGCAGAGCAGAAGAGATGGCAGCAGGAGGTGTAATGTTTTTGTGTTTGATGGGGAGGCCAGACACTTCACCCTCTTCTCAACAAGTTTCTGTTGAGGGTGAATTCTGTGGTCAGGACTTTGAAGATGCATGGGATGATCTTGTCATAGAGGCATACATTTCTCTTCCCCACCTTCTTCATGTTATGATACTGTGCTTGCATTGGTGATTAATATGATTTTCTTGCTCTGCAGGGGATCGTCAGCTTGGATTTGAGAGACTCATTCAATCTTCCATGGTATTTCCCAAATGCTATTGAGGTACCAGTAGAGAAAAGTGGAGCTTTTGAGATAGAGAGAGTGGAAGTATGTCAAGGGGTACCAAGCATGTCTCAGAAGGAATTTGAGCAGTGGGTGAGGGAGCCAAATATGTTTGCAAAGATGAAAGCAAATCTGGTTAAAAGTTTTGTGGGCAGTCTAGTTGAGGCCCACATTGGCATTGAGCGTTCAGACATGCTTTTCCAGAGGTTTGAGCAGAGAGCTGCAGCCCTTCTCCAGTCCTCTCCCCCTTCAAGATTTGTCACCTGCACTGTTGCCTCCCTCATCAGAAAGTAAATAGTTGTTTGTCCTGTTATAACAGTGACCTTTGGCACAACATAATATTTGGGTGATTCCCTCTCTTGTGGGGCTCAACTCTTACCCTTTGTGGGAAAGGGTGGACCAGTACAGACTTTTCTAAAGTCAGACTTTCCCAAAAATTATATATATTTCTGGCTTTTATTCTTAATATCAAATTCTTTGTGGCTTCTTTTGCTCAAGCCATTTCGTTGTATTGGGGAAAATAGTTGAGCTGTATTTGGAGACTATTTTGAGTACTAAATAATTATTTTATTTTAATTTAGAATTATTTTTATATTATATATTTAAATATATAAATTTTTATTTTTATTTAAGAATTATTTTATTTTTATTTTAAAAATAATTATATTTGTCCATTTTAATATATTTAATTTTTGTTTTTTTGTTTTTTTTTTACTAAATGAAAAATGTAATTTGTAGGTTATTTTTTAATACTTTCATTTATAAGTTAATATATATTTAAATTTTTTGATATCTTTATATTTAAAAATTAAATGTTGATTTATTTAATTTATGTAAAATCTTCATAAATAGTGTTTTTTATTTATTTTTACAATTCACCACAACTACCAACTTAACCAATCAAGCATCTTCATCTAGATTTTAAGTGTTAATTATAAAATTTCTTCATTCACTAAGATGACAACGAATCAATGTCACCACTTATATTCTCACACTAAAAGTGTTAAGCTCATATAGCTAGGGCCATTCTTAGACCCAAACTTAAACCTCGAGGGTTCATGGTAACCCTACCTACATATCCCCTCGTGGGAATTAGAGGCTTCACAGTTTGACCCACAATATTAGAGGGAGTTCATTCTCTCCTCTTGCATGAGATCTCTAATCTTGTCTTTAACCCATGACTTATTCATTAAGCGTAAGTTATTAATTAGTTAATTATATTATAATTATAATAACTTTGATAATAACTTTGCCATCAAGTGTTGGGTCCATATCAAACATTACCAAGAATTAGTGTACAAACATTCACACTATCCACAAGGGGCATAGGGTGATCCCACAATAGTGGTTTACAATTTTTGGCCAAATTGGACACTGAACTGATTTTTTCTAACTAAATTTTCACTTTCAGACACCTATAGCGGCTAAACCGTGAGGAATTTGAAGATGATACAAACTAGTGATTTGTGACATTTTATCTGTAGATTCTAATTTTATTTTATTTTCAAAAATTTTGGAATCAAATTGCACCTCTTTTTCCATCTCCTTCGAAAACTAGTTTTTGTTCAATAAACACAATTTTTAAGGAGTGACACACGTATAACACAAATTCCGTAACTATGATATCTACAATTGGTTTCATAGTGTTATATTGAATATTTTTTCCTTAATCAAGTTTTGAAGTCAAACCAATTACAATAATTTAGACATAGGCGGACCATATATAACATAACTTTTTTGTATGTATAGAAATTCAATTTTTTTTTCTTGTTGGATCAAGGACTTCAATATCACGGTGCACTCATATTTTTCAAAAAAAAATTATAATATTCTATTTTTCCACATGTACAGAACAAAGAGCTTGATTTTAGATGAAAAACCTACATTCACAAGAAATAAAAAATAAATATAATAATCAAATTTAATTTAATTAAAATTATACTTTTTTGGAAGCTTATAATAAGGACTACACACTTAAAAAAAAAAAAATTAATGAATTCATTTGATCCCCCAAAAAGTAAATAAAAAGTGGTTTTTTATCAACATTTTGATAGGTGTAAAAGAGACTTCATTATAGGTATGGTTTAAAACTAGTGGGGTTCTATCCAAGGGGGCTTGGTCTAAGGTGGTTTGATCAAACCCCCTTCAATTGGAATCCTTTAAATAGAACTTTTCAAGGCTTAAATCATTATATTTTCTAAAAATATGTGATTTCAGCAAAAATCAAGATCTCCCACAAAGTGTAAACCACTATTATGGCAGTACCCCATATCATACCATAATCCTAGGATCATGCATAATGACTGTCACAAGCATACCTCCATAAACACAACCTAACTAGCTCATACACACTACAAGTACAAAAGTTACTAGATCATACATAGATCACAAGTAAAATAGTGACTAGATCTTACATAGATCACAAGTACAATGGTGATTAGCTCCTCTGTACATCACAAGTATAATCATGACTTCCACATTTGCACATCATAAGTACAACAATTATTGTCTCATATGCATATCATATTTACATTAGTGACTAGCTCTAGCATTTATCGCAAATACATAGTGACGAGCTCCAACATACATCACATATACATAGTGACAAGCTCCAACATACATCATAAATACACAGTGATGAGCTCCAACATACATCGCATGCATAGTGACAAGCTTACACGTCACAATGGCTGACTTACACATGTCCATAATACATGCTAGACAGAAAGAATATTGGTGCATTGCTCACTAAATAGTGGGTTGTATCCTTTCCTCCGGTATTTTGCACCATTAGACAAATGGGAAGAGGATTCGATGCATCCCATACTACATTGTAGGTCCATCCTCAACCCAACAAGGCCAGGTACATAGTTTGACAATTGGGAAGGGGATTCAGTGCATCCCATACTACACTGCAGGTTTGTCCACCATACCAAAGCTTTCTCCAAATAGTGAACCTACCAAAACCTCGTGGATTTTGAATTCAATCGCCTATAGGCCACTGACAATAAGTCTGTCCACCCAAGAAGAAGTAGCTCCCGACATATAAGACCTTGTGACCTTAGTGATATTGTCAGCTATCTTCTTCACAATATTTGGTAACATTGGCATCGGTCACTTCTATGCCTTTAGTGATAGCCAATGAACCCCCCCAATACAATAGTTAGCCTCGGATTACCGTTACTCACATGGATGGGTCCCTACCCATGCAACCATTACCGTATCATAATCATAACCAAGGTAGCCCATAGCAACCTTCACCTCTATGAACCAGGTGAATGTCGGCCAGTCCCTAGCAGTAGCACATACATCGATCATTGGCACAGTCCAATGACTGCCTATCACTACTTAAATATCCCATAGGTTCACCCTTGGGCAGGTTATACATAACATGAATCACAATCATAATCAACAAATACACTTGCCTATACATAGAGACCACTAGATATGGAGTCGATATTCATAGCACATACAAGTTACATGAAGCCAACATGAGATGGAATTTATATATATTCAAATACTAATTATAAAGTTGTTAAATCTATTACTTAATTTAAATTAGTATTTAGAAGCACATTATGCATTAAATATAAGTTATTAAATTCCCTTAACTTGATCATACCCATCTAGTACCCATTCAATCTCAAACCGAAGCTTACATAGGAGGAAAAGTTAAACCATTTAAGAACAACCCCAACCCTAGAGTTATGCCCCCGAACCCTCCCCCTTTTGGACTTGAGGTCATAAAGGCATCCTTCACCCAAGGACTACCTACGTACATGCTTCCAAATGGATCAAAGTCACACATAGTTCTCCATACAAAATATCTCAAAGGTTGCATATACATAGTTTCCCACAATCAAGGTTTGGCTAACACTCCCCTCTTAAGGATATTGAGTTCTTGGATCAAACTCCATCCATTCTATATATAATATTGTTTGAACATCCTAATTCTCTTATAGCTTCATCTCATTGACGTAGGGGATAGGCTTATTACTTAATACAACATTACCTTGGTTCACACAACCCATAGGAAATCATTCCATTTGAAACTCATATTTAATAGGTTCAATATTGAAGCTCTTATACTCAAGGGGGTCAATAGATATCTTTGAAGGACATGCCATAGTATTTATAAGCTAGTTTTAAGATAAATCAATGCATGAATCCTACTTAAGAACCTAGCATTACTATATCCATTAGACCAATATATGAAAACATAACCCATTATTAATATTACTATAATATTCTTGATTTTCTAATTTCCTTTACCCTATGGTCTATTTTATTGATTGGGTAATTTATTTATATTAAATATGACCATGATGGTCAACAATAAGATCTCAAGAGATGTTGGATAGCATGATCTATAGGTTTATCTATTAACTTAATTTCAACAACATAATCAAATTAAATGATAGTTACCTTTCATTTAGTATATGACTAGATAGTACGGTTCCCTATAGATCTAATATCTTCCTTTGTTCACATGATAATTCCCATCTCAAGGTTCTCATATTAAGAGGTTGATAAACATTATCCTATCAATAAGGCCACATAAAAATCCTTTGAACAACAAGAGACATAACACCCTAGCTACGAATGGGCTTTAAGCATGATCAATGATGAGATCGTACTTAAGGAAATTGGCAATCCTATAGCAAGCAAATTATCATATGATAAAGTGCACTCATTAATATAATTAATAGTACTATTCTTAACCTTTGGTTTCATTTGTATTTTTCACTAGCATTGTGATATAACAAGAAAAATAACCCTTAGCTTTTAGAAGTGAAACTCCATGAAGAGTATATGCCTTTTATCTTTAATGAAATAATCCTATTTAGTTTTTTCCCCCAATTAGAGGAAAAATCTACTTTTCTTGGAAGGTAAAATTTAGTCACCTCTTTTCCAAGTGATCATCATGGTATGATTATAATAATCTAGCACAATATCATCACATTATTACCTTAATAAAATATTGATCCCTACTCCACCAAGTTATTCCCCTCAGAATTGGAACCTTAAAATATTTAAGATGGATAAATAATCACTTCTAAATAAACCATATTTATATAGCAAACCAAATGGAGATAAAGAAACTTTAATTCCTTTTACAAACTTCTTCCCAAAACTATTATTCTAGTCATTCTATTGGTGGATCTAACTTGTTTATATCCCACCCCACAATGAGGCTTGATAACTACTCATATACATATTTACTTCTGCACATACCGTCGAATAAAATACATCCCTTTGGACACCAAAATCACTCATTATTTAGCACTTGTTAACAATGATTAAATAAAGGTTGGTTTTGTGTGTATACAACTTACATCTATTTGCATTTATTTAAGTATACACCTAGCTATATGCAGCCATGCTCACATAAACAGCCCCACATAATTAAATATATTCAAAATTCTAGGCTTAAGAATGATTATTTCACTTGTTTGAATCTCATATATTTATGGTTTGAATCTTGAGCTTATATATAGTGGAAACATCAACTATTTTTCATTGATAATAATTATAATTCATTGTACAATAACAATTCTCATGATTAAATGAAATATCACATTTCATTGAGACATTTTGTCAAATTGATCACGTACTTTGTCTCGGCTTTCATTGTTTCCACTCAGGAGAAAGGAGAATCGATATGCTACATGTTTGAAGAGGCATTCTATATTTTACCAACAATCATGACTTTTACAATAAAATTTTTATCAATTAACTACCTAGCAATTGATTTTTGGGGTGTGACTTTCTGATGTAGTCTACAATCCCTACACTTGGTCTCTTAATTCCCCTTTCACCCATGTTCAATCAACCCCGCCTCTATTCTTCCTTTTCGTGTTTCTCTCTGCTCTTTATCTCTTGTGTGATCTTTGCATTCTTTCTCCATGCATTTTCATGGCCTCTTTGATTTTTGAGGGTTGTCCATAGCCTATTACAGACCTTCCTCCTAGCTTAGATAAGGAGAATGATGGCTATGGTTGTGGAATGTGGCTTTCACACTTGCCAATAGTATTTACTTGAAAGTTCTTGAGACTTTTAACAAATCCATTTTGTGCATATATGGCCTTGCATCCTCCCCTAATTTATTTTCCCTTTGTCTTCTCTTTTCTCATGTATATTCTACATTCAGATATCTTTCCCTCCCATGTCATGTTCTCTACATACCTCCTATCGACCTCTGGTATGAATTTCTCTTCTCTTCATGCCCAAATGCCTCCATTTCCTATGTTTTTCTCCCATCTACATGTGTCCATAATTCCTCTAACCTTTATGCTTTGGTGGCTTCCCATAAGCTTTTCCAAAAGATCTCATTTATTTTTTCTTGTACTTAGGTTAGTCAGACATACACCTACTTTTTATTTTTTCCTAAAAATTTAGTACTACTGCATTGAAATTTCAAATTTCACCAAATAGATTTACCTTTTTTCCAAAAATATAATAGTATCTTAGAAACTAAATTCAATTTGATACAAATTCTATTCTTACATATTTTTCAAATTATGTTAATAACTTATTCATTTTTTTATGTTAAGTTGTCTAAGTCTATTTTTCTAAATTTTCATTGCCACTTAAGGGCCTAGTTTGGACCCCCATAACCCTGCACTGACCCAACTAAGTCTTAAAATTTATTTTAACCTAACTAATGGATCTTAAATAAAAAATGATTTTGGGAATGAATTAAAATAATTATGTTAGTATAAAGTATTGTATCTTCAATATTTTTAATGATTGGGATAAGAATGATTTATCCCAACTATAAAGAGTTCATGATTTAATATGCTATTGATCATTAAAATAAATACTTAATTAAAATCATCCATGGAACTAATTGACATAAATTGAAATTGTATTTAATTTAAAATATCAAATAAAAATTACCTTCAAGTAAAATTTGTCTTTATAATTGATTTTATTCCATCTAACGTGACTTAGATAAAACTCATTAATTGAATCATATAAGTTTTTGTATATGAGATATTTTATAATGGTATATTTAGATTAATTTTCTATCCTCAACCGTGTTCCAACCTTTTCCAAGGTGTTAACAACTAGATTGTGTTGCAAAGAAATATGAAGGACTTCGATCACAAGAAATTGTAAAATGTGAGGAAGACTTTTATCTTCAAGATGGGTTGTTATATAAGGTAGGAAAATTGTGTGTTCCAAAGCACAAAGGCTTCTATAGTGATTCATATACTTCCAAAGTGGTAGGACTATGTGTAGGTGGTGTTGTCATTGATGTCAATAAGCTTTGTTATTGTCATTAATATCAACTATATGAGAAGTAAATTGTTTCAAGTGTCAAAAGTTGGTATTGAGTTGATGTTGTCTCTAATGTTGCTTTGATTAGTTGCATTATGTTGTCATTAGTAAGTTATTGATGTCAACCTCTAGTGTTGCTTTGATAAGCTTTTGTCTATGAATGTATGGTTGAGTTGCTATATTGCAATTGGCTTGATGGTGATGAGGAAGTACTAAAGATGTTGATAATATGTTTCTAGTTCTTGGTTTCCAAGTGCTTTTTAGAAATTTGAATAAAAAGAGTAAACAATATGTTGTAGTGGTGTTTTGTGTTGCAGAGTAGTGTTTAAATTTGGCTCCACCTTCTTCTGGGTTGAAGATCTTCTTGTGCGGTTTGGATATGTTGATCAAATTTTTTCAAAGGTGTCACATCCAAAATTTGGTGTGTTGGATCATTGTGAAGAGGAAGTTGTGTTCACCAATGTGTGAGATGTGTATTGTAGAGGTGTTTGGGAGAAATTTTTTGCTCCACATTTCTCCGCAAAGTGGTTTAGGCCTTGTGGATCTAGAAGGATGTTGATAGTATGTGTATCTTTATTTAGATGAAGTTGTTCGTGGTTTTGTGCTTTGGAAGTCAGTTTCTTGAATTGTAGTGTATGACAGAGTTGTTTGAGTGTATTAGGCGTGTACATTCTTCAAGTGAAAGTTGTTGTGAAGGAATTTGTTGGATTTCACAATGTTTGTAGAATATTCTAGATTGTGTTCAAATTTTATGTGGTGTTTGTGAGTCATCTTTGGATTTGAGGAAGCGTATACTTAAGTGTTAATGGTGTTAACACAAGTTTGACCAACCTTGGGTGTTTACACTAATTGCAAAGTTGCTTTAATTTTTGTGGAAGTGTGGTGTGGTGTGACGGATGAGTGGTATTAGGTCCTAGCTAAAGTGTGTTATGGTCTGCCTTCATTTCTTTCCACTATGGGAATTTTTTGGTGTTGACCTAATTTAAATTTGCATAGTTGAGGTGCATAGCCAGCCTTGGAGAATGTTTTTAAGGTTTAAGATGGTATAAATAAGTGTTTAATTGTTGAGGGATGATACAATAGATGAGTATGATGTGAATGATGCAAAGTGCAGAGTTGTAGGGTGTGAATTTGTGAAGTGTCGTGTGAGCTTTCATGTGTTAGATTATTGAATGTAGTGAGTAGAAGGTGTCTACAATTATTCAGAAAGATTGCAAAGGTTTTTATGATGTTGTGGTGGATCTTTTTGTTGCATTGAGATGGATTTTTCATAGTAACATTCTTCTCTATCTTCTTTTCTATTCTCGTAGTGAGCCCTCTAGTATTGAGCCCTATTATATTCGATGTTGATATTACTTTATATTGTGAGCTAATCCTCATCATGGTTTTTCTCATCTTAAGTTTTCCATGTAAATCTGGTGTTTCTTTGTGTATGGTGGGTCAAACCACAATAGTGGTTTACAAATTTTATGAGGAAGGAAATTTGATTTTTCTTCCTCTCCCCATACTCAATGGGTTCGGTCAAACTCTGTGGTTTGGCCGAACAACCTTTTATGTTCGACTGAACATAAGTGTTCGGTCGAACCATTCGTTCGACCGAACCCCCTGAAATAAGGCATAAAAAAAATATCCAAAATTGTCACTGTCATTTTTCACTTTTTTCTACTTTCCCTGTGCTCTGTGCGTGCGGCAAATGGAAAACGTGAACATCAAACGGCAAATGGAAAACTCGACTTCATATCTCCGGCGAACGACAAACTCGACTTCATCTCTCCATAGTTCATCAACCTGACTTGCATATCTCAGCAGGTTTGTCAAATTCAAATTTCATAGACTTCAAAATGTGTTTGTTTGTTAAATTTCTAAACCCTAAATGCAAAAATTTTCAAATTTTTTGATTTGAAACTGCATTTGTTTGAAAGTTTCTAAAGCCGTTTCAACATACACTATTTCTATGATACATTTCTACTCTGTTAAAAAATTAACATGCCCTATCTATGCTTCCACATTTTGCATACATTTATACCTAGGCACCTCTAATTTATTTGAGGCATTATATCAAACAGTTCATTAACAAATTTATTTGAGGCATTATATCAAACAGTTCATGGTAATTTTTGACAGAGTATGATAGAAATAGTGTTTCCATTATATGCACCCTATATCAAACAATTCATTGACAAATTTATTTGAGGCATTATATCAAACAGTTCATGGTAATTTTTGATGGAATATGATAGAAATAGTGTTTCCATTGTATGCACCCTATATCAAACAGTTCATTAACAAATTTATTTGAGGCATTATATCAAAAACACTATTGGAAATGTATTTGAGGCATTATATCAAAAACACTATTTCTATCATACTCCATCAAAAACACTATTGGAAATTTATTTGAGGCATTATATCAAACAGTTCATTAACAAATTTATTTGAGACATTATATCAAACAGTTAATGATATAAAGTTTAGGGTGCATACAATGGAAACTTGGATAAAATTCTTCATATTTTTCCTTTGAGTCTTATGACATTACTCCAAAAATGGTTGGTGAACTAAATGTATGAATCACATTATGGTTTCACATTATGGTTCTTAGATCATGATCTTCACATTATATACATTTTACATAATGGTTCATCTTATTATGTTTTACAATATATACATTTTACATCATGCTTTCACATTTTATAAATAAAAATTCTTGAAGCTAATTAAGGCTTTGAGTTGGGAAACTTTAATATTATTGCTCACTCTTAATCTATAAAAAATTGAATTAATTGAATTATTTTTGGTTCAATAAGGTAGTTGGGAATGGTGGATTGAATAATTAGGGCTTTACAATGGTTTTTTCATGAGTGGGTATGGATAATTTGTTACATGGTTTCAACTTAATTTTTTGTTTTGTGAAATTTGGATTGGTCTTTGTTTTTAATTAATTGAATAAATTTAGAGGAAAGAAACTAGATTGTTTGAATGAAATGTATAATAAAATAGTTCTATTAGGATTAGAAGGAATGAAGGTATTATTAAATTTTCTATTTTACAACTCAAAAGAGAATAAAGAAAAGGGTGTGCCTTGTTTGTTGTTAATTTTTATTTAGTAAAAGTGAATGAGAACCATTCAAATGAAAATAAACCTCCATTACAAAAGTCTTAGGATGTCTAAATCCTAGAATGAATTCCTCATGTTTCCTCCTAAATGGGTGTTTTATTTTTTAATAGAGTTCATGCATGAATTAGCCCCTATATCTAGAGATCCCTATCAAACAAACACTTCATATTTGCATGAATTAAAGGATTGAACCTAAATGACATTTTAAAGAAAGGATTTATATGTTCTAGTGTCTTGTCATGGGATGCTCCAACTATTTTTATGAAAAAGAAAGATAAGACACTTTTCCAAGTTGTCTTGATTATGTATGTTCAATAAATAAACAATTAACATTAATATCCACCACCTAAAATAGATGACTTATTTTACTAATTGAGAGGGGTGGCCATATTTTAAAAAATAGGTCTAATATTCAATTACAATTAGCAAAGAATAAAGGAGGAATACATTCATAAAACTACATTTAGAACTAGGTATAGGACATCAAAATTATATGTTTGAGGCAATGCATATAAGACACCCATATACAAAATAGTACAAAAGAAAGAGAAAAAATGTAAAGAATGTGTGCTTGTAATCTATACTTGAGAGCATTAAAATTTTGAAATTAAACATAAAGAATAATAGGATTTATAAATTAAATACATGAGGCTATTATATAATATCAAAAAAGACTATTTTAAAGTTTAAATTATTTATATTTTAATTTTAGGGTAAATACTTTTGGTTGAATTTATGAATTAGAAATAGAAATTTTGAAAGGGCCCCACCCTTTTACAAAGACCAATAAAGAGACAAAAAATGATCAATCATATTGGCATGGAACAACAACAAGAAAAATATAGTTGTAAGTTAGAAAAATAACATCCAATTAGAAATACTCCACCAATAGTGGCAATGTATCTAATAAAGAGGGTCGTTTTCCCAAAAACATTAGTAGATCTATCATTTCACAACTTGAATCCAAAATTCTTCAAGGAACTATATCTTATTGTGAACCTTATCCTTTTCCATGAATTCAAACCTAGTTCAGGTTTGTAATGGAGTTTCCATCTTTAGTTTCCAAACTTGAGACCAAAGGGAATAAAGGGTTCCTATAATCTTCTAAACTTGAACCTTCTTCATATTTTTAAATTATTAGAAGAAATTCCAAGAGGTGAATGTTGCAATTCAAGAGAATGGTAGAGGCAATGAACTCCAACTAATCCATCCGTAACATGATTCTTGTCTTTACCAATCTCCTCTAAATTTCTCTTGACAAGACCTTCTAAATTAGTCATGTCTACAAGAGGATCAACCACCCCTCGATTATGCTCAAAGGGAGTCTCAACCAAATCCTAAGGTAAACAAGGCTCCATCTCATCCTTATGCATTTTGTTCAACCTTGCCTTCCTCTAAAATTCCTAAACCTATAAAATACGTAGCTATCTACATATGACAACATGGTGAAAACACAAGAAAATCCTATAGCATGACATGTTGAACCCAAATAACCAAATTCAAAAATAATTTAATCTATAAGTATAAATAGTTTGATGGTAGAAACTTTATACATATAAAATATGATAAATGTGTGATTATTTTTCTTTCCACTCTATAAATTTTTGATGTGCTTGGCTATATAATTGAGATGATTCACTCATAATGTAATGATAAAAATTTAGTATGTATGAAAGAAATATTTTCAAGACATCAAACTACCATTCTACATAACTCTCACATGGAAATAAGAATATTATTTTATTTTAACTAAAGAAATTGTGTGTACTCTATCTTGAAAATTATTAATTAATTTTGAATTATATACTTATAATTTAAAATAAGAGCATCCTTTGTAACATGGAATAGATAGGTTAATTTTAATGAAATAAAATATGTTTTTATATTAAGAAAAATTTACAAATATATGGAACTCATACATTGAGAAATTGACTAAGATGTAACTCTGTATGAGAATTAAGATGCCTGAATAATTTATATACCTTCTTTAAATAATTAACATTAGAAATTAATACTTGGCTCATATTGTATACCCACCTCCCAATGGTCTTGGAATGGATGCATTTAGATGGAGAAGGATTTCAAAAGGCTCATGGTACTTGTGGACCCCTCAAAGGCATGATATATAACACATGAACTTTATTTATGAAATTTGGTCTTTAGTTGTTGGCTTCTAGTATGAATGTTATCTATAAGGTGGAATTCTTAGTTGAGACTCAATCTTCCATTGTTGGTTTCTAGTGTGATTATACAATATGCTCGCCAAACTGTATTAATTTCTAATGTTAATTATTCAAAGAAGGTTTTGTTTCATAAGAAGAGACCTATGTTGACATATTCCAAGGCATGTTATTATCCACAATGCATGACACTTCTTCACGTCTCTACCAAGTTCTAAACAGATACAGATCTACTATTTCCATGGAGGAGATTGATGATTTAAGAAGAAAATATCATGCCATTTCTTTCTTGAGAAGTCATGTTTGCATTCATGATTTACAACTTCCATCTTCATCCAAAAAGAAATTGTGTTATCATTATGTGCTTGATATTAAAAAATCAAAACCTTCATTTGAGCATGATCGCCAACACAAAGGTAAACAAGTGGAAACAAAAGAAAGCTTGGTTAATGGCTTTCAGCATGTTGGTGGAAAATCTGCATCTTTTTTAAAGTGGCTTCCTAGCTTATCAGTCTTATGTTTAGTAAGGTTTTGTAATCTCCACTGTGTTATGTATTTGGGTCACGGGTATATCTAGTATGATGTCTTCTTTTGGGTATTTTGGGTGCATAAGAGAATGTGCATATGTACTGATGTATTCAACCAATGTGCTTTTGTAATGTTGTAATCAGGAAATTGGCCATTTGTACTAGGACCTCACTGGTCTTTTTGATATTTTGTAAAATTTGTTACTCGGACTGCAACTAGGGGTTTTCTTGCTAGTTCTTTCCCGCCAGTTTGTCCGCCTGAACCAGCTATATGTAAAATATTATATATAAATAAAATTATAAGTGGTCTCCCACTTTTGCTTAAAAAAAAAGTTCTTGTAAATGTCCACATCTTTTTCCTTGACACAGTTGCTATTTCTTAAAAGATTTCTTATGATTTTTCATAATGTTGGTCAATACTTTACTGTAAATATTATATAGTCATTCTCTTAAATGTCATAAGAATATGTCATAAGAGGGTTTCATCTTATAAAGCTATAATGATATTATATGCTCTTAGAACATCTTAGACCACCTCCCTTGAAACATTCAACAAATGACAAATAACTACCAACACAAAGTGAGATGCCTCATTTCCTAATATGAGGACAAAATAATAAATCAAAATACTAGGATGCAAGGTTGACCAACCTTTCCCAATACTTGGCTAAGTTTATCATCTATTGAGGAGTGGATCCCAACAATAATTGTGCTTAGTGCTTACTACTAATCCAAGGAATACCTATTCATTTTTTCTTTATTGTATGCCTAATGACTCCTCATCTCAAGTTAAATTGTGGGAATGGACTTTTATGCCCTCCCTATGACTGAATGGCTACAAGGAGGTGAATATGATATGGTGGAAAAAAACCAAGATACAAGTTGGTTTAGTTCTCATAAACTCTCTAAAAAATAATTGAATTCCCACGTCCTAACTAGAAAACCCATGAGGGGTTTAGATCCCATTTTAGACAAAAAATATTCTTATACTGATCACTAGTTCACTTGGAACAACTAAAGAGATGGTGAACTAAGGGAAACTTAGTTGTATTGATAGATTAAAACTTAGTTATTTCTCTTTCCATTGTCCCCTCTCCACAAAACACCCTTATTTAAGTAGATTCTATTAAACCTATCTCACATATCACCTCCCAATTCTTTAAACTTTTCAAACTTCTTATTCCTCATACCTAATAATCTATCCTTCAAGCTCAACACTTCCCACCTCAATCAAATTGATCACCTTGCTTCCCTAATATCCCTTTGGTTGATGCTCCTAGACCTCATCAAAATGGTAAGTGGATACAATTGTAGAATGATGCGATTAAATCTATTGCACTACCTTACTATGATCTTACAATAATAATATGGCTAGAGAAAGAGATCTAGAATGGAAAAAAAAATATGGATCCAAATAGAAAAAAAAAACTTGTTTTGGCTTTAGCACTTACTAATAACTTTTCTACAATGAGTGGTTGCTTCCGTTGAAATAAAACTTAGAAGATTTGAACTTAATTGTGGTAGAGGATCTCAATTAAGAGATAGGCTACATTTGATGAAAGGATATAAGGGATACAAATTATTTTTTAGTTATCTCGAACATATTTACATTCTCGAGAGTGGATAATATCTATCATTGATCAAGAGAGGTAGTTCCATGACAACTCTAATGATATTAAATCCATTTTCCTCCAACATTACAAATAATTTTTAATTGATCTAGTTGAAGGAGATCCACGTCAAGATATAGTTGAGGAATTGATTGGCACTTGCATACCCAAAATAATTGGTCTCAAAAAATAGGCACATTTAGATAATTTATTCACCCTTGAGGAGGTTGATATTTCCTTGAAGGATTTGAATACTCAAAAAGTCTTCGAATAGATGGTTTAGCTACACAATTCCTTAAAACAATATGTCCATTCATCAAGGAGGACTCTATGAGGTATAAAAAGTAGCTTTATCAAAGGGATCCATCATTTAAATTCTATTAATCAAGGGTTGATAAATTAATTCCTAAAGGAAAAATATTTTTTTTTATCTGAGGGTGGATACTAATTACTCTTCTTAATACCTCCTACAAGATTGCGGCTAAATCCATAGCTAAAATAATTGAATAGATGACACAAGAAATTGTAAGACTAGAAAAAACTATATTTATAAGAGGGAGATTTAAATTATAAAACTTGAATCTTTTTAAGGTATCTCATTAGATTCTACTTACTCTAACTTAAATTTAAAAAACAACATTAAAATCCACAAAACAAATTTCAAAGACATAATAAATTATTACAATATTATTTAAAAATCTAATTGTAATGAACATGTTATAGTAATAAATATTCAAATTTTAAATCTATGAAAATATATATAACCAAATGATCCTTAGTTTTCATATATAATTTGTGATGAGAATGTTGAATATTGTAATTTTTTAGGCCAATCTTTAGGCACTAATTCACCATTGTTAAAATGATCCTTAGTTTATTCATTATTTTTTTTATGATTATAATTTTTTTCAATTTCTATTAAACCAAACTCAAAATAATGGTATATAGATTAAGATTCTTGTCTTTATCATAATTAGAAGTTGTATAAATTGTTAAATTATATATTTTTTAACATGAATTATATATTTTGAAGTTCATTTATGTTAATAACTATTAGATTAGATATTTTTATCCCCAATTATTTTCAAATAATTTTACACTAATCTTTTTTTCTTATTCTTTCTTTCATTGTTTCATTTAAAATCTAAACCATTTAAGGATGCTATGTTATAGATTATAGTTGTCTTCCAATTATTTTTAAATTGTTAATGGTATGAAAATATTATTGATGAGTAGATGAATTATTAGAACTCTTTTAGATAAATATATTCTCTATATCAGATAGATATTTACCAAGGCCTCATTGCTTCTTTAGGTGTACATACATATATAACATGGAAAATGAAGATGTTCCACCTGTAGAAAATTTGTTTGGAAATACCACTAATGAGATTAAAAAAATGAGAGATTAATTAGCACAGGGTGCAAACCTGAGGATATATAGTGAACCATGCATGTTAATATTGCATAGTCTAGAAAAACTAAAAGATGAACTTGAGAGGACTAGTGCACATTCCCTAGATAGAGTAGTTGTTATTCTTTCCCGCATGCGGGAAGAAGTACATGGTGATGTTCCCCTTAAACAAATACAGGATAATGTCACCAAAGAAATGATAAAAGCCACTTGTTTTCCATTTTATCAAAATGTGTGTAAGGTTAGGGGATACCAGGTTACTAGATGTGTCGATCATTCTATGGCCTCATTGATCTACCCACGATTTCTCACAGCACATGGTCTATACCCAAACAATGACCAGATTCCATTGTATTTTGTTCAGCAGTTGTATGTTGAGGTCCATTTGGGCATCAAAGTTAACTACCTGGAAATTCCACCATATGCTGGTCAGGGGCATGGCAGGATTGCTGATAGGCCCACCTATCATCAATCAGATAGACCACCCCCAATGTTTAGGGTATTGGTTGGTAAGAGGTCTCCTACTCTCACCCCAGCTCTAGCCCCCATAGAAGATGAGGTTGTCATTTCTTCCCAAAAGGAAGCAATTGACACTGTAGGTGACATTGCGGCTACCACCACTAAGATATATGATGATCATGTAGGTCAGTATTTGATGTCCAGACATTCCCGATCCATGCCATTTTTAGCACAGTGGACCACCATGGATCCTTTTACAGTGGTTGGAATCCCTACTCCTACACAACTTGATGCACTTATAGGAGATATGGCACACATGACTCTGCATTGTCTGGCTGAGGACATGTTGGAGGCATATGCCAACATTGCATTAGACAATGGGATCGGTATAGAGCATATTAGAGATCATTTGAGATGTAGAGGTCGTTCAGTTCTAGGATCCCATCACTCTCAGCCGAGCACTAGTGCGCATCAGGATCCACCTATAGTTCATTCGATAGCTACATAGACTATGGGTTTTACTGATATGTTGATTGGTTCTGGTTCATCATCGTTGATGCCATCTCACCTTTATAGTCCTCTACATTCATCATTTTGGCTGACATAGGATAGACTTAACCCGTTTGGTGGATATCGGATGATGTGCATGTATGTGTATGCATGTGCATGTTTCAATTCTTTTTCATTATTTTTTATATTTTTTTTTTTAACTAGATATTCATGTAAGTTGATATATATATGTATATATATTGTTACAGTGGACATACCTCATATCACTCCTAGCCTTGGTCCAGATCATGTGCATGATCGATGTGACTCTGTGGATGAATCTGCTACTTGATGGACATGTGAGTTTTACATTTTATATAATCACACATGTATATGTACATGCAATATTTATGTATGCATAGATCTAGATTGATATTTAAAAATACAAGTTCATTTAAAAATAACTTTCATAAAATTTATTTAATATAAATTATATGTATTTAACACATCCTATACACAATTTTATTTGCAGGGCTCAACACATCCATCAGAGCATGACAGTTCTCATTTAGATGGCCATTCGACTAGGAGTAGACATTCATATTAGGCCATGCACACTAGATTTATGATCTTTACCACATTTATTTGCTTATACATGATGATCTTTAGTATTTGAGATTTGATGATCTCTAACTTACATTTGCTTATATGATATACATACATTTGCTTATTTGTTGATCTTTAGTATTCGAAATTTGATTATCTTTAATTTACATTTTTCTTATATGATATGTACACATATTTTCTTATATGATATATACATACATTTTCCTCTTTGCTTATAATATGTGTTATGTTTATATGTATTGAATCCCTTTACATGTATGTACATGTGTTTGCTTATGGTTTAAACATGTTTACACATAATATATGTATTCATTTGCTTTAAATATTCAATATACATACATGTTTTCTTATTTTATGATCTCTTACAACTTACATTTCTTTATATTCAATATACATTTGATCTCTAGTAGAATTTTAGGGAAATCAATGCCACTTTATAATTAAGTTCATTCATGTTGATCATAATAAATATTTTTTTTTTAAATCACTTAAGCAACATGAACCATTGAGTTGAGAACAAGATATAATATTTTTAACAAGTAACTTGAAATTCAATTCAAATTATACCTCTATTATACATTTTGACAAATGGCTTGAAATTCAGTTTCAAATATAATGAAGAAAATTTAATTCAAATTATGCACTCTATTATACATTTTTGACAAGTGGCGGAAATTTAATTCAAATATAATAATTAAGAAAATTCAATTTAAATTATACCTCTATTATACATTTTTGACAAGTAAAAAAATTCTAAAATTACTAGATATGTTGTGCATGCCTATGCATTAAATAACAACAAACTCCACAATGAAATAACTTGTTTTTTTACCACTTGATTCATTTAAACTAGGATCCTAGTTATTCCATGTACACTAGAATAATTTTTCCCATCCATATGCATATAAATAGAAGCATGCTTTCACTAATGGATATCAAATTGCAAGATTAATTCTCATTTATATCACTTGGAGCGAAGATTTTGGAGAAGATATTTTTTCACATTTATCAAGGAGGCAAATATTGGAGAGACAACTTTTCATTTTTATCAATCAAGGCAAATTTTGGAGGAGAGTTTAACTAAGTTAGTAGAGGACTTGTTTTGAGTCATCTTGAAGAAGAAAATGGGACAACAAAGAAAAAGAAAAAATGTGTCTCAACGAAAATTGTCAAAAGAAGAACATAAGAGGTGTGAACAAAACTTGGAAAATTATCATAGAAAGAAACAAGGTACATCTTGTTTCTTCTATCTCTCACTCTCAAGTGTGTGTTTAGGAATTTATTTTGAAAAAACATGAGTATTCATTTGATGGGATGGAATCCATAATTTGTGCATTACTCCACCCAATAATTTGGTTAGTACACCTAAGCATAAATTTGTATGTGCATACATTTTGCATTGGCTTTATTATTAAAATTAGAAATGTTTAATGTATGACCATTTTTCAACTTACAATACCCCAACTTAAAATGTACTCTTAAACTAAAATATTGTACATTAAATCCTTCCCTACAAACCTTACACTTATCTTTTACCAATACCTTTGTTTTAATGTTTTGTCATCAACGTTATCATTGTTGAAGCCTTAAATACCTGTTTTCTCTTTACTTTGTTCATGAAGAAAATGATAGTGTACTTCAATACATGCTTAGTTCTCAATGAAGGCAAATTTTGTGTCCTCACTATGCCACTTTGATTTTTTCATAAAATTTTTTTCAACCACATTAATTATTTTATGAAACACCAAATTCCTATATGTTAACTTGCACTTTGAAAGGAAACCATTATTTTTTTTCTTAATTATTCATGGAAACTACACCTTCATGTACAATGAAGTAGCATTCTAATGTTGATATTTGGTGATCAATATCCCCTATCCAATCTACATTGAAACATCTAATTAGCTTAAGATTTTTCTAAACTCCCATTGAATTTAATCTAATGATCAATAGTTCCTTAAAAATATTTTTTAAATATTTTAATAAATGCCCAATTCTAACTCAAGCTATATGGTGCCAAGGAATAATAGTTATGTATGATAGATTATTCTTTAAATTGTGTCTTAACACACATTTTTTTTGAAGGTTTCTAACCATCATTGCACTTGAATGACTATAAATACTATTAAATGTTCTCAAGTCATCTTGGTCATGCAAGTTGCAATGTTTATCTGATCCTTGACTCTAATTCCTTAAGCCAATTCTTTTTGTTTCAATATTTGTGTTTGGTTTTAGTTGATTATTTGGGTTGTGTTTTATGTCCCATAATTTTTTAACTTTTTTCATCTTAGCACATATTAGAAATTTATTTGAAACCTTGAAACATCTTATAGCCCAATTTTGTTGGGGTTCTTTGGATCACCTTGTTATACTCTAAGGGTTTCCTTTGCTATATCACTAGCCTAAAAGTTCTAAGTCACTTGTATGCATAATCCTCAAACTTTGATGCTTGGCATGAATTTCACCTATGTGTATCCTATCCTTGGCTATGCATTTATGGATTTTTTTTCATACATGTGCATGTAGTTTTTTTGTGTCTTTGGTCTTTTCTTTTCATCACTTCAATGTTCTCAAATTATTTTTATGTTTTATGCTCTAGGGATTCCTCAAGCTCGAGTGGAGCCAAATCTAGATATTAGATCAAACGAATCCGTTGAAGAACACATGGACCTTGAAGTTAGGGAGAAGACCCAAGTTCAAACAATGCTTGTTGGAGAGGGGTCAAGATCACTTCCTTCTATTGGTATGGATGAGCATATAAAACTAGCACAAGCTTCTCTCACTTATAGCATCATGTTTTATTAGTTTGTTTGCTTGCATACATAAACTTCACTTATATAACATCATCTCTCACTTTTGTTTGCAAAATATTTTGTGACATGTAGGAAGGGCTCAACAAGAAGGAAGTTTGCATGCTCAATTCGAGCCAAATCTAGACATTGGATCAAATGAATCCGCTCAAGAATGCATGGTCCTTGAAGATAGGGAGGAGGCACAATTTCAAACAATGCATGTTGGAGAGGGGTCGGGATCACTTCCTCCTACTGGTATGGATGAGCATATAAAACTAGTTGAGAAGGTGGGGAAACAAATTTCTCATAGAAATTTAGATCATTTACTTGAAATGGATATAGAGAAACTCAAATATTATGCCAACCAGCCTTATAATAAGAGAAAGAGGTCAATGACTAAATCTGTAAATGGAATGATTAATCATCATTTCAATCGTCTTGATACACTTGAAAAAACCCAATTTTTATCACATTTACTTCTTTGTGATGAGCTCAAAGAGTCATTACAATTGTTGGGTGTACATTCAACATCAAATAAGAAGAAACACATGGTATTACAAAAAGGATATTGTTCAAAATGTTAAAAAGAGGTTTAGATTCCATTGGGAAAAGGATCTCAATCCCGATGGATAAGGCTACTACAAGAAGGGGTGATGTTGACATCTATTGTACATCAAGATATAGCAAGAAAATAAAAATGTCAGCACTTTCAACTGAAATTGGTTATAGTATAACCACATTGATAAAATATGAGAAAAAGAGAAAGTTTTTGGATGAGAGTTTAGAAGAAAATTGGGCAATTATGTGTAGAGCTCCCCATTCTGACAGGATTGAAGATGTTGTTAGGAACTTGGTCTCAGGTTTTGGCATGATCAAACTCGTCCATCATCAAATACTAGAGATGTTATGAGACGCAGGATTGGACCTAGTATTTATGAAAATCATATCAAACATTGGCTAGACATAACACAATTTGAGATGTATATGAACTTTTGTAATGCATATCATCATATAAAGATTGGGCAAACAATGTTTCAAAGGTTAAAGCCATATTATGTGAAGATAAACAAGTTTTTTGAAACTTGTTGTTGTCGTTATCATATTGAATTTGATCTCTACTATCAGGTGTTTCGAAAGATGAGAGAAGAAAGATGTGGGTTTCAAAATGCACCTCCTAAAAAGGCAAGTTTGTTCATAAAGTCTATATTATGTGATCATGAAAATGGACCTCAAATAAACTACATAAAAGGAATTTGTGAGACATGTGGAAATTTGGCTAAATTTCCTTCAAGAATTGAGGATACTAACCTAACAAAGACAATAAATTGCAAGAGGTAAGTACTATTTTTAGAGAGTTTATTTGTTTCAATTTCTCATAGATTGTTATTTGGATTCTCTTTGATGTAATGTTTCATTGATTGTGTGGTTTATTAGTTATTCACATATTTTACTCACACAGGTACAAGTATGTAAAGTCGCAAAAAAAATTTGGGAAAGAATCCACAAGGTTAAACTATGTAGAAGAGA
>VDFB02193867.1:107736392-107860068 GCA_007258455.2 Sequoia sempervirens | reverse complement strand
ACCCTTATACCCCCTACCCTTTATCTCTCTCCCACTCCCCCCTCTCTCTCTCAAGTATCTCCCTCCTACCCCCACTCTCCCTTTCTCTCCCACTCCCTCCATATCTCTCTCTCAAGTCATAGTTTAAAAAGAATATTATTTATATTTATATTAATATTAAATATTATTTTTTAATGGAGGGGGTTCGACCGAACCTTTTTAGAATGTTCGACCAAACCCCATTCAAATCTATTTTTTATTGTATGTTAAATGGGTTTGGTCGAACACTAGTTTGGTCGAACATTAATTTTTTATTTCTACCAAACCCACTTATTTTCACCCACATCCTCTCAGGCACCAAAATTGCTTAGAATTTTGCACTTCAAAGCTCAATTTGAGAATGAAAATGGAGGAGATATCAGAAACCCAACTAGTATCAGGTTTCCCTCAAAACGAGCTATCTAACGAATAAAATTTTAATATGTTTTGATTATATTATCTATTTGTTTTTTAAGTTTTATTAAATATAGGTTTTTCACTGAAAACAAAACTCTATGTTCTGCACATGTGGAAAAATAGAAGATTATCAAAAAAAAATTTAAAAATATGAGTGCACTAGATATTGGAGTCCTTGATCCAACAAAAAAAAAAAAATTGATACATATAGTAAAATTTATGCGTTATACGGTCGCGTTATGTCTGAATTGTAATTGATTTGACTTTGAAACTTTATTAAAGAAAAAAATATTCAATAAAAACTATCTAACCAAGTGGAAGCACTAGATATCAAAGTTACAAATCTAAATTGAAGAATTATAATTTTATCTTTCAAGGAAAAAAAAATTATGTGTTATACGGTGTGTGTCACTTATTAAAAATGTTGTTTTTTGAAAAAAACCAATTTTCATGTGAGATGGAAAAAGAAGTGCAATCTGATTCCAAAAATTTTAAAAAATATATTTTTAGAATCTACAGACAAAATGTGACAAGACTCTAGTTTACATCATCTTCAAATTCCTCACGGTTTAACCGCTATAGATGCCCGAATGTGAAGATTTAGTTTTAAAAAAAATCAGTGTCCAGTTTGGCCAAAAATTGTAAACCACTATTGTGGGATCACCCTGATGTTGATTTGGTTATGTTTATGTTATTTGCTTTCATGATAAATCATTCTAACAGATTAAGGGTTAATTGAATTAATATGGATCTGAATGTTTGTGAGGGCTTTGAAGTTTTAAGGTACAACTTATTCACCCCCACTCTCAGTTGTCTTGTGCATTCAACAAATTGAATAGTCTATTTATTGACTATTGAAAACCATATGATCTATGAAAATTATCTATAATAACTATTTCATGTTAATATTTTTTTTAAGAAAAGGTAGCTAAGCTACTATAAGATTGTATTAATAATTATAGAATTTTTTACATCAAATATTCACCCAATTAAACCAAAATGCTTCTTAGAGAAAATTTACAAAATCAAGAAGAATGCCATATCAGAAGCTAATAGAAGAGAGGACATATACAATTGTAGAAAAAACCAATACCCACAATTTTTCTCAAGAAATTAACCATTAATGTAGCTCTCTAAGGAGGAATCCATCTCAGAGACACGAGGGAAGAACATCATTGAGTGGGGATCATCGTTTGCATGTTTAATTAGGAAATGAGTTGCATAAAACATAGACACTGTTGGGTTTGGTGAAGCCCAAATATTCTTTCTAATTATGACAACAGTTTATCTCACACTCAAAATGGATGCCTTTTGTAACTGACTTCTTTTTGGCATGTATTTGCTAATTTAGAAGTTGAGCGTTTTGGTGGATTTTTTCCATTTTGGAGATGAGATTGAATTATAAAGTTGTTGCTACTTGAATATCATATTGTATTGAGAATTAATAAAAGAGATTCCCCTATTGAAAGTGGATGTAGTCTATAAGACGAACCACTATAAAAATTTTGTGTTCTTGTTTGTGTGTGTGTTTGTTCATTCATTTCATTTTCTGTAATTTCTTCTTTCATTTAGCTTCTACAATTTTATCAACAATTGGTAGATCAAAGCTTTGGTGAAAAAGTTGTTTTGGAAATCTTGAAGAATTTCCAGGAAAATGGACATAGCATCTTTGGATGATTGGGCTTGAGCTCTCATGTCTTGGTCGTGTGGCTCTAGAGAGAGTTTTGATGAAGTGGGAGTTGTTCGTATAGATGATGATGAAGATTTTTGGGCTTCTCAGAAGAAGTTGTTGGATCAGTTAGATAATGAAGTTGATTATGTTATTGAGGAGTTTCTTGGTATGTTGGAACTTGACAATGACATGGAGTAAATGCAAGAAATAAAAAGTGTTGTGGCTCAGCCTGGAGAAGCGGAAGAGGTAGAAAAAATATTTTATTTTGTTGATAACGAAGTTTCTCATTTCAAGTTGCAGCAAGAGGTCACTGATTCAAACACGTGTTCAAAGAATGGTTATAGTACTTTGCCTGTAGGGAAAAAGGTTAGATTTGATTTTCCAATGGAAGTAGTCTCTGTGATTACAGAATGCAGCAAATTAGATGTGCTAGAGAGTCACAATAAAGTGGGAGCTGTGGTGACAATTGCGGACAGTGACACGGAGCTAGATGAAATTGTGCCAATGGAAATAGATGATCCTCTTGTCTATTTGGTTGTTGTAGTGGATTTGCATGTTTTGGTAGAAGCTGAGAATAGTGATACCAGAACGGCGGAGCTGTGGACCTAGAGTTTGTTGGTGCGGAGGAGGAGAAATTCTAGGCCGATAGCACAGATGCAGTTGGTGAAAAAAATATACTAGAGGATGTTGAAAGTTTTTTGGAGAAACTAAGAAAGAAGAAGCAGAAATTTTCCAAATTCTAGGATCGGGCAGAGAGGATGGAGGTGGAAGGGTATACAGGGTAGCCTCTGTATTCAAAGTGGTTTGGCCTAGCACCGGAGGATCGAGCCATATTTGTGGACGAGGTGAAGTGTGTGGGTTGTTTGAAATGTGCTTTGCTGGCACTTGAGATGTTTGCAATTGAGACTTCCCATGGTCGAGCTTGGGCCATTAGATAGTGGGCTGAGTCAGAGGAGATTGTTAGCGATGCCATACAAGCATGTCCAGTCAATAACATTTCATTGGTGGAAAGACAACATTCAATGGATATGGCTGCCTTGATGTCGACTACCGAAGAGCTTCAAAGGGTCAAGCAAGAGTTGAGCTTAGCTATGGATTTGAGGACCCTGCCCATTGCTCCTATTTCGAACCCAATTGCCAATGATTGTTCCACCAAAGAAGGGCTCAAGTTGTGCTTTGATTTCTCTAAGAGTGGTTCGAGGCTTAATGATGATAAGGAATTTCTCAACAACAGGAGCTACATTTCTTTACATTGGAATGTCTTTTTCATGTTCTGTGAAGCAACGAGAATGCGCCAGTTGTGAAATAGGTTCAAGACAAGGCGAGGAAAATGGCCAGGGTGTGGAGGAAAAAGATGGGGCTCGAAAAGAGCTTAGAGAGTGTGAGTAAATTGGACATGCAAGAATTTTTGCAGTTATAGGTGACATTTCAGATTGGAAAGGACTTGGAACAGAACAAGCTTTGTGAGTTCTTGTTGCAAATTGTGTGCATCAGTGAATGTCCTGTGCTGGTATTGTTTGAGAAAGCCTTTGAGGCTTTGGATTTTGTGGTGGTGGAGACAATTGAGTTTGAAGATGATGAGGATGAGTAATTGCCACAGCCGATGACTCTAAAAAAAGTCATAAGGAGTTTGCAGTTTGCAGCTGCCATGGAAAATGATGAGAAATCTAATTGTATGGATTTGCAGTTTGTGCATGGTTATTACAGCATAGAGCCAAGTGAATTTAGGAGGTTGTTCCAAGCATCTATGTTTTGAAGTGATGCAGAGAAGGGGAGCATAGATGCGGGTGATGGTATAGTGTATTTTGAACCTGCAGAAAGTGGTGTTTCTAATTATGGATTAATGGGTGCATTTGTGTTAACCTTTGTTCTATCTGATTTGGCCTGGAGAAGACTAATCCAATGTGTCCATGAAAAAATTCTGGCAAAGCTAAAATCTTCGTTGGGGATTATATAAATGCTTGCAGTAGGGAATATCTCTAAGCAACTATCTCAAGCAATATTTGGCCTTCAAGTGGGAGATTGTTGGGTTCGGTGAAGCCCAAATATTCTTTCTAATTATGATGGCAATTTCTCTCACACTCGAAATGGATGCCTTTTGTAACTGACTTCTTTTTGGCATGTATTTGTTAATTTAGAAGTTGACCGTTTTGGTGGGTTTTTTCCATTTTGGAGATGAGATTGAATTATAAAGTTGTTGTTGCTTGAATATTGTATTGTATTGAGAATTAATAAAAAATATTCCCCTATTGAAAGTGGATGTAGTCTATAAAATGATTCACTATAAAAATTATGTGTTCTTGTTTGTGTGTGTTTGTTCGTTCATTTCATTTTCTACAATTTCTTCTTTCATTTAGCTTCTGCAATTTTATCAATAGACACAACAATACACAGAATTGAAGCTCCAAGATGAGGCTGAAGAGAAGAAGCCACATCAACAAGTCTAAAGATGAAAATATTTCAAAGAACCAGCCAAACCACCCACAAGACCACAAACCAATATTCCATGACACAGAGAATCGGGAAGACTGAGCAACTGCAAGCATAAAAAAATTATAAATCTTGATATCATACCCAACATGGAAGAGCCCCCACAGGAGCCTTAAACACTTTATTGTAGAATTGGATTCATGTCCTCACAAGAGAAGACAAAAATGGGACTGAACAATCAATATCCCTGTTAGCCAATAAATTTTCCACACTATTAGCTTCCTTGAAACAATGACAACATTCAAAATATGTGAAATTGTGAAACAAGGAAGTGATATGGTAAAGCAAATAATTTAAGTGCCAAGTGTTGGAAGACTTTCATGAGAGTTCCTCTATCACCACTTGCAATTTCTTATTCAAAATTAAGAATCAAAGCATTGAATTCTGCCATGTTATTAGTACCAATGTTTAACATTTTACAATCTACCCTAAAAAAATTTCTCTTGTTATCTCTTAAGACCAAACCAACACCAAATAAGCCTAGGTTACTCCTTGAGGCACCATCAAAGTTTAGTTTGATCATTCCCTCCAAAGGAGGGACCCACTTTATCTCCTTTCTATTAACTTTAGTAAGTTTCCCAAGGATTGAACCCTGTGAGGGAGGAAGTTTCAAAAGGGGCCAAAATCTTAACACCCAAGAATCCCAAGAAGAGAAAGCATATTTCAAGTTTAGAATCTACACTACAAAGGACATGGTTGTCTCAGAAATGGCTGATTCAATCTTTAGGAGAACTTGATTTATATCCAACACTTTCTTTCTAAAGATTATATTGTTCCTTTCTAACCAAATTTTCCAAATGATAATCGACAAACTTAACTCCCAGATGCACCCAAACACATAAGATTTATATAGAGAAGGCCAACATTTAAAATTTTGCAAGTGCAAACAATGAAGTGGACCAAATCAACCAAGTTTCCTTTGAATCTAAGTCAGACATTTGTTTGTAAAATCATAAGATAACAACAAGTGATTAGTACTTTCATATGCCTTACCACAAAGAACACAAGGGAAGAGGGGTGTAATACCGGGCTGATCTAGCCTCATGCTAGATAAAAAAAATTCTTTAAGAGAAAGCCATGTGAATGCTCCAAGATTTGGTAGAATAGCAAGTCCCCAACAAAGAGAAGAAGGCAAGTCAAAATATTGATGAGGGATTAGCAAGAGCCTGTAGCCATCCTTAACATTATAGGAACCTATTTTGGATTTGACACAAACAATTTCATCCTCCTTATTGGAAACCAAAATCTATCTCTACACCAATTCCTTCCATAGAGACACCTTCAAATCTTGGGGAGTAGGTAGGAAGTCAAAGGATTTCCAACACATTGAAGGAGGCGAAGAAGACCAATCAAGTACCATATAGTTTTCCATTTTATAGCTCCATAGATTTTTGAGTACAAATTTGAAATTAAGTGCCACTTCCCAAAAGACCTAAGAGGTTTATGACCATTCCATGCATTATCCAAAAACAAAGCTTTTTTTCCATTGTGTATTACCCATGACAAATGATATAGTATGATGGATCTGCAAGATGTGATGAAATTCCAAACCTTAGAACCCTAAGGAGGATTTCTTAAGGTAAAAATCCTTTCCTTTTCAAGAGAGACGAGGTATTTATATCTCATTATTTGATACCACTTAGAATCTGAATCTGAATATAACCTCCACAAAAGCTTTTCCCCCAATGCCTTGTTCTAGGAAATCATGTCGTGCAAACTAGAACCTCCCATATCTTTTGGGGGATAAACTTTATCCCTAGCCACAAGGGGATTTTCTTCTTTACTTTAACATTCTCATCCCATAAGAAATCCCTAACAACCTTCTAAAGAGCATCTGACTTACCTTTAGGCACCTTGAGGAAAGACATCTGATAAATCATAAGGGATTGGTGAGTAGAATTTATCATTACCAGCTTACCAGCTAGAGAGATCTACTTTGATTTCCACAAGGAAATCCTATTAGACATAGAGGAAATAATTTGATCCCAAAAGCTATGTTTTTCCTTACCTGAAAATAAAGGCATCCCAAGGTACTTGCAAGGAAAAGAATCCTACCTGAAACCCCCAAAATGGATGAGCCTCCCCATGACCAAAGGATTCACATTTAAGAAAAAGATCTTGGATTTATCCTTATTTATTTGTTGACCAGAACAAGAAGTGTAAATTGAGAGAAAATTTTGCATAGCTTTAGCCTCGAATAACCTAGGATGTCCAAAAAGTAGGGTGTCATCCTCAAATAGAGAGTGAGTAATTGGCCAAGGGAAGTTGTTAATTTTGATTCCCTTCGAGAGATTTCTAGTGTTAGCTGCAGAGATTGCCCTACCCAGACCCTCCACCATGAGGATGAATAGAAAAGGAGATAGGGGATCACCTTTCCTAACACCCTAAGTAGCTAAAAAGAAACACAAGGATCTCCATTCACAAGTATAGAAAATTTCACCCCAAAAATACAAGAGATCAATTTGCACCATCTACCTAAGAAGCCAAATTTTACCAGAACTACCAATAGGAATTCCCAACTGACTTTATCATATGCTTTCATCATGTCAAGTTTTAAGATAATAGAAGAAATCTCTTCTAATATAATGGAATGAAGAACCTCATGCACGAAGATAGCACCATCAACAATTTCCCTCCCTGGCACAAAACCCCCTTGTTCCTCCAAAATGATCAAGGGAATGAGAGTAGCCAACCATGTACTTGTAACCACTCAATGCATGCCAAGGGTGCTCAATGTATGTATAATGAAAACACAAAATAATCACCCAATGTGGTAGAATAGCATAAATAACAAAAGTAACATCCATTATAAACCATCCATTTGAACATCAATAATCATGTTCACATTTAATCAATACGTGAAAATAATATGCACATCTCTAAGAACCGAAGCATACAAATAAGCTAGGCATATAAACACACAAATTTTAACAACCTTCATTTTGAGGAACCTCATATTTAACATGTGATGGTTCATACACACCATTCGGAGCAAGAATACAACCACAACAAAAATCACAAGAAAATGGTGAAGTTGAAACATTGATATCACATTAAAAAGATGCATCTAGGAAGGGCACTACACCTCATGGTTTGAATTGTGGATATGATCCAAGCCCATGGATCTAAACTTTGGCATACAAATTTGATATTTTCTAAACTTTAATATTAATTTTAGTTCTACTTGGTGCTTGTGACCTGCAATTATGTAATTCATGATGTTAAAGAGTAACTTTCATGGTTTTTCTAGGAATAGTGTTTTCTCTCTTAGGCAAACCCCTCAGATGTTGGTTTAAAAATTTTGTGAAACAATTGAAGACAACAAGTAGCCATGAAGAGAATGTACTATGTGTTGATGGAAGCAAGTAATGTGTTAATAAATATTTTGATAATAAAATTGAATTCTCTCTCTATACATAAGATGTGTCGTGTTAGGTGTTTTGAAATGAATTATTGTTAGTCCTTAAATAAAAATTCAAAGATGGCAAGTGAAATCATTTGATAATTCAAGTCAACTCAAAATGAATAATAGAAGAGGTTAGACCAACCCTAATTTGAAATTTGAATTTTTAAAATTTGAGTTCATTTTTGCAAGCTAATGACTTAGATCACTAACATAAATTGTGAATTTAAATCTTATCTAAGAATGAATAAACTAGAGATTAAAGCTAATTTTTAAATATAAAATTAAATAAAATTAGATAAACTTTAATTGTATAACATTACATCACTTGTACATTTATCATTACATAGAAATAATAAAATCAAAATAAACTAATAAAATAAATAAATTGAAAATATACCATTTGCACAATTAAAAAATCTAAAAACGTTACATTCGTTTGTCATCCATTCCTATACTATATACTTAGATCTTAAGTGAGTCCCACAATTAAATTAAAACTAATTAGATGAAAAGAATATCAATTATGGTTCTCAATTCTTATATATTATTCAATGTCATCATCTTTTTCTCCTTTGTATTAATAAAAGGACCTATAATGATTAAATAATTATGAGCACTTACATCTTAGGCCCACTTTCAAAGGGTATAAGTGCCATCAATAACTTTAATATATTTAATAGGCAGTCACTTTGTTTTTCAACTTAAAATAATCTATGTACTATTATAATATTCTGATTATTTTTGAGAAAATAAGTTTAAATCAATTTTAAAATTTTATGCTGATGTCACAATAACTATTCTTAAAAGGAACCCAAAAATGTCACATGGTTGTTTGATAGTCAAAATTATATTGTGAAAAATTCAAATCTACCTGAATATCTTGCTACAAGAACATGTCATTTTAGTCAATATCACAATTTTATATATATATAATATTAAAACTAAAGATGGTATTTCAATTGATTGAATACAATTGGGGAAAGTGATAGTATTTTTCTTGATTACACCACCCATTAACGTTCAAATCTTTGGAGGTATGATAATAGGGATGAGGCTGTGATCGTGTTCCTGATGACTTTGACAGAATGGATACCCGAGTTCTAATAATAGAACAAGCTATTTAGAAGATAGACAGATTAGAGAGAGTTTCCTCTGGATTTAACTGTGTGCTATTTTTTGCATCAACGTTTCAGATCACACTCTGTGATCCATCATCAGGATGAAAAGAGTTGTGAAAGTGATCCAAAACGTTGATGCAAAAAATAGCACACTGTTAAATCCACAAGAAACTCTCTCTAATCGTTATGGACTATAAAAATCTAATATCTCAGATAGACAGATTGTTTTAATAACCAAACTGCTAAAACAATATAGTTGACAAGAATCATCAACCCACATTATAACTGATCACAAAACAAACTCCAAAACTATTTTTAACACTTGATGCACTTGGTCTTTATTGGAGTTTTTACAAAGGAAAAAGGCTTCTCCATCGTTTCGAGATTGGATTGGTACCACAGTAGTCATAACAACGTACATGATGATATTATACAGTATGATTTCTTTTGAATCGCAGTGGACCACAAAAAAGGAATGAAAAGACTTCACCATAATTGTTTATCTACATAACAAATTTCCTTTTCAAGATAGAATACAGGAATAAATTAAAAAGGAAAAAATGATCCCAACTTGGGTGGGTGGTTGGAATAAGGTGTTTTTAATTATATTGAATAATGGTCTTCTGTTTTTTTGTTTTCGAAAAGGTATTACAGTAGAGATAAAGATCGCCATGCTTGTATTTGCCAGCAAGGAAATAAAAGAACAGTTCTTCTGATTACCATACATTTAGCATTGAAATCCGCCAAACATTAAACAAGGATTAACAAAAGAGGCCACCAATACCAAGCTTGAAAACCATTAGCAATAGATACAAAATTAATGATAGAAGGATATCAACAAAGTACATTTTTGAGACTAATTTTTGTGTGTCTGGAATATATGTAATCTATTTATAATTTCAAAAGAAGAATTCAAATACAAAATATGATAGATGGTTTGAAGTCATAAAATTTCTGTGATTTTTTATTTTTAATGAGTGTAATATTTGTTGTTTTTAAAATGGATTTTCTTCTTATTTATTTTTCTTTTTATAACGTTTATCTATGTATCAACTAATTTTTATATATTATATTGACTTAAAGTTTGAATGTAAAAATGTTATACACCAAGATTATATTATTATTGTGCACTAAATGATCCTCTCCATGGATAAAATCAACAAAGATGGATTCATTCTTAAACTTGATAGGAACAAGGCTTACAATATGTTGTCATGGTCTTTCTTGTATAAGGTTCCTCACAACTTCAAACTCTAATAAATTTTCAAAAAATTGATCTAATCATGCATTTCTACCCCTATGTTATTGGTGTCGGTTAATGACTACCCAATTTGTTTATTTATTGGTAGAAAAGGTTTGGGGTAAGGCGATTTCATCTCAACTTTCCTCTTTTTTATTCTAATTGAAGTTTTAGGTGTTGAAATTAATGCATAATACCCAAAACATTTAATTCATTTCCTACATAACTTTATAAGAGAAAAACATGCATGCAAGCTTATAACAAAAAAATATAATGTAAAGATAAAATAGACAAGCCACAAGATAACTCAAGATATACCCTAGAAAAACCCTCAAGAGAGAAAAACTCAATCTCTAAAAGCATCCACACTCTATGTATTTTTCAACAATAAAACATTACAATGCACTTATAAAGTTTCCATGAATACTTATGAAATATCAAGTTCTTCCAATGCACTCTTCATGTGTCCAAGCATATATCACACAACTACCAAGCATGTGCTTGTTTTAATATATTCAAGCTCACACAAAAACAACCAAGTGGTAAGATAAAACCATGTGCCTGAAAACTGAGTAGAAAAAACCATTGACCCTTCATTTAAATTTTGACACTAAGTTTTCACATTATTAAATATTTTCCCAATTAATTATTTTATGTCTCCTATTCCGATGTTCACTAGGTAGGATCATTCATTCAAAGTTAAGTAAAGGCAAGATAAATGGTTTTAAAATATCTTCTTCTATTAATCCTTATTCTCAACAATAATTTGTGGATGACATTATTATTTTGGGTGAAACTTTAGTGTTGGAAAAAAATGAGATTAAAAGCTTGTTGTTTAAGTATGAAAATACCTTATGGTAAAAGGTATATATTGAGAAGAGTTTTTTTCTTTTTTCTTTTTCTTTTTTTAATCTAAATACTCTTGTAGAGAGATAGAGAAGTATTTTCCAAATCTTTGGATGCCACCTCAAAGTGCTACACCCTTAATCCTATAGCGTACATAGAGTTATGAGTAGTCAGTTTGTGGCTACCACAACTCTAAATTAAGTTATGTAATCATCATTATATAGCCCTCCTTAGATAATTAGTTCATCTTAGGTGTTATGTATAGGTATCTAACGTAGTTTGGGTGGCATCCAAGGCATAATTAAGGTATATATAGGAGCTCTAGTGGTTAGTTTAGGTCATCATCATATTGTAAATTTTATTCTTCATGAAGATTTTGTGAGGTTTTCCCCTTCCAAGTGATTTATTAATATCAAATATTATCAAGTATTTGTAGCAAATTTCATACTATATTCTTCTCTTGTGAAAGTTATTTCATTATAAATTTATTCCAGAATTTTAGAGGTAAAAAATCAAGGTGATTTTTTCAACTCAAGAGGTCAAATTAGGAAGCACACATCTCTCTCAAATTGGTAATTTTTTTTCTTAATTTTAAAGGTGTTTTCAAGTTCATAATGACTCTAATACAGTCTAGATTTGATGTTATTTGGAATAGATCTAAGGAAGTTATTATGAAATTAGGCTTTCCACCAAATCTTCTCTCAAGACTACAACTCAACAAATTTCTTGATGTTTTTCAAAATGTCTAATCTAGGATCAAGTTATAATAATTTTTTTAAATTATTTAGATTTATTTTGTGTGATTTATTAAAAAATTGTTTTTCACATCATGGCAAGGCCTAGCACAAGAGGCAAATTAAGTCATAGTAGACCTAGAAACTATCAAGACAAGGAGGATATAGTAATTAAGGAGTTTGATCCTAATGATATGAAGGATGAAAACATAAAGTTTAAGGGAGATATTTCATCATTGAGGGAAAAGACTAAAATCATGCAAGTGGGTAAGTGCGCCAAGTTGTGACACAAAAATGGCTCTTAAGATTCCATTTTTTTCTAAAATCAGCAAAGTCTTATGTGCACGTGAAAATGAAGATAGTTATGCTCAAAATTTGAAGACGCGGTAAGAACAAGAGTTGAAGTGCTCCGAGTCTAGTTTTTTAAAATTTCAAAAATTGAAATGGTGAGAAATTAGCTAACACCATGCAGTTTATCCTCGTTCTTTTAGCTAATTTTTTTAATGAATATATAATATTTTATGAATTTTTGAAGTGCACATCCTAAAAAGCTAAAATTTGACTGTGCTCCCTCCTAAATTTTTGGAAAACTAATCGAAACTCAATTTTTTTCATCATGTGTAGAATGGAGTCTAGCTTAAAAAAATGTAATTTGTTTCAAGATTCGATGAACGAGTAAAAATCTATCATAAAACTAGCACATGTTGGTTTTTGACAAAAAGTGGAGGTAATAACAAGAGAAGTTATAGATGAAAACCTTAACATAATCAAAACATAATTTTTTTTATATATTTAGATAGCTAAGAGAGAGCCTAACGTCATCATGATTTTCTTATAAAATTGCATTGAAAGACATGCAAATGTGATGGTTAGCATGGCCCAAAATATGTGAAAATTTGGTACCCTCCTAAGAAAATCACATCCATAAGCATCTCATTTGGTCAACACAAAATTTGGTGCTCTCCAAATGGCACATCCCATTTATCACTTGCAAAATTTGGCAAGCACCAAATGGGATGTGCCATTTAGAGAGCGCCAAATTTTGCACTCGCCAAATGAGATGCATTGACAAAAAATAACTTTTCTTTATCTTTGTGAATCTCTCCACCACTTTTATAACACTTAGAGTTCATGGTTTATGATCGTTGATGGATAGTTGAGGTTTTACCTTTCACTCCCTCTCTACCTCCTTCCCTCTTAACCAATACGTACCCATTCTCTCTCAACCCTCTCTAGGTCTCTCCTACACTCTCTACCTTGTCTTCTATCCTTAGGGTTTAAGGTACAGGGTTGAGGGTTTAATGTATAGGATAACTCCCCCTCTTAGGTCTCTTCCTCCCTTTATCCCTCCCACCCCCTCTCTCTCAAGTCTCTCCCTTGATATATCCCTTCCACCCTCTGTCTCATGGATCTCTTGCACCCCCTCTCCCTATCTCAAGTCTCTCCCTTTCACCCTAACTATACAACTCTCTCTCCCTTTCTCTATCCCTCCCACCCTCTGTATTTTTGATCTCTCGCACCCCCTCTCCCTCTCTCAAGTCTCTCCCTTCCACCCTAACCAAAAAAATCTCTCCCTCACTGTATCTCTCCCACCCTTTGTCTCTTGGATCTCTTGCACTCCTCTCCCACTCTCAAGTCTCCCTCCCACGCTAACTAGACAACTCTCTCCCTCGCAAGTTTCTCTCTCTCAATTCTCTCCCACTCCATCTCTCTCACCCTCTGAAGTATCTCTCTCAGGTTTCTCTCCCTCTCATTTCATTCTCTCTCAGGTCTCTCCCTCAAAATATCCCTCTCACCCCCTCTCCCTCTCTCATGTCTCCCCCCACCCTAACTAGATATATCTCTCTCCCTCTCAACTCTCTCTCACTCTAACCCCCTCTCTCACACTCCCTATCTCTTAGGTATCTCCCTCAAAATATCCCTCTTTCCCCCTCTCCCTCTCTCAAGTCTCAAACTCTCATCCTAACTAGATAACTCTCTTTCTCCAACGGTAGTCTCTCTCTATTAGGTTTCACTCCCTCCTACTGTACCTAGAAAAATGTCTTACTCCAACCCCCTCTCTCACACTCCATCTCTCTCTCCCACTCAATTATTTCTCTCTCTCACACTCCAACTCCCTCTCTCAGGTATTTATCTTTCTCTTTCCCTCTCATCCCTCTCTCTCACGTGTCTCTCTCTCAATTGTCTCCCACTCCCTCTCTCTCAGGTCTCTCCGTAAAAATATCCCTCCCAACCCCTCTCCCTCTCTCAAATCTCTCCCCCCACCCTAAATAGATATATATATCTCCCTCTCAAGTCTCTCTCTCTTAGGTCTCACTCCCTCCCACCCTATCTAGACAACTCTCTCTCACTCCAACCCCCTCTCTCACAATCCCTCTCTCTTAGATATCTCCCTCAAAATATCCTTCCCAACCCCTCTCCCTCTCTTAGGTCTCTCCCCTCACCCTAACTAGATAACTCTCTCTCTCCCTTTCAATTCTCTCTCTCTCAGGTCTCACTCCCTCCCAACCTACCTAGACTACTCTCTCTCACTCCAAACCCCTCTCTCACTCTCTCTCTCTCTCTCAGGTCTCTCCCTCAAAATATCCCTCCCACCCACTCTCCCTCTCTCAGGTCTCTCCCTCCCATTCTAACTAGATAACTCTCTTTCTCTGATCGTACTCTCTCTCTCAAGTCTTACTCCCTTCCACTCTACCAAGACAAATATCTCTCACTCCAAACCCCTCTCTGACACTCTATCTCTCTCCTTCTTAGGTCTTTCTCTCTCTCTCACTCCAAAACCCTCTCTTAGGTATTTATCTTTCTCTCCCCCTCTCATCTCTCTCTCTTAGGTCTCTCTCTCAAGTCTCTCCTCCCACCCTACCTAGACAATGCTCTCTCACTCCAACCCCCTCTCTCACACTCCCTCTCTCTCTCCCTCTCAAGTCTTTCTCTCTCTCACACACACTCCAACTCCCTCTCTCAAGTATTTATCTCTCTATCTCTCTCTCTCTAGTATCTCTCTCAAGTGTCACCCACTCCCTCTCTCTCAGGTATCTCCCTCAAAATGTCACACCCAACCCCTCTCCCTCTCTCAGATCTCTCTACCACACTATCTAGATAACTCTCTCTCTCCCTCTCAATTATCACTCCCTCCCACCCTACCTAGACTACTATCTCTCACTCAAACCCCTTCTTTCACACTCCCTCTCTCAAGTCTCTCCCTCCCATCCTAACTAAATAACTCTCTTTCTCTGATGTAGTAGTCTCTCTCTTAGGTCTCACACCCTACCTAGAAAAATATATCACTCCAACCCCCTCTCTCACATTCCCTTTATCTTTTCTTCTTAGTTCTTTCTCTCCTTATCTCTCTCACTCCATCTCCCTCTCCCAGGTATTTATCTTTCTCTCTCTCTCTCTCTCATCTCTCTCTCTCTCTCAGGTCTCTCCCTCAAAATATCCCTCCCAACCCGTCTTCCTCTCTCAGGTCTTTCCCCCCACTCTAACTAGATAACTCTATCTATCCCTCTCAAGTCTCTCTCTCTCTCAAGTCTCTCCCTCAAAATATCCCTCCCACCCCCTCTCTCTCTCTCAGGTATCTCCCTCTCATATTAAATAGATAAACCTCTTTCTTTGATGTATTAGTTTCTCTCTATCGGGTCTCACTCTGTCCCACCCTACCCAAATAAATCTCTCTCACTCCAACCCCCTCTCTCACACCGCCTATATCTCTCCCTCTTAGGTCTCTCTCTCACTCACTCACTCCAACTCCCTCTCTTAGGTCTTTACATTTCTCTCTCCATCTCATCTCTCCCTCTTAGGTCTCTCTCAGGTGTCTTCCACTCCCTCGCTATCAAGTATCTCCCTCAAAATATCCCTCCCAACCCTTCTCCATCTCTCAAGTCTCTCCTTCCACACTAACTAGATAACTATCTCTCTCCCTCTCAAGTTTCTCTCTCTCAAGTATCACTCCCTCCCACCCTACCTAAACCACTCTCTCTCACTCTAACCCTCTCTCTCACACTCCCTCTCTTAGGTATCTCCCTAAAAATATCCCTCCCACCCCTTTGCCCTCTCTCATGTCTCTCCCTCCCATCCTAACTAGATAACTCTCTTTCTCTTATGTAATAGTATCTCTCTCTTAGGTCTCACTCCCTCCCACCCTACCTAGACAAATCTCTCTTACTCCAACCCCCTCTCTCACACTCCCTCTCTCTCCCTCTTAGGTCTTCCTCTCTCTATCTATCTCACTCCATCTCCCTATCTTAGGTCTTTATCTTTCTCTCTCCCACTCATCTCCCTCTCTCTCTCTCTTAGGTCTCTCCCTCAAAATATCCCAACCCCTCTCCTCTCTCAAGTCTCTTCCCCAACTTAACCATAGATAACCTCTCTCTCCCTTTCAAGTCTCTCTCTCTCAATTCTCACCCCTCCCTCCTACCTACCTAGACTACTCTCTCTCTCACTCCAATCCCCTCTCTCTTAGGTCTCTCCCTCAAAATATCCCTCCCACCCCCTCTCCCTTTCTCAAGTCTCTCCCTCCCATCCTAACTAGATAACCCTCTTTCTCTAATGTAGTAGTCTCTCTCTCTCTCTCTTAGGTCTCACTCCCTCCCACCATGCCTAGACAATTCTCTCTCACACTCCCTCCATCTCTCCCTCTCAGGTCTTTCTCTCTCTCTCTCACTCCAACTCCCTATCTCAAGTCTTTATCTTTCTCTCTCCCTCTCATCTCTCTCTCTTAGGTATCTCTCTCTCAAGTATCTCCCACTCCCTCTCTCTCAGATATCTCTCCCAAAATATCCCTCCCAACCCCTCTCCCTCTATCAAGTCCTCACCCCTCCCACCCTACCTAGACTACTCTCTCTCACTCCAACCCCCTCTCTCACACTCCCTCTCTCTCAAGTATCTATCTCAAAATATCCCTCCAACCCCCTCTCCCTCTATCAAGTCTCTCCCTCCCATCCTAACTAGATAACCCTCTTTCTTTGATGTAGTAGTCTCTCTCTCTCTCAAGTCTCACTCCCCCGCACCCTACCTAAACAAATCTTTTTGACTCCAAACCCTTATCTCACACTCCCTCTCTCTCAGGTCTCTCCCTCAAAATATCCCTCCCACCCCCTCTCCCTCTCTCAAGTCTCTCCCTCCCATACTAACTTGATAACCCTCTTTTTCCAGTGTAATGATGGAAAAAGGTCCTCTTAACTTGGCCTTGATTTAGTGTTGCAATATGCCTAACATATTCACATTAGATATTGGGCCCTTTTGAACTAAATGGACTTAAATGGTAACTTACTTAAGTGTTGTGAAGTGTTGTAACTCATTTCCACACTTTTCTAAGGTCTTTTAATGAATTACACCTAAATAACCTCTTTTTATTATTAATCTTGCCTTATTTTTAAGTGTTGTAACACACTTTCACACTTTTCTAGGCCTATCATCAAATATTGGGCTTTATTATGCTTTAGTTGGCCCCATTTTTTATCTATAAGCTTTATTTATGTGTATGTTTGAGGATAGTCCTGACAAAATCATTTAAAACTTCAAAATCCCAAAAACCCACCTCAAATTCCTAAGGTGGGACTCATTCGCCATCTTGGGCGAATGAGTCCCCTTAGGTGGGAAACATTCGCCTAGAGTGGCGAATGAGTCCCATTTAACTTAAAATAAAATTTAATTTAAATATTTGGTAGGATTTTATTCTCCAAGATCAAATGTCAGCTTTTAGTGTTGTAATTTTGGGAATTCTTACATAATTGAGTATAAATATAAGGTTCTTTCACACATAATCACACCTAGCATTCAAGAGAGTTCACAAGGGCATTTGAGAATTCACAAGAGCATTCAAAAGTATTCAAGGGAAGATTATCAAGAATATCAGAGCATTCTTCAAGCATCAATCATCATGTCAAATAATTCTTTCATCATGTTTGTTATTGTGCTAACAATTGTGGTGTAGGGTTTTATGATTCAAGCAAGTGTTTCAAGCAAGATCAACATCATTCAAGCTAGAGTCATGAACCACATCCATTGCAGCCATTTCAAGCATACTTCCAACACCTTATTTCTAGGGTTTGGTGAGTTGAAACATTTTTATTTGTTCACTCATCATTCTCCATTCATATTTACTTTCATTTCAAGGATTAATTTCCAACAAGGAGTTTGACCAAGGAAAACCCCTATTCCCTAAACCCACAACATTTTTCCCTCTCCTTGTGTGTGATTTGTAGGGCTACGTTGTAGATTTATCAAGAAGAAAGGTTGGAGAAGTGTTGTGAATCATTCAAAGTTTCCAAAAGTGTCATCAAGCATTGGAGAAGCTTGGAGAAGACCTACAGGTGGCAATTTGTAGTTTCGGACCCGAAAACCAATCGAGAAGAGTAGAGAAGACTGAGAGGCAGAGAATCAGATTCAAAATTTCTAGAAAAGTAGAAGTGGATTGATTTAGTACTAGTCAAAAATGAGTCCCACTGTATAGGCCTAATAGATATTTTCATAGATTTGGATACCCTTTTGGCTAAAACTTGCTCCAGTGCATTTTCCTAGAAACTAGACTAATTCATCCAACTTGGCGAATGAGTCCCAATCAACTGTGACAATAGATTTTCTAGAATTCTAGACCTCCATTCTACCTTCTTCAGTATCCTAGGTGCAAACTTTCTATTTCATAACTTTTTGTTACATTTTTTCATCTTTCTAGGTCATTTAGTGTTGCCTTGCATTGAATTAGGGTTTTACATTTCATTGTGAATTTAATTGTCTTTTCCAAGTTTAAACTTGGTAGTGAACCCCTTAATAGATCATCTTCAACCCCTAGGACATGCCTTAGCCCCTAGGACATGCCTTAGGAATATATCTTTCTCCATTGCAAAGTGATCTCAATGGTTACCCTTGAATGAAATTGGAAAGGTGTGTGTGGGTATGCTTTATGTCGTAAACCATAAGATAGCATTTCCCTAACCACATTTTCATCATTTCAATAACCCTCTTTCTTTGATGTAGTAGTCTCTCTCTCTCTCGGGTCTCACTCCCTCTCACCCTACCTAGAAAAATCTCTCTCACTCCAACCCCTCTCTCTTAGGTCTCTCCCTCAAAATATCCCTCCCACCCCCTCTCCCTCTCTCAAGTCTCTCCTTCCCATCCTAACTTGATAACCCTCTTTCTCTAATGTAGTAGTCTCTCTCACTTAGGTCTCACTCCCCCCCACCCTACCTAGGAAAATCTCTCTCACTCCAACCCCCTCTCTCACACTCCCTCTCTCCCTCCCTCTCAGGTCTTTCTCTCTCACTCGTTGCAACTCCCTCTCGTAGGTCTTTATTTATCCCTCTCATCTCTCTCTCTCTCTTTCTCAAATATCTATCTCTCAAGTCTCTCTCTCAAGTGTCTCCCACTCCCTCTCTCTCAGTTCTCTCCCTCAAAATATCCCCACCAACCCCTCTCCCTCTCTCTTAGTTCTCTCCCTCAAACTATCCCCACCAAACCTCCTCCCTCTCTTAGGTTTCTCTCCCTCACCCTAACTAAATAACTCTCTCTCCCTCTCAAGTCTTACTCCCTCCCACCCTACCTAGACTACTCTCTCTCACTCCAACCCCCTCTCTCATATTCCCTCCCTCTCTCTCTCCCTCTCAGGTCTTTCTCTTTTCTCACTCCAACTCCCTCTCTCAAGTATTTTTCTTTCTCTCTCCCTCTCCTCTCTCTCTCTCTCAAGTCTCTCCCACTTATGGTTGAGGGTTTAATGTATAGTGTACAGAGTATAGGGTATAGGGTTGAGGTATTGTGATTTAAGGGTTGAAGGTTGAGGTATTATATTTTAAGGGTTTAGGGTTGATAGATTAAGGTTTAAGAGATAGTCTTGAGGGATTAGTGTTCAAGGTTTAATGTGTAGGGTAGAGAGTAGAGGGTAGGGGGTTTAGGGTTTAAGGTATATGGTTGATAGATTAGGGTTAAGGGTTTTAGGTTTAGGGTTTAGGGTTTAAGGGATAGTGTTGAGGGATTAGGGTTGAGGTTTTAATGTGTAGGGTATATGGTAGAGGGTTTAGGGTTTAGGGTTTAAGGTATAGGGTTGACGGATTAGGGTCAAGGTTTGAGGATTCAAGGATTAAGATTGAGAAACTAGGGTTGAGGGTTTAATTGATAGGGTAGAGGGTAGAGGGTTGAGGTATTATGGCTTAAGGGTTGAGGGTTTAAGTGTTGAGAGTTGGATTTTTATGGTTTAAGGGTTGAGGGTTGAGGGATTAGGGTTGAAGGGTTGAGGGTTTAAGGTTTGATGTTTAAGGGAGTAGGGTTGAGGGTTTAAGGTATAGGGTTGAGGGATTAGTGTTGATGGTTTAATGTACATAGGGTAGAGGGTTGAGGATTTAAGGTTTGAGGATTGAGGGATTAAGTTTTAGAAATTAGGGTTGAGGGTTTAAGGTTTGAGGTTAGAGGGATTAGGGTTTAAGATATACAATTGAGGGTTTTTATCACATGCCTCTAGAGATCCACATTGGATCTCACGTTTACATTTGTCATCCCCTAGATTCTTAACCCACTCTCTAAAGGTTATAACCTATGATCTTATATCAAAAATCATGACATATTATCTATTTTTAATTGTAATCCTTCTTTATTCAAGTCTTTAAAGTATCATAATTGATATTTGTAAGTGTAATCCTTTTAAATATTCAATTCCTAACAATGTGTCACATTTATTTATACCCAAGTGTAGTTAGATGGTGTGTTCTTAGTTTTTCTTGTTCTAAATATTGAAGTCCTAACAATGTATTACATTTTGCATCACATTTGGCTCTCACCAAATTGGTGAGCGCTAAATGTTTCTTTTCCAAAAATGGTAAAAAAGGAGTTGAGCCCATGATTTAGGCACGCAATTCTCTACACTTGTTTGGTTCTACGATTTATCTAACTCAAAAATGCATTTTTATGTAGTTGACTTGTACCAAATTATGCTTGATCCATCACCTTTTTAGCACCAATTTGCATGCTAGACAATTTAGAATAAGACAAATTGAAGTTTCTATATCATTTTTCATTATCTCAGGTAATATATTAATTTTAGTACAATTGAAATGTTTATATTGAGTTTTTTGTTTAGTTTTGATAATATAAACCATTTCTTTCATGATTTTATTAATCATAATAGTTTTACATACAATTCAACATTGAATTAGATGGAAGTTGCATAAAAAAAAATTATTTTTTAGGATTTTGAAGAAAAAAATGAAAAACATGACATAATTTAGATGAATTCATGTAAACTTATATAGAGGATATCAACTTAACACAAACTTGCTTATGAATTCCATTTGCATTTCTTATAGTAGTCCATTTCCATCATGGCTAGTGGAATTCACTCTTTTTTCATTTTAGCTAGATGTTTATATTAAGTTTTTTTGTTTTTTTTTTACAATATAGACCATTCATTTGATGATTTTATTTAATCTTCATTGTTATACATAGAATTCAACATTGAATTAGATAGAAGTTGCATATAAAAGTTTAATTTTTAGGTGTTTGAAGAAAAAAATTGAAAAAAATGACATAATAGATGAATTCATGTAAACTTATTTATAGAGGATTTGAAAAAATGCCTCAAGGAAATGCCTCAAACCAATGTGGTCTCATGGAATGCAATTGGAAGTTGCTCCTAGTTATTAGTTATGCAATGTGAAGTAATTGCATAAGAGTTGCACTTAGGTTGAATTTCAAAAATATTAAATTGTAATTGAAATGTTGTCATCTATAAACATCTAGTTACATTAGTTATGCACTATGAAGTAATGCTTTGAGTTTTAAAGATGTGCAATGCAATGTGATCACTATCTTTTGAAATAGCTTGAAGTCACTATCATTTATATGCCTTCTTATGTTTGCACAACCAAAACCAAATAAAATTGTCCTTATAATCATGATTGTCAAATTTTTCAAACTCCAAACTCTTCCCTACTACAGCCATAATGACTTTTCATTTTCTCTTCACTTTGTTGTCAAAGGCTGCCCTTTAGAGATGACTATTTCTTTATATTTGATTTGACTATATCCTTCCTTTGTGGCATTGTTTCATACTGATATGAAGAATATGACTCCCTAGAAATTATTTCCATGATATGGTTGTGCCTCATTTGTTCACCATTTCCTTCATTTCTATGCACATAGGACTGCCCTCATTTGTCGAAGTCTTCTCCTTTAACATTCATGGTCTCCTACTTTCTTTCTCAAGAAGTAACTTTCACATAATTTCAAAGCAGCAAAAAACTCAATACAAGTTGCTACATAGCAATTTTCCAATCAACTATATGTAGATTACCTTATCTTTCCCTCTTTCATCTATTGTGACACTTTATGAAACCTTTCCTGAAGCTTCTCTTAAACCCTTTTGAACTGCCAAACCTATCTTTGTTAAATGTTGGTGGCTATGTTGATTGCTTGTCCATGAGAATTTGACTTCTATGAATGCCAACCTTCATTTATTTGGCACTATGATCCCCTTTTTCTTTTGAAAACACTTCACATCATGCCATTTTATAGTGCCAAGAACCTTGTTGTTCTTTATTGATAAAATATTTGGCTATCCACTGTATGGAATGATAGTCCTTTCATATATGAAGGTTGTCCTTTACCATTTAATTCATTGTTACAAACTCTTGCACAGTTTTATACCTTTGAAAACCTTGAACTTTTCCCTTTGTGTGACTCTCAATCTTGCAAGATACACACTATCAATACCATCATTTGACTGTGATTATTCATCTACCCTTTATCATGATGTGGTTGTCACTATCTTCAAGTCTTCGTTGTTTGATTATCCAAAATTGGTATTATCATACTTTCTTTAGTATTTAAGACTGTCAGTATATACACGATAATTTTCCTCTTTGTAAGAATAAAAGACTTAAGACAAAAATTATTTAAATAAAACATTTAAATAATTTCCTGAGACCTATGAAAATATAGATTGCAGTCTCATGGAATGTGTGACAAGCAAATGAAATTGATAACTGCTTCTAGTTAATGGGAAGGGTATATTAAGTAATTGCATAAATGCACTTAACAGGTTGACTTTAAAAAAAAATAGATTGCAATTGAAATTTTTTCATCTATCAGTGCATCTAGTTATTAGTTATATAATGTGAAGTAATGCTTTGAGTTTGAAATCTATGGGCAAGGCAATGTAATTAGCAATATGAATATATATGTTTGATAAACTGTGTCACTTAGAAACATTTTGTTTGAGGCTAATATCATGTTGGGCCCCTCTACAATAACCTCTCTCAGTTTTTGATATCTCTGATGTGTTTTCCTATGGTGTCCAATTTTCAATTGATGGAAAAAGTGTCAAATGCAAGCAGTGTAAAGTTGCAAAGAGGTGTAACTTTTGTTCTACAACTCATGTGACCAAACCGATAATTTCAACATGTCCATATGGGTACATTTAGGCTAGGCATGGTCCTCTTTTGTACCCAAACATGTAGAAATAGTTTGAGCTACATTGAACTGACAAAATCCCTTAAGAGTCCAAAGTGCAAAAGGGAAGCAATCTTTGACGAGTAGTTACTTGGAAACCGTGTCACTTAGAAACATTCCATCTAAGGCTATGGGATCATGTTGGGACCCTCTACAATAGCCTCTCTCAATTTTTGATATCTTTGAGGTGTTTTCTCATGGTGTCTAGTTTTCAATTGATGAAAAAAGTGTCAAATGCAAGCAGTGTAAAGTTGCAAAGGGGTGTAACTTTCATTCTACAAATCATGCAACCAAACTGAGAATTTTAACACATTCAGATCAATACATTTAGGCTAGGAATGATCCTTTATCACACCCAAACACATCGAAATAGTATGAGCTACATTGCACCAGCAATATTCCTTAAGATTCCAAAGTGCAAAAAGTCAGATATCTTTGATGAGTAGTTACTCAGACATCGTGCCAATTAGAAACATTTCTTTTGAGGCTATAGGATCATGTTGATCCCATCTACAATAACCTCTCTTGGTTTTTGATATCTTTGAGGCATTTTCCCATGGTGTCCAATTTTTAGTTGATGGAAAAAGTGTCAAATGTATGTGGTGTAAAGTTGCAAAGGGGTGTAACTTTCGTTTCTATAACTTGTACGACCAAACCGATAGTTCCAAAAATTTTGGATGGGTACATTTAGACTAGCCATGGTCCCCTTTCGCACCCAAACATGACGAAACAGTCTAAGCTACATTGAACCAATGAAATACCTTAAGAGTCCAAAGTGCAAAAGGGAAACAATATTTGGTGAGCAGTTACTCAGAAACCATGTCACTTAGAAACATTCCATATAAGGCTATGGGATTATGTTGGTCCCCTCTAGAATAACCTCTCTTAGTAAAATGTAAAATGCAAGCAATGTAAAGTTGCAAAGGGGTGTAACTTTCCTTTTACAACTCGTGCGACCAAACTGATAGTTCCAACACATCTAAATGGGTGTGTTTAGGCTAGGTATGGTCCTCTTTTGTACCTAAACATGCTAAAACAGTCCAAGCTACATTGAACTGGTGAAATCCCTTAAAAGTCCAAAGTGCAAAAGGGTAGCAATCTTTGACAAGCAGTTACTCGAAAACCATGTCACTTTGAAACATTTCATCTAAGGCTATGGGATCATGTTGGGCCCCTCTACAATAACTTCTCTTTTTTTTTGATATACCTAAAGAATTTTCTTGTGGTGTCAAATTTTTAGTTGATGGAAAAAGTGTCAAATACAAGCAGTGTAAAGTTGCAAAGGGGTGTAACTTTCATTCTGCAACTTGTGTGACCAAACACATGGTTTCAACACATTCAAATGGGTATGTTTAGGCTAGGAATGGTCATATTTCACACCCAAACATGTCAAAGTGTTCCAAACTACATTGCACCGAAAATATCCCTTGAGAGTCCAAAGTGTGAAAAGAAACAATCTTTGATGAGTACTTACTCAAAAATTGTGTCACTTAGAAATAATTTGTATGAGGCTATGAGATAATGTAGGGCCCCTCTATAATAACCTCTCTCAGTTTTTTATATCTCTGAGGCATTTTCCCATGGTGTCAACTTTTCAGTTGATGGAAAAGGTGTCAAATGCAAGCAATGTAAAATTGTAAAGGGGTGTAACTTTCGTTCTGCAATTTGTGTGACCAAAATAATAGTTCCAACATCTCTGAATGGGTACATTTAGGCTAGAAATGGTCCTATTTTGCACCCAAACATGTCAGAGTGGTATGAACTACATTACACCGACTATATTCTTTAAGAGTCTATGTGCAAAAAGGGAGGAATCTTTGATGAGCAGTTACTCAAACACCATGTCACTTAGAAACATTCTTTCTGAGGATACGAGATCATGCAGGGCCCCTCTACAATAATCTCTCTTAGTTTTTGATATCTCTGAGGCATTTTCCTATGGTGTCGACTTTTTAGTTGATGGAAAAAATGTCAAAGGCAAGCAGTGTAAAGTTGCAAAGGGGTGTAACTTTTGTTATGCAATTTGTGCGACCAAACCAATAGTTCCAACACATTTGAATGGGTATTTTTAGGCAAGTTATGGTCCTATTTCACACCCAAACATGTTGGAGTGGTCTGAGCTACATTGCACCGATGATATACCTTAAGAGTCCAAAGTGTAAGAAGGAAACAATCTTTGACGAGCAGTTACTCGGACACCGTGTCACTTAGAAACATTTCGTCTGAGGCTATAAGATCACATGGGCCCCCTCTACAATAATCTCTCTCAATTTTTGATATCTCTAAGAAATTTTCCCATGGCGTCAACTTTTTAGTTGATGGAAAAAGGGTCAATGCAAGCAATGTAAAGTTGCAAAGGGGTGTAACTTTTTTTTTGCAACTCATGTGACCAAACTGATAGTTGCAACACATCCAAATGGATATGTTTATGCTAGGAATAGTCTTGTTTTTCACCCAAACATTTCGGAGTGGTTTGAGCTACATTGCACCAGAAGCATGAAGCATACATGTGAACACATGAAGTATACACAAGAAGCATGATGCATACACATGAATACATGTAATACATGGAGTATACACAAGAAGCTTGAAGCCTACACATGAATACATATAATGCATGAAGTATACACAAAAATCATGAAGCATACACATGAACACATGAAGTATGCATATGAAGCATGAAGCATGCATGTCAATACACGTAATACATGAAGTATACACAAGAAGCATGAAGCATACATGTGAATACATGAAGTATACAAATGAATCATGAAGAATACATGTGAAAACATAAATTGTACATTGGAAGCATGAAGCATACACATGAATATACATAATACGTGAAGTATACACAAGAAGCATGAAGCATACACTTGAATACATGATGTATACACATGAATCATAAAGCATGCATGTGAACACATGAATTATACATTGGAAGCATGAAGCATACACATGAATACACATGAATAAGTGAAGCAAAAGTACTCAAATACATGTAATCCATGAATTAAATACATGAATACAAAGTATATGTATGAAAAAATGTAAGTCACAAAGTATACATTGGAATGCACATAAGTCGCAAAATATACATGTAACTTGTAAAGTATACACTTGAATACATGTAACTCATAAGTTGCAAGTCATGAAGTATACATATGAATACACATTACAAGTCATAGTATTTTCAAACTATTCACATGTATACACATAAGTCATAGAATATGAATACACATAAGTCACCAATAACACATGAAAAACAAACTCGTATAGAAATGCATTATTGGCCTACTTAAGAAGAAGGATAAATAGTTTATTAAAGAAGTTAATAGGTTTAAGCATCAGATGTAAACATCAATTTACACAATATGCATGATAACATCATTCAAGAATAGTAGTGGTAAAATATAAGATTTGCATTAATAAAAAATCCATAAGGCTATACAATGATATATGTCAATAAAAGTATACAATATATTTGGAATAAAGTCATACAGTCTTACTACAAAAGAGCCATATGGACATAACATGTCACATATATCGATAGTACAAAACATATGTTCAAAAATTCCACATAGGCATACAACAAACGACCTTAATATATATTCATTTCCCTCCAAGGGAAGGAAAAATATCGCATGCTACTTTTGATAGTCAGTTGGATGGAGTGTCTATTAGTTCTTTTTTCTTTCAAATGCGCTCACTATTGTTCCTCTCTTCACTCATCTAGAGCTTCAACTGATACAATAAGTATAGATGTTAATATATAGAAATTGAATTGTGGAATAGCATATAACAAAATAATCACTTATTGCATACAAATAGTCATCACGCTCATTTACAACATTAGCACGTCAATGATCTGGAGTGAAAACTACCTGTAGTAACCATTAAGATAAAAATTAAGCTACATACAAGTATCATTAAAATTTTCAATAATATACCATAGAAGAGAAAATATAATGTCAAATTAACTAATCTATCGCATACCTCTCCCAAAGGATCAAAACTGGCTATTGTTATAGCAACTCCATGGTCCATCATGCCAAAAACATTGCTAAAGATATTTGATGTCAACATCTAAAAATGAAACAAAAAATATGAAGTTGTTGAACAAGACAACTGAGAGGGGGGGTGAATCATTTGTAGAAAATTTTAATCCTTAAAACATTCACCAGAACTTAGATCAATCACAAATCATTACTCTACTAAATGATTAAACATTCAATGTAAAGGAAAAAATTGAAAAGTATCACACATAAAAAGTAACACCAGATTTATGTGGAAAACCCACAGTGAGGATTAGCTCACACTATAGAGAATATCAAAACTGATTACAAAAGGCTCATTTCCTGATAAGGCTCACTTTGAAAACAAGGACTCATTGTCCAACAAGGGTTAACCACCTAGAGGGATCACTGCTATAGAGATACAAAGAAGATAGAAGAGATATGTTACACATAGAAGACAATCTCAATGCAATAGAGATTTCCACCATGATTCACTCAACCACTTGCAGACATGCATGAATGATAGAGTACACCTTCAACTCACTACATCTAGAAACTCAACATTTAGGATTCACATTGATCTACCATACTCGCATCACATAAATCAATCTTGATTTATATCTTTTCACTATCTATTTTTTGCTTTCACCACTAACTCATCCTGTATTTATACCATCTTCAACTTTGAAACATATCCAAAGTCATCCATCCATTATTCAATTTAAAATTAGGTAGGAACCAAAAAATTCTAGGGTAGAATTAGAATGAGGGTGACCCAAACACATGCTTGATGAGGACCCAAATAAGTCCCAACATGCTTCATGAACTTCAAAAGTAGTGTTTAACACAAGGTTGGCCAAACCAATGTAGAACACAGAACAATTAAGCACACACAACCCTTAGCACGATCCAATCCTTCTAGATACCAAAATTATCTTCAACATGGTCATAATAGCTTAAATATAGAACAACAAGTCATAATACTCAACCAAAAAGAAATCCAAACCAACAATATTTCTCCCAGACCTCAACTAGATACCTTGAAAAACATAGTTTACAATTGGTGAACATAACTTACACTATTCAATGATACAAAAGCCCAAATCCTAGATATAGTGACTTCCAATAATCATGATCAACATACCTAAACCACACAAACATAAGAGTAAAACCTAGAGCAACCACTGAACACCTGCAACCTTTCTCCATTACAATTTTCTCAATATCCTTGACATATACAACCAGTAACCTGTATCCATGACATTAATGAAAACAACAACCAATTGATAACTAGTTAACCAGTTGGAATCAATGAAAACACCTTCATTGCAACAATCTCCCACTTTGTCATTGATGGCAACACATGATGTGAAAAACCATCAAAGACAACACACTAGCTCTGAACACACTTTTCATGATTTTGCTTTCTTTTTTTCTTTCTCTCTTTTTTTCACATCTTCTTCATCTCTCAACTCTCATCTCCCCCTTTTACATCAATAGAAAAGGAAAAATATGTTTTACAATTATTTCCCCTTTGACATTAAGAAAAAAATACTATTTCAATGACAACACATGACACTACCTGCTCCCCCTGAGAGGTAGCCACAAAAACATCAATCTAGAAAAAAGATAGATCCATAGACCCACCGAACTGATGCATCTCCTTATGCATCTATTTCAAGAAAGGAGGGGAAATGACCCCTAACTTCTCCCAGAGATACTCAAACAATATATCAGTAATATGATCCTTCGTAGGTACATACTCAAGCTTCACTTCATTCTACACAACCTTCTCTCTCAAGAAATGATACTTGATAGATATATTATTTTTCCTTGAGTGCATCACTGGATTCTTTGAAATGTTAATTGCAGTTGTATTATCACAGAAGATTGAAATAGGATTTCCATACATTACTTTAATATCTTTCAATGTCTGTTTCATCCATAAAACTTGTGTATAGAAAGATACAACAACAATATACTCAGCTTTAGCAATAGATAAGGAAACTTAATCTTGCTTTTTTACTCAACCATGCCACCAATCTACAACCAAGAAAGAATTCACCACCACTTGTACTTTTTTTTTCATCTACACATCTATCCCAATCTACATCTGTATATGCACTTAGTGTAAAGTCAATATCCCTAAGATACCACAAGCCATAATTTGGAGTGCCATTCAAATATCTAAATATCCTTTTAATAGCAGCAACATTTGATTCCTTAGGATCTTCTTGAAATATAGCCACAAGACAGACATCATGCATAATATTCAGTTTAGTAGCAGTCAAATACAACAAACCTCCAATTATAGATCTATATTTTCTCTTATCAGCCTTAGGTGAATCATCATCTTTTCCTAATTTGCAACTAGTCACCATAGGAGTGCATACCAATTTGGAACCATCCATCCTAAATTTCTTCAACATCCCTTTCACATACTTAGACTGTGAAATAAAAATTCCTTTCTCTGTTTAATTAATTTGTAGCCCAAGAAATAAATTCATCTCTCCAAACATAGACATCTCAAATTATTTTTTCATTTATTATACAAACATCTTACACATAGTTTCATTTCCTCCAAAAATAATGTCATCAACATATACAACCACAATCAAGATTTTTTCATTCTCAATTCTAAAATATAGATTACTATATGTCATACCTTTGTTGAAACCTCATTGAATCAAATACATGTCTAACCTTGCATACCAAGATCTAGGAGCTTACTTAAATCTATATAAAGCTTTATTCAATTTGAAAACCATATATGGTTGATCTGACAACTGAAATCCTTATGGTTGTTCCAGGTAGACCTCTTCTTCCAGCTCACCATTCAAAAATGCAGACTTAACATCCATCTGATAAACCTTGAAATTTTTATGAGCAACAAATACTAAGAACATCCTAATACCTTCCATTCTTTCCATTGGAGCAAAAGTATCCTGAAAATCTATGTGTTCTACTAGTGAGTAGCCTTTACACACAAGCCTTGATATATTTCTAACCACTTCTCTATTCTCATTTAGCTTATTTCTGAATACCCACTTTTGTCCAATTTTGTTTTTATCTGTTGATCTTGGGACCAGTTCCCAAGTTTGATTCTTCTCGGTCTGTATAAGTTCTTCTTTCATATCTTCAATTCAATGCTCATCTTTGCATGCTTCACTTACAGTCTTTGGTTCAATTTCAGAATGTAAACACAGATTTATCTCACCAGCAGCAGCTTTGCTTCTTGTCAATACTCTTTTTTTCTTGTCTCCAATGATCTAATTTTCTGAATGATTTTTCTATACATACTTAGGTGTCTTAGGGTACACCACCAAAGCCTCATATTCTTATTCATTCTACTTCTATTGCTCACCCTTCTCCTATTCTTCCACAATTTATTCAATCCTTACGCAATCAAGTTCACCAAATACATATCCATCAACATCAATTGAATTCTTCATTTCTTCATCAACCTTGACATTTGAGCTTTCTACAAGTTTCCTCAGTCTTTTATTGAAACATATATATTCTTTTATTTTAGTAGAATGTCTAATAAAAATACCTTCATCACTTCTTGCATCAAACTTTCCTAAATTTTCTTCATTTCGTCTGATATAACATTTGCTTCCAAATACCTTGAAATACTTAATAGTAAGAATTCTTCCACACCATAGCTCATAGGGGGTCTTTGTACTATTTTCTCTTGCTTGAATTTGATTGAATACATAAACAATAGTGTGAATAGATTCTCTCCAGTAAACTTCGGGTAGACTTGCTTTAGTAATCATTGATCTAGCTGCTTCTTGAATTGTTTTGTTCTTCCTTTCAACAACTCCATTCAGCTAAGGAGTTCTCAGAGTAGATAACTGTCCTTTTATTCCATGAACTTCACAAAACATATTAAACTCATGGGAAGTGAATTCACCACCTCTATCAGATCTTAAGCATTTTATCCTCAAGTTTACTTTATTCTCAACCATATCTTTGAATGTATTGAATCTATCTAATGTATTAGAATTTTCTCTAAGAAATGTAACCCATGTATACCTAGAGTAATCATCAATCAAAAGCATAAACTAACTTTCACCTTGTAGACTTATCACTCTTGTAGGAAAATAGAGATCTGTATGAATTAAATCCAATAGTCCATTAGTAGATTGTTCCTTTCATCTGAAATGATTTCTTGCTTACTTTCCAAACTGAAAATTCCTGCAAATAGCATTAACAGGCTTTGTAATCCATGGTAAATCTCTCACAGCCTGAACTGCACTAATCCTTTCCAAGTTATCAAAATTAATATGACACATTCTTTGATGCCAAAGCCAATTGTCATTCATAAAGAATCATCCATCAACACCCTTAAGTTGATATATATTTCCTTTATATTTCTTTCCTATTGCAATCATTGTTCCAAAGTCTTTCCTAATTTCACATTTTTCATCCTTAAATACAAGATTATATCCTTTATTGCACATATGTCCAACACTCAAAATATTATTCATTAATCCCTTAACTTAGTATACATCATCAATATTACGTTTGTCATCAAAACTTACTGAAGCTATCCCACAAATCTTAGCACCAGCATCATCTCCAAACATAACTAATCCACCATCATATTTTTCAATTTTAACAAACTTACTCTTATCACTGGTCATGTGATGTTAACAACCACTGTCAACAACCCAATAGTTATTTTCTTGTTTAGCATGTAGGGTAGAAATTATAGTACTTTCACTTTTCTCCTTCTCTAGAGGACATTCCTTCACCTATTTTTCAAAATTAGTAGAAGTAGGTTCATCTTTTATAGCCAAGAACAAGCATTCATTGTCATCAAGATCTCCATAATTAGATTCCTCATTAGAAATACTAGCATCCTCATTCACATAAAATGTTATGTTAATATTCTTACCTTTATTTTCTTTCTCATATATTTGTTTATTCCTCTTAGCTCTTTTTGGACACCTCAAAGCATAATGACCTATTCCTCCACAACTAAAGAATGTAAAGGGTAACTTACCTTCATACTTAACGGATCCTTTCTTCATCCTTCTCACAAAGTTAGCTTCTACTTCATCAAGATTTTCTTCATCCGTATCTTTAGCTTTTGTAGCCTTGAAATTAGTTTCTGATTTGGATCCATTTATCAAGTTTGGATTTCTCATATCATAAGATGTCAGAGTTCCCAATAACTGATCTTTAGTGTAAGTCTTGTAGTCTATATGTTCTTCAATAACACATACCTTTTCGCTATATGCATTAGGAAGAGTTCTAAGAATCTTCTTTATAATCCTAGATTCATCTACTATAGCACCAAGTCCTCGCATTCCAGATACTAACTACCTCATCCAATCTCTATACATAGGATTTAACATTATCATCTTCAGACATATGCAGGAGTCCAAATTATGTCTCCAAATTCTACAACTTTGCTTCTTTGACCATTTCATCACTTTCATGCACTTTTTTTAAAGTATCCCAGACCTCTTTAGCATTCTTTAGATTTTGAACCTTAATCAACTCATAATTTACAAGACTATTCTTCAAAATGAACTTCCCCTTATTGTTCTCTTCATGTGCCTTGATTTCATCAATTGTACTCAGACCATTAGCAAGAGGAGTGTAAGGAGTCTTGTATTCTTTCTCCACATCATATCTGTAATACTCCAGATATTCTTCCATCAATATTTTCTAGATAGCATAAGTAGTTCCATCAAACTTTGAATACTCATAAGTAACTTTGTTAGCCATCCTAGACCTTCCTTAAGCGATTAAGCTCTTCTACAAGGAACCAAGCTCTGATAAAAATTATTGAACAAGAAAACTAAGAGGGGGGTGAATCAGTTGTAGCAAATTTTAATCCTTAAAATAGTCCTTGGAACTTAGATCAATCACAAATAATTACTCTTCTAAATGATTAAACATTCAATGCAAAGGCAAAAACTGAAAAGCATCACACATACACAATAACACCAAATTTACGTGCAAAACCCAATAAGGGAAAAACCATGATGAGGATTAGCTCACATAATAGAGAGTATCAAAACCAATTACAAATTGATTGTAAAAATTATTGAAAAGAAAATTAAAAAAAAAAAGAGAAAAGCAAATTATTGTACAATCTATGGACTGTACAGTCTGCAGACGCACCTTGCCAGTGCAAGGTACAGTACTCCACTGCCGCGTGGCTCGGCCACATACCTTGCTAGCACCCCACTTCACAATAGACCGGCATACCTTTAATCAAAACCTGCACTATTTATTTACTCACCGATGGCCAATCAACATCTCAGCCATTTTCATAAATATCCCAGTAGTCAGCAAATTCCAAAGAAACCTAGTGAATCAATAAATCATATACTAGTGGAACCCCTCATCAAGGTGTGACGAGCCGAAGGTCATCAAGTTTAAGCAAGCAGTTTGAAGAATATTCTAACATGGGAGTATATTTTTTTTTATGACTACAAGGACGCCAATTTTAATTACCTTCTCTACTAACATCATCATTGTGTTAGCGATGATGCTAGTGTGCTAAAAAAAAATTTCCCCCTCTCCAATTGCATTTTTAGTTTTGGAGTTGATTTTCAAATGCAGATATCTTGCTCATTTTGACTCCTTTTTTTGAGATTTTTTTTTTTTTTTTTGGGTTAATTTTTCATGCTCTTTGCAGTGGTACAATTAGTTTTTGGTTTGGTGTCTATATTTTCCAAATTTTTCAGATTCTCATAGGTGTTGTTGCTTCATCCTCATTTTGGAAACTTCGAAAGCCCATATCTTGCTCCTACGGTAACATTTTTGGGTGCATTTTTTTTTTAAAGTGCATGATTTTTTGTGTAGTTTTCAATGGTGTGATTAGATTGATCTAATTTTTTTACCAAAAATTGTACTTTATTCTATTTGGAATTTTTATGCACAAAGTTCAAAGTCCACTTCGTTGTTTTGGCAAGTGGCAACTGTAAACACACTAAATATAAAATGCCAAATCAGATATTACTTGGGTGGTTTATTGATTGAGTGATTTGGGGGGGTAATATTGCAGTGGTTGCTTGCATTCTTTTGCTTGGTTTGTATTCTTGCAATGGGGAAATCTCAAATTTAACTCCTAACTCCACATAATTATGCTACATGGAGAAAATTAGTATGGCACTATCTCATGGGAAAAGGTCTAATAGGTTATCTAAAGAAAACCATTTCTCAACCTACTGGTGCTTCAAAATTGGAAAGATAGGAAATTAATCATGAGAAAACACTTGGATGCATATGTTCATTAGTCTCATTTGATTTTCAATTTCATATTGAGTCATGCAATACACCTAAAGAGGCATGGGAGACTTTTTAAAAATTGTATGGTAAAACATATAAGATTAGAGGATATCAAATTGATAATGATTTGATGAATATTGATCCTAAATGTTCTGACCACATCCAAGACTACATCTCCAAAATCAAGCAACTAAGAACACAGTTGAAAGAATGTAGCATTGAAAAAGAGGATTTACAGTTGATTCTGAATGTGTTATCCAAGCTTGGTCCTGAGTATTCAGTATTTGGTTTTGGCTTTCATACCCATCAACTTTCTATGGGAGAATCGAATGTTGATCCTAAGTTTGATGACTTTGCAAATCTCCTAATCCAAGAGGAAGCTAAGTTAATGAACATGGGTCTAATCAAGTCTTCCAAGTCACAAGAATTGGTGACTAATGAGTCAAAGGTATAGAAAGAATCATAGAATCTTGATAAGAAGAAAAAGAAGAAAAAGAACAAGCCACATAAAGAATCAAAATTAGAATCCTCAAAGAAGGAAAGGCCTTTTTGTGCATATTGAAACAAGGATGGACATGAAGAACATTATTGTTATAAGAAGGATATTGATGAGTTGAAACATCTTCTCAAAAAGAATCACATTGATTTTCCTACTAGAATGTCTAAATCACCTCCTCCTTCTTCAAAATAGTCTAAAAAGGACAAAGGTAAAGCTTCAACATCATAATATAAAGGACAAGCTATTTTTTCTCTTTTAGGTCTAGGATCAAGGAGATGGCTTCTAGATTCAGGAGCATCTCATCATATGGCATCTCCGTAGTCTATATTCTCTTCACTTCAGCCTTGTACTATGTCTTTTATCTTGATGGGAAACAATACATACATGAGTGTAATTGGGAAGGGATCTATTAGTTTTGGGGACAACACTTTTTAGGATGTTTTGTGTGTTCCTCATTTGATGAACAATCTTCTTTCCATATATCAAATTACATAGTGTGGAGATGGGAGGACTATGGATTTCACTCCTGATTCAGTCATCATTTGAGACTTGGAGACTAAAGAGATCATTGCTACTGGGGTGGTTGATCATTCATCTTGGTTGTATACCTTTGCATATTTTGCTTCTGATGGTGACATTGTTCCTTCGGTTTTTTATCACAACTATGATTTAGAGGAGACTTTTGGCTACTTGAACTTGGGAGTTCTCACATCAGATCCAATATTTGAGCCATGCATTTCATCTCCTACATCTATTGTTGCAGTTGATGATGCTTGTGATTCCATAGTTTGGGTTCCTTGTGATTAAGTGCAACAGGATATACATTGTCTTTTAGATTTGGCTACTTTGGATGACTTCTTGATAGGTATTTCAGACTTTTTTGTGGAGTCTCATCTTGGAGATTTGGAAGACATCATTGATAGAATTCATCTTCTCTTTGATGAAGATGCTCCTTCTTCAGTTGTTATGAGGGAACACCTCAACCCTCTTGTTCAATCTCTACATGGTCATTCTTTGCAGTTTGGTGTGAGTGTGGAGACTATTGGACAACATTTGGAGGACTCTTATTTGTATTCAAAGGGGATATCCTTGTCTTTGGATTGTGCTCTACATTCATCTCTACTAGATGTTGGATTGTCCTCTTCAACGGTGTGGCCTAGAATGCCTATTTCGAGTGTGACAACTTTCGACAACAACATGGAGACACTTGAGCATGCTTCAGAGACATCCTCTATATCCATATTCTTTACATCTTGCATACATCCATGGTTTTTTTTCTTCCTAAGGGGAGGAACATTGTTTGGAAAGATTGGATCATCTTCAACATCCAATGTCAAGCTTCTACCATCATTGCAGGAGACTCAACATTTAGGGGGGGCTACCTTGTCTCTCTTCTAATTCTCTCTTATGGGGGGGTCTTTTTCCTCACATGGGGTTTTTACCTTCTCATTCTTCATTGAAAGCATTTCATTTTTTTGTATTTCATCTCTCTTTTGAGGAGGAGTTTTTTCCCACTAGGTTTTCTCCTTTTCTCCATTTGTGAGAGATTGCATTTTCATATGTACATGGGTACCTAACATGGCCTAGTAGCCAGGACCCATCCTTGCATCTTTGTGTCATTTGCATAATAATACGCTACTCCCTAAGTTGCACTTAAGGGGGGTTTTTGGTGTAAATAAAGCCTTGTACCTAGTTAATTCATTACTAGGGGACTTATTTACACATGTTAAGTTTACTTAGGTCATAGGAAAGAATATTTCTAAAAGGTGTTAGTTTTCATTAGTTGTTATCTTATCTTTTGACTTGTAACACATGTGAACCTAGGTAAGTGTGATTAGTTGTCTCATGTCATATGATTAAGACACTTTTCATAATCGTATGAAATCTTGCATCTCACCTTGGCTATATAACCAAGGGGTATTTCTCATTGTATACACAATTACAATCATATCATTGAATCATATTGATGAGAATACAATTTATTCTTGTCACATTCTATTCTCTCTTTTTGTGCTTTCCATTTGGTCTCAAGATCTTGGTAGCCATAGCCATTCTAATAGGCTCACTTCCTAATAAGACTCACTACCAAAACAAGGACTCACTGTCTAGATCAGGACTCATTTTCCAACAAAGGTTAACCACTTAGAGTGTTCACTGCCATAGAGATGCAAAGAAAATAGAAGAGATATGTTACATAGAGAAGATAATATTAATGCAACAGATATTTCCACCATGATTCACTCAACCACTTGCAGACATGCATGAATGATAGAGTACACCTTCAGCTCACTGCATCCAAAAACTTAGCATTTAGGATTCACATAATCTTCCACACTCGCATCACATACATCAATATTGATCTATATATTTTCACTATCTCTTTTCCGCTTTCACCCTTGAATCATTTTGTATTTATACCATCTTCAACTTTGAAACATATCCAAAGTCAGACATCCATTATTCAATTTCAAATTAGGTAGGTTCCAAAACATTCTAAGGTGGAATTAGAGTGAGTTCCACCCAAACACATGCTTGATGAGGACCCAAATAAGTCCCAACACGCTTCATTAACTTTGAAAGTAGTGTTTAACACAAGGTCAACGAAACCAATGTAGAACACATAGAACAATTAAGTACACACAACCCTTAGCGGAATCTAATCCTTCTAGATACCAAAATTATCTTAAACACAATCATAATATCTTAACTCTAGAACCAAAAGTCATAAGACTCAATCAAAAATAAATCCAAACCAACAATATTTCTCCCAAACCTCAACCAGATACCCTGAAAAACACAATTCACAACTGGTGAACATAACTCACACTTTTCAATGATCCAGAAGCCCAAGTCCTAGATATAGTAGCTTCCAAAAACCATGATCAACATATCTGAACCACATGAACATAGGAGCCAAACCCAGAGAAAAACTCAAAGCAAGCACTGAACACCTGCAACCTTTCTCCATTACAATTTTCTCAATATCTTTGACATATACAGCTAGTAACCTGCATCCATTAAATTAATGACAACAACAACTAGTTGATAACTATTTAACTAGTTGATATCAATGACAATGGCTTCATTCTATCAACATTATTTTTTTGTCACTTTCATTAGTTTCTTTATTTAATTAAAAGAATAGACAAGGAAGTGAACATTTTGAAAAAATGCCTTAAAGTAATGTGGTCTAATGGTGATGATAAGAAACGACAAATTCCATGCCAAGAAAATTTATATGGATTGTCTTTATGTCTATTTTTGGATTTATTACAAGGTATTTATCAAGGTCTTTTTAAAGATATATAACCATACATTTACCATGGAATCCATAAACAATGGAGAACATGTTGATATTCATTGAATGTTACAAAAAGGCTTATTGAGAGACCTCATGATGAAAAATATATTGTACCTCCTTTATATAAACTTGTAGAAGATAAGGACCTTTGGTCTTAATATGGACTTGGACATAGATAAGGACTTTATACAAACTTGTAGTAGATAAGGAAATTGCAGAAAATGTAGGTAAGAGTTACCAATGTTGCCAAATTTGGAGAGTTTCAAGGAGATCATCTTCATATCCCCACAATACAAACCTTTCATGTAAATCTCATTATTACAGATATTCCATAAGTTTTTTTCTAGTGTGAAAGCTATAATGAGAGAATTTAGGTATCTTTCATATCCTTATATTTATTTAGGAAAGAAAATGCATTCGATGATGAGTGGTATTATGCATAAAATAGATATAAATAATGATGGCTACATTAGCTATGAATAGTTCATAACAATGTTTACAAAACTAGAACAAACTAGAACAAACACTATAGTGATTCTTGCAAACAATTTTTAAAGGACAACATGCGACAAAAGATAGGGGTTTTGAAGCTTGTTGAATCCATGGAATAATGGTCACACATCGATAAAAGTATAAAGCTTATTAGAAAAGCTTAGTTTAGATCATAAATGGCATCTTTTATTTTGAGGGTTACACAGCCACATGGGAAAATTTTTGTTGATGATTAGGACTACCTTAAAGCATTGATACACATGTATGAATCCCATTGTGGGCCACTTTCTCAGTGCATAATTAAACACATGAATTATATTGAACATAATTGTAATAGAGGTATTGGTGTGGATATCATGGTTGAAGTTTCATCTGAGACATGCTTTCAACTACATGCTTCATACAGGGCATCCAACTCAATATACATAAACATGCACCAAATTATATCCCAATGTTCAAAAAAAATAGATACAAGGATATGATCATGACCATAAGGGGCAGAGGCATAAGGGTAACTCATGATTAAGATGTAAACAAAGGTTGCAGTCACCATGATACCATAATTATGACAGTGAAAAGCTATAATTGTAGACTTCAAGTGAACTCATTATTCTTGATCACAAGAATAGTCCAAATCATGGATCATCATGCAAGATCAATAATAGTGTTTGTTGGCATAGTACCTAGGATAGAAATTCATATTTTCCTTGTCTAGAAATATGGAATAGTGGATGTAAGTGTGCTCCTAGCTTTAAAAGGGAGATGATGTCAACAATTGTGAAGATATAGATGAGTGCAAAGAAAAGTATTTTCAATGCTCATACTATAGTTACAAAAAAACACATGGGGTGGTTATGAATGCAGTTGTAAAGATGACCTCATGTATATAATAGACCATGACACTTGCATAAGCAAGACAACAAGAAAAGATTGGCTGGGCTACAATGTGGGTGTTTCTATTTGGCTTGGAAGCTGTTGTTATTAGAGGTTGTGTTTTTTTTTTAAATATACACTTATATCATATATGGACTCAAAAATTAGAGTCATCTTGGGCCAATACAAGTCTCTTAATAGCCAAGGAGAGACTTCAAATCATGTTCATAAAGAATGGTAAATGGAAACTACATGAGGTTTTCAGTGGTAATGGTAAATGGACTATGAGATATGATGGTGGTTAGTCATAAATAGGAAAAAAATACTATCATAACATGGATAGAGGGTAGCAATTCCACAAAGGGATGAAGATAGTGAGAAGTCAACTCTAGGATGGAGTAGAAAGGATAGTCAAAATGAGACATCTTCAAGATTTTGAGAACATATTACACTGAAAAGAGGGTGAGGCAGTGTTGTTTGGTAAGAATTAATATGTATCCACAGTCACTAAAGACAAAGCAACAAGAATTGCAAAGGAAATTGGGATAGGAAGAAGAAGTTCAGTTAAACTAATTGAGAATGAAGATTGAAGAAATGAAAAAAATGAAGAATATAGAGGCTCAAATGCAACTCAAGAGTGAAGATAACATCAATTTATTAAGTGTTGAATTCAAATAGAATTTTGAAGAGTATGAATGTAAGGAAAATGAGTTTATGGAGCTTGGTAACATGAGAATGAAGAAAATACCTTCTACAACACAAACATGAGGTTGAAAGGCCAGGCAGAAAACTAGAGGAAAATGAATCTGAAGTTCAAAATCTCAAAAGCAATCCCCTGACAAAATCTCAGGAATATGGAATTGAGAATTTTAGTAAGGAAATCAAGATAATCCTTGAAACATGCTTGGTCAAGGCCAATGAAGAGGCTGCAACCATGTCAATGGTTAGAGAATGTGCAATATTATGACATGCCCTTGAGATTTGAAAATACAATCACATAACACAATGAATTATGATTTCTCTAGAGATAGATGCTATTTGATTGAACTACATGGATTGATCTCAAACAATGAAAATGAAAATTTTCAATCGTAAAGAAGACACTGTCATCAAAGGAAAAGCTATAAGATAGAAAAATTAATATGTGAAAGGGTTTGAGATTGAAAGGAAAGTGAAAATGAAAAGTTCAAAGCCAAAATATATGATGCATTATTTAAAAGACTAATGAATTCTCTTGTACCCATCACTTTAAAGAACCTGGTTATCTAAGTTCATGTAGTTTCAAGCACTATTTTAGATTTGTACACACAAAATTACCAAAACTAGCTAACATTGTTTTACAACACCATTAATGAATAAAGGTTACTTGAGTGAAAGTTGTTTTCGGACATGAATAGAAAGGTGTCAAGCTTGAAGGTCCACCAGCAAATTGTTTGGCATCCAAAGTGTGTTATGAGACAATCATTCAAATAACATTCAACTATTCACATGAGATAATTATTTCTTTAATAATAGTTGCATACTTGAGGACTCAAGGTTGAAAAAAATAAGGATCGACAGGAATGGTGCACATATCATGAACACTCCAACCCTTAATTTTCATCATATGATTCTACTAATTTAGTTATTCTTACATTTCAAAATAGAATTTAATAAAAAAAATTAAATGAACTTGTTGAATTTAACCTAAGTATCAATGTCAAATATTTCATTCAGCAATGCATATGTCATAACCATATGCTTTATAGTTGATGTAGGTTGTGTAGTTGAATACTGAGCACTCTCATAATCATATGTGAAAACAATGCCACAAGAGAGACAATGGTGGGGTGGAACTTTGGGCCTAGAAGTATCATCCACATCAGGCTCTACTAGAGGCATCACACACTATACAATGCTCTGAGTGAGTGAGCTAATCAACTCCAGTGTGTCCACCTCAACACTTTTCTTCATAATGGAAGGAACGATGACATGCTCCACCATGGGTTTGGCCAAAGGTCTTGGTGCCAACTATGGATTACATCGTGCACCCAATCTATCATGTGTGAAGCCCCCACCTCTACCTTGAAAGTCTAAAATGTCAAAATAATTTGGCACCTTATTGAGGAAAAACTCACAATAGAGTTTCCTCAAAAAATATTGTGGTACCTCATAGTTATTGCATGGAGGTTGGTCAAAAACCATCCACCATTTCTCCCAAAAATTATTTTTTATTAATTCATGGTGGCACCAATGGATGTGGAACCTTCTGCATGCATGTGATAAAGGTGTGTTGGTTCTTGGGTCTGTAAAAAGGGCACACAAGTTGGCTTTTCTATTTTTTTCTTTTCTCACATTTGCATATGAAAGACCACTAGCATAAAATTATTTTAATTCATCCCTCTTATTTGACCAAAAAATAATTTTCTCACTCATTTCCCCTGCATGTGATATTATCAACTTCAGTGATTCGATAATCCCTCTCCTATAAGGGTTGGTTTCAACATGCTTATTTAATCTTCCAATCAATTGTTCAATCTCTCTTTTGTTTTCAATTTTATTTAAGATATTTTCTTGGGTTCCTTGTATATGCCTATGAACTGATGGAGGGGTTTGAGTTTTTTCTTGTTTGGGAGGCTCTTCATGAGGGGGTGATTGTCAATTGTCAATGTTTGGAGGTGGAGATTGATTTCCTGGAATTTAAAACAAAGTTTTTTCAAAAAACCTATTTCAATCTACATTATAATTCAAATTCAAAATTAAAACAATAGAAATACATACCTCTTTGATCTCTTCAACCTCTTTGACATCTTGACAAAATCCTCATGAAGAATCACGAGCAAAATTTGATCTCCTTTTGGCGAGTGTGAGTTGGAAGAGTAGAAAATGAGATCTAGGGTCGTGGGTTGCAAAAACAATGAGTTAAAAACAACCTATTTTTTTAAAGTAACTTTACATTTGGTGAGCACCAAATTTGGCACTCATCAAATGCAAAATTTATTTGTAAAGTGAAAAATGCTTAATTTTTATTTTTTTGCATAATGTGGCACCTTTTTTGTGTCGCGGATTGGTGCACACATCCAAGTAAATATCAATAAATTATTGAAGAGAATTGATTCCCTTGTGAGTGTTATGGAATCTAAGGTAGTAGAATCACATAATAGGAGTTAGTAATAATGTAACTTATAAGGGAAATTATGCTTTTATTTTTGAATTAGATCTCATGAAGAATCATCACCCAAATAATTCTACAACTATGAACTTCACACCAAAGATGGATATGTGACTTATTTTGATGGAAATAATATGATCAATTCAATATACCAAATGAATAAATTATTTGATCTTACTCATGTACCTTGTTATAACAAGGTTGAAATGACATCATTATATTGTATTTTGACCAATTCATTTGGTATCATTGGCTATGTGATGAGAACAAAAAGAAGGGATGTTTTTTCAAATGATTTGTTTTCCAAGAAGAACTCATCATACATTAAGGTAAAAATATTATGAATATCTACTTATCTAGCTTACAAAATTAAAACAAATATGTATAATAAAGGACTACATTCATTAATTATAAACATTGTATTTAAGAGTGGAGAATTTTACAAAGGAAAATTTGAAAGAGTTATTCCTAGGGGATTTAGAGGAGGACATCAAATACAAGTTATGTATTTTCCATCTAAATTTGGTGTCTTTGTTAGGAAAAATGGTCTCTCAACTTTTCAATTATAACATGTTAATGTATATTGATCCTAGGGGGTTGTAAGCAAGGTAGGGGGTACCCTCCTTGCAAGGTCTGTGGGTTGTGCACCCTGGCGGGTGTTCAGGGGTAGCATCCCTGAAAGCTATACTTTATGTATATTTTATTATTGTAAATCTAGATTTTTCATCATTAGGTCTCAAATTTTATGGTAGATATTTTTTGGCTTGTATTTCCTATTGAACACCTGGAATACTAAGAAGGGGATGAATCTGTATTCACCGAAATTCATTAACTTCATCAACTTAAACATGAATTCAAAGCATCTCATAAAACTTGCAAAAATGGAAAGGAAAAATTAAAGCATGCATCACATCAATGAACACAAGAACACAAAATTTACATGGAAAACCCTTGAAATGGAAAAACCAGAATGACAATTAGCTCACAATATATTATAACCAATTGCAATGGATTTATAGAATGGTGGATTCATTGTCTAGAAGGAATGGCTCATTGCTAGAGGATCACTGCCATGAATAGAAAGAGATAGAAGAAAGGGTGGCTCATTTCCAAGGATGAATTGCTAACTATGCATCTATAACATGTTGAAGACATAGTTCTAATTAAACTCAAAAAATTGACTTTACACACTTCATACTTCACCACTATCACCTTTCGCACTTCACAGTACATCAAATATCACACACACTCTTAATTACACCAAACACAATACTTTACATAATGAATTAACATTGTATATATATTGCAACCAACCAAAACATCAATTAGGTGGGTCTAATTGCATGAATCATGTACCACCATGACCTGTCAGTCCAAAACTCCATCAAAAACGCCTTGAAAAAGGAGCCAAAATGTGTTCACCAAAATAGGTTGGCATGACCTATAATCATTCCCATGAATCCACTCCTTACATAAGTCAACTCTGCACGACCCCAAAACCCTTAGGTCGACACCGCATAATAAAATTGATGAAGCAACAAATAAATGAACCAACTATTCATTCACAACTTGAAAAATAGACCACCAAATCACTTGCCACTTATAGTGCACACACATATGACACCTTCAAACACTTCTTCAAAACTGCATAGCATAATATTCATTCGCAGTAGAATGTGGAGCATTCCAACATGCACTCTGCAACTACAACTTTGCCATTACTAAGCCTAATACATTGTCATTGATATCTTCAACTATGGAAAACATACAACCCTAAAAATTTGGATGTAGACTCTTTCAACACATTCCATCAACACTTCCAAACCACATGACAAGATGATGCTCTGCGAAGAAATACGGACCAAAAAACTATTGCCTTGTAACACTGAAAAATGCACAATAATGAAAATGCACATCAGGACTCAGCCAATTCTTCAGTACACTTTGTCTTCTCTGGATCAATACTTCTACATTTTTACAATAGGTTCCTATCAATTAAAACACCATAAATTATCATGCTCATGTTTCCAACGATCTCCCCCTTTTTCATTAATGGCAACACACTTCTCCAAAACACTCTCCAAAGAATTCTCCCCCTTTGAAATCAAGGGAAAATGGTACCAAAAGGATATTTATCTTATTAAATACCCCTTATTGATATATTTACATGAGATTATCTCCCCCTATTATCTTTACTTCCCCTTTCAATATCATCCATTGCTAAAAATATACCACAACTCCATCTACTAACTTCACATATGTACATTGAAATCAAAAAATTGCATATATAAACAAAAATGTACACCTTAACTAGATGAGGGTAAAGTACCTTGATATGACACCTTCAATTTTGCAAGGTGTGCTTCCTAATCCTTCTTTGTAACCTCCCAATCCTTCTTGGAAAAGGAAATCATATGGCACTAATTTTCAAACTGAACATGGAGGCCTTCTCCTTCTTTTAGAGAACTAGGCACTAGATTCTTCTGCACAACCTTCTCTGCATCAGCTAAAACATTAGTTAAAGGAGTAATAATTTCACTTACCATATCTCTAAGATGACTATACTAAATTATTATTTTCTCCTTTTGTTCTTGCAATAGAAATAATTTACCATGTATATTTTCAATGATGGACCTTATAGCTCCATCTACATCACTCACCAAATCATATGCACTTGATGCCTAATAAATTTGGGACTCAATTGAGTCCATCTAGTCCTTAATGATGCTTGTAGAGATTGGCCACTAAATAGAATTGAAATAATTTTTTGGCTTCTTCCAAACACTTCTTAACATCCTCCAAGTTTCCTTGCAACTTGGTGTGTGCAATAGCACACTTATCAGAAACTTCAGAAAGACTTTTATCATTGAATTTCTTTTCCATTTCCTTTCCTATCTTCTCTTCCAACCAAAAAAAAAATTCCTTAAAGGAATCCATAAATAACGTCAACTATTACAAACTAAATAGAGAACTGTCAATAGATACTCTAGGAAGTCCTTGCAACACTTTCACAACTTCATCAATCAACTCAATACACTTTTGGTGAGCTTGAAGAATCTCCTTTCTTGCAGAGGCATGAAATACTTCACCAAGTTGTAACTTATATAGGGGGAAATCTTATCCAGGTTCACTTGACCTTGTTGCATAGGAATTTGTAGCAGTTGTGCAGACACCATCAGTTGAAATTGTAACTGCATGTCCAAAATATATCTTAATGATTCTCTAGAGGGTTCAGAGGATTCACCACTAGTTTTAGTGCTTTCTTCTTTATTCTTATTAATATTTTCTTTCTCACCACTATTGGAGCACTCTTCTACAACCTTCTCATCTTCTGGAGGAAAATTTTCCTCTTTTTTTGCTTTATTCTTCTCTAGGAGATCTTGCTTATCATCTTTATTCTACTCAACATCTATCTCCCTATCCAGAGGGGGAAAATTTTATTCATTTTGATTTTCATTTTTCTCCTGGGAATCCTGCTTATCTTCTTCCTTCTCTTCATCAATAATATTCTCCACAACTATAGGGTTGTTATCAGTTAGCATGTCTTCTTTTTTCTCATGCTCATGCTCATGTCGTTCATTAATAGGTTCATTGTCTTCTAGGAGGGGTGTATTTTGTTGCATCTAATCTTCATTACCTGGAGGAACTCCCAAATATTTAAAAAGCTCTTCAACATTTTGTAGTGTCTCATTCCTTAGCCTCTCAAAGTCTTCCTTATCTCTTCTCATAAGAGTAATAACTCTTTCCTTTTTCCTAAATTTCTTGCTATACAACTTAGAAAACTTGCGTCTATCCTCATGAGATAGTAAGGAACCAATCTTCTCTAAGGAAAATGTCTTCATCTTTACATCCTCTTCAATATCCTCTTGTCTTCTTGCATACAACACATCTTTTAGGTCATCTAGAAATTGATCCTCTACCTCACCAAGGCCAGTGTCAAATGTCACCATGTATTTTACTACAACCTATTAAATTGTTGCCTTGTCTCCGTCATTTGCATCTAAAAACATTGCAACCATTTCCTTCAACATAACAAACTCTACAATACCATTGAACAATGCATCTAACTTTATAAGACTATGCTTTTGGATCAGAGGGGTATCCTTTGATTCCTTAGCACTCTTTTCTCTTCTTTGAAAAATAAATATTTATTTTCCTTTTCTACTTCTTCTTCACTTTTTTATCTATTGGTTGTTTTTAATTCCCAACTAGATCTCGCAAATAATCTATAGTTTTGCCACTACCAATATTCAATTATCTAGAGGGATTGGCCAACAAATAGGTGAAAGATTAAAATAAATTTTCCTCTACACTTTGGGATCTAAAAAACCCAAGAGGGTGATCCCATACAAAAACTCAAGATCTCTTGTGCCAATTTATCCTGAGCATTGCAAACAACAAATATGTCCTACACATAATTGCTTGAAAATTATAAAAAATGCAAAGATCTAGCAATATTGATCTATAATTAGAGGTTTATAGAATAACTTGCAAATTAATCCTAATTACAGTTTTTATCCGATCGCAACAAAATTACGTGACTATGTTGTTTAACCATTGAGATTACAAAATAATTTCACGTTTATCTAACTAATTACTAAAATGTTGTAAGTAGAACTCAAATAGTGAATTGAAAAATGAAAATAAATAAAGAGAATGATAGATAGAAGATAGAAGAGGAGATAACGTCGATTGATAACGAAGTTCATCCAATCAAGACTACATCTCCGGCCCTGCTTCTCAAGTAGGACCGCTTTATTAATTTTTCCAAGCAATAGAAATGCCTTGTTACAATATCCAAGCTCCAAAACCTATACAAAATTTCTCACAATCTCCTCTCGACACTTGAAGACACTCAACAGGTCTTCATGCTTACAATATTCTCCTCTAAAGAATTATTTCTCCAAAATGAACTTGACTAATTACAAGCCAAAGAACACCCCTTTATATACCAATTTATTTTCTAATATGGGCTAAAACCATATTATTTTGCAAATATACCCATATCTCTAATATCTCCCAATTTACAATACAAAATCTCAAATAATCCCCTTACAATATCCTTAATAAACTTTTAAAAATTACTTGAGCCCTCTAATAAATTTGAAATAACTTTTAAATCATCTTAAAATATTATTTTAAGCCCTTTAAATATCTCATTTTATCAGGCTTTAAGAGATTTAAAGGTTAATTTATTTTAAGGGGGTTAAATGCTTAAATCATGGGAGATTCGGCTTCTAAACCTTGTTTAAAACAAACCAACGCCCACCAAATACTCAACACCATAAATGGTGTGGTGGTTGTGCACAATTTTAGGAGTGGCGGGGTTGGAGGTTCAAACCCTACCTCCTATTTTTAGAACACAATTCCAAATTGTTCTTTATCAAAATTTGTCGGTATCCATTACACGTTGAAGCGAGATGCTAGGCAGATTGGTAGGCAGGAATAGTGGTGACTAAAGGTTCATGGGTTCAAATACCATACCAAATTTTTTAGTAAATAAAACTATCTCAAATGAACCCGAACTGAGGAGATAAAGGGGTGCCACGTGTCAACATGCAGTTGGTCAGAGGAGTGTCATGTGTCAGTTGGTGATTCGCCTAGAGATGCCACTTGTCAACTCATGATTGATCCTGAACCTGCCACATCAGCATCCTCATCAGCTGTCACATGTCTCACTCAAAATTTTCCATGTCATCATGTCTGCTAATTGTACATGCCACATCACTATGCTGACATCATCAAGTCAACCCATTTTGACTGAAACTTTGACTTGGCATAACTTCGTCATACAGACTCCATTTTCAAAACTGAATATAGTTATGAAATTAGTGCAATGAGCTCTACAAATTGGTGCCATTTTTTCCTCATTTAGAGATGATCATTTTTTTTCCTTTTTGAACACCTGATTTTCCTATTTGACCGGACCTTTGGTTGTGCATAACTTCTACATAGAAACTCCTTTTGAACCTGTTCAAGTTGTGTCAGGACCGTATTAGTGAGCTCTGCGTGATGATGTTTTTGTCATATTTTGAGACTGAATTTTTAGGTTTCCTAGATCCACCTGGATCATTCCTCCCCATTGAGAAGCTTTTGGACCTCAAAAAGGTCTGTTTTATGTACAATTTGAGCTAGGGAAATGTCACCCCACTTGCCCAATATCATCTGTCCTTCTTGCTGAAATTTTGAACATCTAACCCATCACAAACACAAAGAAATATGAGATAGCTTTTCTAATACAATCAACTACATGTTCATCAATATTCACTGTCACATTCATCATCCACATAGAAATAACTAGCAGAATAACAAGCACCAGTACTGAATACACTGATGTGAAGGAAATAGTATCAACATTTTGAATCTCTTGAACAAGAACATTATTAGGAAATGAAACATTCAAACCCTCTTTTACCACCTCTGGCTAAAGGCCTGACTCTAGTTGCAATTGATCCTCACACTGTGCTATTTGTGACACCTTACCATGATTAGAATCACCATGTTTAGTATCACTAATTGTTACAGACATAAGGGTTAAAGTATTTCTTGAAATTACAATCATCTTCAAATGCCCTGTGTTTACAACAGATTTATCATTCTCCATGTGATGAGCTCTAACACTGAATTCAATTCCATCTTTAAACAAATGATACCTAATATGTTCCCTATAGAAAATGGATTTTTTGTCATACAAATAAGGACTGCCTAGAATCATCCCACAAATGTCAAGCGGAATGACATCTAACTCTACCTCGTCAACAAACTTAGATGTGATTGCAAATCGAAGTTTATACTTCTTTGACACATGTAGTTGAGCATTATCATGCACCCAAAAAAATGGATAGAGTCTAGGATGAGGATTTGTTTTCAATCCCAATTGCTTAACAACTTGTTATGAGATAAGATTAACTTGTGACCCACTGTCTATTAGAGTATCAATCTTAGTTTGTTTAGCAATAGCCCTTATATAAAACAATTCATTCCTTTTACTTTCAACAGGTGCTTCATTACGGCTTAGAGAAGAAGCATGAGAATTGGTACTGAGAATACAAGTATTACCTTTGATACCCACAACTGAAATCTTGGTTTCATCATCAAAACCTAATCCGAGATCCTGCACAATAGTTGTGGTCTTTTGCTTACCCTTTTGATCCTTGAACCATTTTGGCTTATGATCGAGATGCAGTTTCCAACATTTTGCATCTTCGTTCCCTTTCTTTTTGCAGTGTGAGCAATAAGGATTTTCGTCCTCTTTCTTTGCAGTAGTTCGTTGTGATTTCTCTTTCCCTTTCTTGCTTCCTTTTTTCTTATTGGATTCCATCAATAGATTGTCATGGCTATCCTTGAGCTTGTTTCCAAATGGATAGCTTGCACACTAACTTCATCAATGTTAGTTGGATTAAACATAAGTATGGTATGTTTCAAACTCTCGCGTAATCCACCTATGTACTTTAACAAATTTTCTTATGTGTACAATGGAATGCCCAAAATTAAAGCCCTCTTCCTAAACTCCTATGTATATTCTTGCACACTTTGTCCTTTCTCTTTTCTTAATGATTTCCAGTTCATTACAACTTTTTGCATATGCCCTAATGGATAAAATTGTTTCTTAAGTGCAGCTATAAACTCAAACCAAGAAGAAATAGTTTTGCCATAATAGCTTAGATCTTCCTGTGTTCTACTCTCCAACCAAATTAAAGTTGTGCCTCCTAGGCGAAGAGTAGCTAATTGAATTTTTTGAGAATCCTTAGTAAAATTTTGAACTCTACAATAAACTTCAATTTGCTTAATCCAATTATCTAGTTTATCTGCATCTAGTTCTCCATTATAGATTGGAAAATTAAATTTAACATCTAGTTTTAACAAAGGTGTATTAGTTTGCATAGGTTGTTTCTTTTTAGAAGAGTTAGACAAAGAAGAAGAAGAGGACGGGGATGGAGGTTCAAGAGGGTCACCACCACCTCCTACTCCTTTACCTTTGTCTTCTTTCAATGAAGATTCAACTTCCTCCTTCTTCCTAGCCTTGCCTTCCTTTCTCTTTTTTCATTCTTGCCTCTCTCGAAAAAGAACTTCCACCATTGACTTCATCTAGATAAAAGCTTGTTGAAAAGTTTCGGATCGAGCTCTAGGGCTTCATGCTCAGTTACAATCTCTGAAATCTTCAGTGGAAAGGTCTTTCATTTTTTGATCTCTGGATTAAATTCTTCCAGTGCACCTTCTCCTTGTTTCATTTTCAACTTGGTTAACATTCAATTTTGCAATTTCCTGCAAAACGGGCTCTGATACCAATTTGATTTGTAATTAGAGGTTTAAAAAATAACTGGAAAATTAATCCTAATTACAGTTTTTCCCTGATCGCAACATAATTGCATGACTATGATGTTTAACTATTGAGATTACAAAATAAGTTCACGTTTATATAACTAATTATTGAAATGTTGTAATTAGAACTCAAATAGTGAATTAAAAAATGAAAAGAAATAAAGAGAATGATAGATAGAAGATAGAAGAATAAGACAAAAGAGGAGATAATGTCGGTTGATAACGAAGTTCATCCAATTAGGACTATGTCTCTGGGCCCGCTTATCAAGTAGGACTGCTTTATTAATGTTGCCAAGAAATAGAAATGCCTTGTTAGAATATCCAAGCTCCAAAACCTGTACAAAATTTCTCACAATCTCCTCTCAACACTTGAAGACACTCAACAAGCCTTCGTGCTTACAATATTCTCCTCCAAAGAATTATTTCTCCAAAATGAACTTGACTAATTACAAGCCAAAGCACACCCCTTTATATACCAATATATTTGCTAATATGGGCTAAAACCATATTATTTTGCAAATATACCCATATCTCCAATATCTCCAATTTACAATACAAAATCTCAAATAATCGCCTTACGATATCATTAATAAACTTCTAAAAATTACTTGATCCCTCTAATAAATTTGAAATATCTTTTAAATCATCTTAAAATATTATTTTAAGCCCTTTAAATATCTCATTTTATCGAGCTTTGAGAGATTTAAAGCTTAATTTATTTTAAGCGGGTTAAATGCTTAAATCATGGGAGATTCGGCTTCTAAACCTTGTTTAAAACAAACTGACGCCCACCAAATACTCAACACCATAAATGTTGTGGTGGTTGTGCACAATTTTAGGAGTGGCGGGGCTGGAGGTTCAAACCCCGCCTCCTATTTTTAGAACACAATTCCAAATTGTTCTTTATCAAAATTCGCCAGCGTCCATTACACGTTGAAGCGAGATTCCAAGCAGATTGGTAGGTGGGAATAGTGGTGAATGAAGGGCCATGGGTTCAATTCCCATACCAAAATTTTTAGTAAATAAAATTGTCTCAAATTGCCCTAAACTGAGGACATAAAGGGGTTCCACATGTCAACATTTAGTTGGTCGAAGGAGTGCCACGTGTTAGTTGGTGATTCACTTGGAGATGCCACTTGTCAACTCATGATTGATCCTGAACCTGCCACATCAATATCCTCATCAGCTACCACATGTCTCACTCATATTTGTCCACATCATCATGTTTGTTGACTATACATGCCATGTCACTATGTTGATGTCATCAAGTCAACCCATTTTGACTAAAACTTTGAGTTGGCATAACTTCATCATATAGACTCCATTTTCGAAACCGAAAATAGCTCTAAAATCAACGTGACAAGCTCTACAACTTGGTATCATTTTTTCCTGATTTAAGACAATCATTTTTGTCCCTTTTTGAACCCCTGATTCACCTATTTGACCAGACCTTTGACTGTGTATAACTTTTGCATGCAGACTCCTTTTGAGCCTATTCAAGTTGCATCAGGACCGTGTCAGTGAGCTCTACGTGATGATGCTAGTTTTTTTCAGATTTTGAGACTGTGAATTTTCAAGTTTCCTAGATCCACCTAGATCAAATATATTTAAGAATTTAACATTTCATAGCAGTAGAACATCATACTTCATAAAATTCTTCAACAACAAATGTAACTAAATTTAAAGATTTAATATGTTTGTGTGTGTGAAAGTTCATGGAGATGCAACATAAACACAACTTTAATGATCAGTGTCTTAATCTAGAGTAAGGAGTCATAACCAATGTAATTGAAAATGCATAACAGTGTTCCCCCTAACACAATAGAGCTATTTAATGATGTATTTATTGTCAAACAGATTGCACCCGAAATGCTTGAATGATTAAATTCAGCAATCCGTTGAAACATTGGATTACTTTCAAGTTGTGGGTACCCCATTTGAAAGTAAACCTCTGGGTTCTAGGCCAGCTTCCTATTAAATTTTTAGGTTAATTACTAGGTAACTTGTAATGGAAAAGGGTTAAAAGGCTTGAAATAAATGCACTAAAAACTATAAATTGTGGGTGGTGCACCTAATTGATAAAAACATGCAACTTTGATTCACAATAATTCTCAGAAAATCTATCCACACGAATCAATTTAACAATTTGATCACAAAAATGATTCTGAGGAAGGCTTGAATAAACTTCTTTGAAGGAGAACTAAGTTCTCATGGCATGAAAAGAAAGGATTATTTCAGTACACAACCTAAGACCTGTGACTTTCACTATTTTTTAATGCATGCAAGTATAAATGATACAATGATTTTAAAGGTTCTAATATTAAAACATAGTAAAATATCATCCAATCATTCATAAAAACAACACTGCGGTAAGGTAGATACTTGACTTCACTGAAATTAAAGGAATCTTTGCAAAAATGACATAAATTGAACCTGTAAACTTGCTACTGTATATAAATCTGAAACTGAAAACTGAGTTACAAAATATTTCTCTTTGTAGAATGAAAAGTCTGAAAAATAAGAACTAAAGTACAAAGACAATTTTTTTCCAATATATACAAAAATCCTACACAAAGCATCCAAAAGATGAACTCCACGAGAACTGAAGGAGAAAACAAAGATTCTCATGAGCAAGACCAAAAATGCATGAAAAAGGGGGTCCACCATGCTGTGAACTGAACTCAAAAAATAGAAAACTTCATCTGATGTCATCTATAATTGATATGTAACTCAAAATAGCTCTAGAAATCCACTCAACTACTCGGAGGTGGCACTGAAAGTGGACTAAAAGTGTAAATATCCTCCTCACGAGAAAACATGAAAACCTCTAAAAAAAGCCCCGCCACTGAATGAAAAGAGCCAAAAATAGGCTCAACTCTGTCTCTCAAGTAGATGAACTGGTGGAGACCCAAAACTGCATGTAAGTGATCAAAAATAAGCTCCATAATTCATGAAAAGAACTCTAGTTGCACTTCAGAATGCATGTTCAGATGATTCCAAAAATAGAACTCCATTTCTGCATGACAAAATACTCCAAACTGGACTTATGTTTATTGCATTTTTTTTTTAAAAGGTGATCGTATATTTAAATAAAAAATGATTGAGGTGATCATTTTAATATTTAAAATACAATGATCTCTCAAATATATTATATATTAATATTTATAGTGATAAAATTTCACCTTAATATTAATATCTAATATATTAGACTTATCATTAATCATGCAATAAATATAGGCTAATGTTTTATGCAATAAACAAAAGAGAAGCCTCAGTTTTAACTAAAAAGACTTTATGCAAAGTCTTTATACAATAGTAATAAGGACAAAACAAGACTTACAATAGTCTTGACCGATCCTTTACTAAGCCTAAACAAGACTTATCAAACCCTAATCATATGGTGATAAAGTTGGCTCAAGTTTGAACAAGCCCTAATCATGCATAACTCAAAGTGAATTCACGGCTCTCAACATTGATAAGTCATTTTGACTCAAGGTAAATGAAATTATGATATTGGTTTGAACACATGGTAAAAGGAAACCAACATGAAGATTAGGGTCAAGCAAAAAACTCGAACCCTAATCATCACTCATTCGACTCTCACTTCTTCTGGTGAAACTTTTGGAGCTCTCTGTTGCACCGCCATAGAGATTAGGGTCTGAAACTGCGAGTTTTTTGGGATTTTTCTCTGTCATACATCAATGTTCTTGACAATTTCCAGAGGAATTCCTTGAAACAGTGCATGGTAAATTCTCTTTTTCCACCATTATGAACATTTTGATTTGTTTCGAGGGTACTTTCAGGCTTTTATAGCTGTAGCCATAACACATTACTTCTGATATCCTCTTGTCTTTGCATATTTTGTTGATATCTTTTATTCTATGGTTGTTAATGGAGATTTTCTGAAGTTATATGTGTGGGTATAGCAATGAATTTCTCTTTTAAAAAACTTGATTTGAGTTCACCTAAACAAAACAAAGAACATTTTTGCCTTCTGAAATAATCAAATGGATGAATATTTGTATTGTTTCTCTCAAAAAATTTATATACAAAAAAGGTTTGCAATATTTTTGTTTCACTTTCTCCCTGGTCATGGCATCACCGTTCATTTGGACCCTTCGAGGGTATTACCTTCATTATGCAGGCCGTGGGCTTCATTGCATTTTTATGCCATGTTTACTCTATATAATAAAAATGATATGTTCCTCATTTCAAATCAGGCCTATTGAATGATATATTTCTATTTTTCTGTGGCACGAAGGACTGACTTTAAATCATTTATTTTCCACCTCTGTTGTCACCATGCAAAATTACAAGTGTATTTTTCTAAATAGTGATATATGAGAAACCAGCCTTGATGTTAATGACTCGTCCCTATTGGCTGCATTATCAGCACCTTTGACCTCCATGGCTGCCATTGTATGGAAAAACTATAAGAGTTACTCTGTGGATTTAGAATCTATTGCTCCAACTTTTTACAAACTTCCTGTATTTATGAAAAATCTGAATCTTAATGCTTAATTGAATCTAATTCCTTCTTTAAAAAACTTTCCAAGAAGATTACAATATACAGATCATGCTTTCCATTTATGGCATTAATACCCCTTCATGATGTATCATTGACATAGTTATGTCATGTATATGAATTCATAACACAATATTATCCCTTAAGGACTTGAATGGTGAATGATGATTTTGTTGTTATATGACTTTCTCAAGCTCAGTCCTAAATTGAATAGGTTCTGATCTAATTTATCATATGATTACACTATGTTGATGTTGTTGTTCTTGACATTGTAATGGTTATCAATGTGACTGTGCCTACACAATTGTAGATGTCTTTCCAATACATGTGTTTGTTATTCACCTTAAATCATCATCACAGTATTTTGCATCTGATATATGGATTTTTGTGGTTGTCTTGACTTACCATCTCATACCTTTAAATATAAAAATGGATTAATTGAAATGGCAGTCCCTTTATTGTTAGATCTGAAACTCTACAGGATATTCTCAATACATCCTCCTTTGGTGTATTTCCTCTGCTTGGACTATTCAAAACCTACTAATGGCTATAAATGCATGAGCTTCCCTTCATGATTCTAACTACCCTCCATGATGCGTTCACCTTGTATCTTGTGCTTTTGCATGCTAAAAACTTACTTTCACTATATTTTTTTGCTATCCAATATATACCTTGAGCTGCATACATAATGTTCTATAGATAGCAACTTCTCTTTAGCATTGCTCATGAAAATTTACATTGTATTAAATTGCTTTTATTTTGAACAATGGTTGTTCTAAATTTACTGCATATGCTTGAAAAGGTCAAGGCATTATTGGCGTGCATTCTTTTGATGGCACCTATAGATAATGGTTGGAAACAAGATTAAAACAGTAACTTTTAGCAAGCTGGGCTCAACCCTTGTGGGATCCACATTTCCTCCACATGCTAAAAATTCAAGATAACCATGTTGAAAAATGTACCTATTCCTGCACATTAAACAAACAAATTAGCAAAAATAATCGAAGCTGAAAGCTTCCATTGAACTTCGTGCTCCTTGATTGTCAGCCTTTTATAATTTAAACATCTGGTGAATGCCTGATTGGATATATATTACATTCTTGTTGGTAGTGTAGGCATGAAGTAGGATGTGATTTATCATTGCTCTAACACCATCCTTTTACAATCTTGCAGATGCATGGAGCTTGGAGTCGGAAGAACCTCGAGGCATTAGAGACACAACAATCGAGTAAAAGTGATTCATCATTATAGGTAATGATGAATCACTCCCCTCCTTCATGTTTATATTATCTTCAGTAGTTTAGTATTACATTCTACTTTTGTATTCATTATTTGATTAAGAAAATCAAATTAAGTTACTCCCACAGCTTGTGTGGGACTTTGGTTTTTACAATATGAATAAAACAACATTACTATGCAATTTTAATGATTTCTTCTATTACAAACTTTTGCATAATCACACTGGAAATTCACAAGTAATCAGATTCCAGAACGTAATGAATACTTAAGCACAAAATTTTGTACCTTTTAATGAAGAATGCAAATCAGCTCTACCTGTTTTGAGCTGTGGCTAAAAATAGGTAACAATATTACACCATTAAACTTAGAAACCCTAACCAGTAAAACTTATCCAATCATTGTATACATCCACACAAATATTGATCTCTATTAAAATGTTTAACTTATTCTTTCAATACAAGCATTAACAGAAGATAAACATCCAAAGGAAAGATAATGGAGATGAATTGAAAGATCTTTGATTCATTTCATTCATAACCAGTGTGAAATATACAAAAGGAGAACATTGGCTTTATAAGTATGACATTGTATTAAAAAATGATAGTACTATCACAAAATTCTTCAAAATTAACAAGAACTAGGCTTAATAACCGAGAAAATGGCTTAGACTTTATAATGTGGCATAATCTACAACATTCAAATGGACTATTATAGGGAAGAAATATTTCATTAAAATATTTTTGTTGACTATGGAGGTGATAAAGGGTGAGATACTAAAGATATTTATGGTGCATGTGGTCAAAAGTGATTGAGATTTTTTAATCTTGACTGATCATCAAGAAAAGATGTTATGCACATGGGCATAGGCTTGGAGGCTTAAAGGGTGAGCAAGTTGAAGTCTACAGGCTTAATCTAGGTCATTGCCTACCATCCCACAAGTTTTAATCGCATTCAAGCAGGCCCATGCAAGCTAGCGGGATGATGACATGTGGATGTTACCAAAGCTCCTAAGACATGGTGGAGCCCGCTAAACAATAAGGAAGGCATTCCACATGGCATAACTTTATAGGCTCAATGTTGAAGTTAGTGTAAGTTAAGATTTCAAATGTGTGTGACTCCATCTGAGTCATTCGTTGATCCAACTAGATGAGAGATCAACGGTTGACATTCAAAGTTAACAATGGGGTAGATGGAGTTGTTCTGGTTCATGCAAGTGAACAATAATGGAAGATATGATGTCATAAAACCAATTGAATGGATTTTTTGCCATAAAAGTAGGATTTCAAGCATGATGTGAAATCATAGAAGTATTTTAAGGAATTTAAATATTTTTAACAACTTTTTTCAAGCTTTGGGTGTCCATAATTAGGGTTTCGTAGCGTACACAAACTAGTAAGTGAAATTACCCTCTTTGCACTAAATTTTATTACAAATTCTATGTAATTTATGGTTTTGTAAATTAAATCATTAATTAGGGAATATTTTAAGGTTTGATGTTCACCACCCTTCTTTCAATTGTTTCAAAATTGCTTTGATTCTTCATGTCAGCCTTAATCCCTAGTTACAGTCAATTAAACCCTAGGTTGTATCAATTTTTAATATAATGGTGTCCCCAAAAGCCCAATCTTCTGGTTTTGATCCAAAGCCTAAAGTGAAACCTTTGTTTCAAGATACATTGGACCAATTTCCCCTTCCACCACTGATATATGTATAGGTTAGGCTTTGTTTCAAGGTATTGGAGTAGGATATGGCATTATCGATAGAAAATATGCCATTAAGGATGCCACACTAGCCAATATCTAGATGGACTCTCTTCACCTATTTTTTTGGGAATAGGAAGTCTAAGGTCCCAACCAGCAATCCATGGAGGTTAGATATGGGAAAGTTGGTTGTTCGCAATGTATACCCTAATATTGATCTTCTAAATGCCATAGCGGCTAACTATTACCTTGTTGTTTAGGTTATAAGGACACATTCAGGTGTGGAGATGGTTCATATCACTGGGTCAGGTTTTATTGATGTCTTCAAATTGAATTATGTGGCCAAGGATCCAATTGACCTAAAGGAACTTAAAGAAAAGTATGAAAAGATAAAATTAACCTTTAGGGTTACACATTTGACTAATTTTATGGGAAGGGGAAAGAACAGAGTCAAGATCAAGCTAAATCCATTAGACAAGGAGCCCTTCCCAACTGAGAAGTTTGAATTCTACTTTCAGAGAACTTTCTATGTTTTGTTCTATATTTTAGGGCTTGACCCTCCCACATGGATGCTAGTAGCCTTCATGTACATGGAAGCCAACATCCAACACCGAATGGTCAATTAGTTGTATGAATTTACTACCTATTTATCAAATGAAATCCACAAGGGCTTGATAGCCCTCAAAGTTGGTGAGGCTGGGGTTAGATTTTAGTGGCACTCACGACTGATTCATATGTTTTTGTATAAGGGAGCTAAGTATTTTGGAGAGGATATGAAGTTAGAAATATAGGATGAGAAGGGTGAGGATCTCCATTTCCAAGCATAGACTCATCATCTGGATATGGATGATCGGGACTCTAGCTTTGTTGTCTTTTCAAATGTATTCATTTTAAAGTTGAGGGGATATTTGGTGATGGATCCACCTAGGATTCACATGATTTTCTCAGACCCAAGGAGAGGAGGCCTAAGCTAGGAATTGAGCACAACAAGGGAGATATTGTTCCCTATCCTAATTGCACAATCCTCTAAGTTTATGGCACCAATGTCACGCCTCATGTCTTCCCAAGGGATGTGGCACTAAGGATTCATTTCCTTGAGGTTGTGTGGAAATTATGGAATGTTGAAGATACCCACCTAGTTGGGATGAAGAAGGGAACTCTTTTCCACACTTTTACTGTTTTCTCTTTTTTTATGGTAATGGATGGAAGAATATTGTCCCTAAGATTAAACTTCTTGGAATGAAGTGTTCTAGACACAAATCATGATTCAGATGGTTTTATGGTATGGTTAAAGGACAAGATCAAGGTTTTGGGAAAATGTGTCTCAACCTTGCAATTATATACAATTTATTGATAGGATGTATATTAGATCAAGGTTTTTCTGTTAACACGTCAAATGAAAAATGACCTTGTAAAACTATAATTCTAGAAGGTTCCAAAAATCTTTTTATAAGAAGGTGGGATGTATGTAGATGGTGGTATATTCTGAGAGTCTGATAGACATCATGGTGTCTCTTGATCATCGATGGTGATACTCTTGTGAGAAGATTTCTTTGCAAGTATACTGTAATCTTTTGATTTTTGAACAATACATTGGGTAGCTTTTGGAGTGTGGGGTTTTTCTCCTAAAAGAGTTTTCCCCATGAAAATCATTGTGTTCTAGTATGCATGATACTTGTGTTTATTTTGTTTAAGTTTTTGTAACTATTAAAGATCTATAAAATTTTTGCATTGTTCTCCTCTCTAGGTTAGTGTAGGAAGTTGTTCCGCTACCTTAGCTTCCATATAAGTGGCATCAGAGCTTGATCACCTTTGGTTTTATTTTTGGGTTGTTGGGTTTTTTAAACTAATCCAAATTTGAGTGGGAGTTTGTATAGAAGACACTTTGTGATCTTGTTGCGGGAATTTTCAAATGGAAAGTTCATCAGGGAGAATAGAGGTGGAGAATTTTTTTGGAAATAATTTTGAGATGTGGAAGCTAAAGATGGAGGATTTGTTGATGATCGAGATCTTTGAGATTTTTTTGATGAGAATGTTTCAAGGCCTACAAATCCTACTCAAGTTTCTCAATATGATGTTATGAACCCTAAAGCCAAGGCTCTAATAATATTGTTCTTGGAAGACTCTATTTTAATTAATGTCCATGAAGAGACCTCTACACAGAAACTATGGAAGAAGCTTGGTGAGATGTATCAGGCCAAATCTTTAGTGAAAAATATTTTCTTGAGGAAGAAGTTGTATTCCTTGAGAATGGAAGAGGTTGGAAAAATCACAGATCAACTCAATTGGCATCAGTTGGTGTCAAAATGGATGAGGATAAATTTCATATCTTGCTTTTTTTTTTTGCCTGATTCATTGGATTCTCTTGTCATGGCTATTGGGGGTACTTATGTTATATTGAAGATTGAAGATGTGGTGGGTTCTTTTTTTTTACGAGATGAGGAGGAAGGTATCCATCACTTCCAAGGAGGCCCTAAATGTTCATGGAAGACCTAAGGAAAAAGGCAAGAAGAATGAGAAGTGTGACAAATCCAAGTCCAAGGGGAGATCTAAATCTCCTAGAAATTCCAAAGTTATTTGTTGGAATTGCGGTAATCCTGTACATGTTCGTAAGGAATGCAAAGAAGAAAATAAGAAGAAAAAGAAGAAAATTGATTCTAATTCTATGCCTGAGAAGGAAGATGGTGATGCATTCATTGTATCTTTGGAAACTCATGCATGTAATGATGCATGGTTAATTGACTTAGGTGCATCTTTTCATATGACCTTTAATAGAGATTGGTTTTATGAATATGAAGAATTTGATGGAGGTAAGGTGTAGTTGGGTGATGATTCTCATTTAGACATTGTTGGCCGTGATAAAGTTAAAATCATGTTTCCTAATGGTAGAATAAAAATGATGAATGGTGTGTTCAATATCCCTAGATTAGCACAAAATTTGTTATATGTGAGCAAACTAATAGATGTGAGTGTGCAGGTAGTATATTTTGATGCAGGATGCAAGATGGTTAGAGGTGTTATGGTGATTGTTAGAGGTGTTAGATATGGGACATTGTATAAGCTTGATGCAAGCACTATTGAGTGCAATAATACTTCTGTGAAAATAAAGTCTGTTGAAGAAGTGATTTTTCACCTTTAGTAGATGGTCATGAATTTTAGGTACCCAAGGGTGCTCTTTCTTCTAAGACAAAGTTACCTATAGAGAAAACTATGTTATGGCACTAGAGACTTGGACACATTAGAGAAAAGGGTCTAAGGACCTTGAAAAAATAAAAAACTTGTTGAAGGTTTGTTTGATTGTAATCTTGAATTTAATTTCTATGAGCATTGCATTTATGGAAAAAAAAACCACATTCAGTTTTACTCGAATTATCATAAATCTTGTGGTGTATTATATCTTAATCATTCTGATGTATTTGGTACTATAGATGTTCCTTCAATTGGTAAATCCACATGTTATGTTTCATTTATTGAGGATTATAGTAGGACATGGGTATATTTTATAAAGAGAAAATCATAAGTTTTTCAGTCAATTTAAAGAATTTAAAGCAATGGTTGAGTTGTAGACTAGAAAGAAAATAAAAATTTTGAGGACTGATAATGGCGGTAAATTTGTCTCTAATGATTTTGATAGATTATATAAATATTGCAATATTCATAGACAGAAGACAACTTTGTATTCTCCACAACAGAATGGAGTTGCAGAAAGAATGAACAGGACACCAATGGAGAAGGATAGGAGTATGTTGAGTGGTGTTGGCCTAGAACAAAGGTTTTGGGCTGAAGCTATTGCCACTACATGTTATCTGATTAACAGGTCTCCTACATTAGCTCTTGTTGATAAGATGCCTATAGAGGCATGGTCAGGTCACAATCCTTCATTTTGAAATCTTAGAGTTTTTGGTTGTGAGACATATGCACATGTTCCAAAGGAGAAGAGAACAAAGTTGGAGAACAAGGTTGTGAAATGTATCTTCATTGGATATAGTTATGGTGTGAATGGATACAAGTTTTGGGATCCTATTGCACGGAAGGTAATACATAGTAGAAGAGTTATTTTTAGAGAAACTAAGCCTTCTTCTATTACATTGAAGCTAGAAAAAAGTAAACAAGAAGATGTGACTCAATTTCTTTCTACACCTGAGAAAGTTGAATTGAGGCCCAAGGATAGACAAGAAGTTGAGGAGAGCTCATCTAGCTCTAGGTCTTCAGAAGAGGAGGAAGAACCTCCAACTCAACTTGTTTGTTGTCTACAAGGCATAGAAAATCACCTAAAAGGTATTCACCTGATGATTGGAGATGTATTTTTTCTTTGAATACTAACATGGATGAACCCAGATCTATAGAAAAGGCACTAGGTATGAATGATGCAGAATACTGGAAGATTGCTATGGATGAAGAAATGAAATCTTTGAAAAAGAATAATACATGGGATCTTGTACCATTTCCTAAAGGACAAAAAATTGTTGGTTGTAAATGGGTATTCAAGAAAAAGATTGGTTCAGATGGAAGTATTGAGAAGTACAAAGCAAGGTTGGTTGCGAAGGGTTACTCTCAAGTTGAGGGTGTTGATTATGGTGAGATATTTTCTCCTCTTACAAAAATGACATCCATTAGATTTTTCTCTCTATTGTTGTTGCGTATGATTTAGAGGTTGAGAAAATGGATGTGAAAATTGCTTTCCTTCATGGTGATTTGGAGGAGGATATTTATATGACACATCCAGAGCACTATGTGGTGAAAGGTAAAAGTGAGTTGGTTTGCAAATTGAAGAAATATTTGTATGGCTTAAAACAGAGTCCCAGAATGTGGTACCATAAATTTGATACATATGTGTCGCGTTTTGGATTTGAGCATTCTAAATCAGAACATTGTGTTTATTATAAAACTGGTCGTGATTGCTTTTTGATTATTACATTATATGTTGATGATATGTTATTTATTAGTAGAGGGAAAGGTATGATTTCAAAAATAAAATGTCAACTTCATGCTAAATTTGAAATGAAAGATATTGGTGCAGCTAAACACATTCTTGGGATGGAAATTAAAAGAGATAGAGTGAACAGAAAGCTATGGCTTAGCCAAATCAAGTATGTCAACTCAATTTTACAGAGGTTTGATATGCAGGATTGTAGACCATTGTGTGTTCTTGTTTTAGTTGGAACAAAGTTATCTATTTCAGATTGTCCAACATCTCCATCAAAGATGGAAGACATGAGTAGAGTGTCTTACTAGAGTGCAGTTGGAAGTTTGATGTATGTTATAGTTTGTACTAGACCAAACATTGATCAAGCAATGGGATTTCTTTCTAGATATATTTCTAATCCTAGTAGAGTTCATCGGAATGCAATTAAAAGAGTTTAGATATTTGCGTAGTACCTCAGATTATTCCTTATGTTATCATAGTAATATTACTAAAGACAAGATTTCCCTTGATATTCATGGTTGTGTGCATTTAGACTGGGCAGGTGTTATTGATAGCAAAAGATCCGCCAGTACTTTGTTGGATGTTATGGATATGGTTACTGATATGTGGTTTTCATTGATGTCAACACTATTAGCATTTGGTATATCAATTGTTGTATATGTTGAGGATATTGAGAAATTTGTAAAAGAAAGTATTCTAGGTTCCCAGTGGAACTATGCAGGTCATGAAGGTGTCTTGTTTTGTACGTTAAAGATTAGATGGTGTGGATTAAAGGGTTTATTGTTGAATGTTTCTAGATCATCTACCAGAAGTTTTAGAGGTCCGCATGAAGTTTTGATTCGGTTGTGGTCTACCAGTGTTTTTGTGGTCTCTTTCAGTGTTCCTGAATGAAGATTGTGTTATTCTGTTAATCTCAGTTGTTGTGGATGCTTCTCTGTTATTTCTTGGTGTTCTTAGATGTCTTTGGATCATTCTATATCTTTGTGGTATGTCCACATTACTTGAAGAGCTCGTGGTTGAAGATCTTTTCTTGCCCATGCTCAGTTTTTCATATTCTTGGCTGACATATTGATGGTAGCATGTTGTGGATCTTTGTGGTGAAATTAATAAAAAAAAATTGTATTGGAGATGTTAATTTGGGTCTCCACTATGTTGTGGCCAACCTTGGTTGATTTACATTAAAAAAATTATTTGTGAATTTGAGCTGACATTGAAAATATGTCTTATTTTCCTGGCTGGCTAAGTTGTGATGAAATCTCATGTAGCGGATATATAAGAGTGATTGGTTGAGGGAATTTAGTGTGTGCATAAGTGTGAATGTGTACCAGAGAAAGTGTAAATGTGTGAATAGTGTTTCTATCATTTGATTGCAAAGCAGAGAGTGAAGAAGATCGAGCAAAGTGTGAAGAAGGTTTTTTTAGCTTAATTGGAACTGTAATCAGGCTTGTGCAGAAGCTATTTTCTCAATTCGTATTCTTTGGATTTTAATCCTATTCTATATTATTGGACAGTGAGTCCTCTTTTTTATTTGAGTAGTGAGCTCTAGGTAGTGTGCATGAATGTATGTGCATTCCTCTTATTATTTCTCATTATACTTTTAACAAAGTATAATCTTGTGGACTTACATCCACTGTGCTTTTTCCCCTAACAGGGTTTCCACGTAAAAAAATCTTGGTGTTATTTGTTTCTCTAATGTGTTAATTATTTGTGGTTAATTTCTTATTCATCAGATTTGAGATTAAGTTAAGTTAAGTAAGAAAAGTTGAAGGTTTTTTCACAGCTGAATTCACCCCCCCTCTCAATTGCATGTCCTTGTTTCACCAACAATTGATATCAGAGCAAGTTCCTCTGAAGAAATCTAAAAGCTTGAGGTGATCCGGGATGGAAACATTCAAGAAGGACAATCTGAGATTTGATGGCACTAATTATTCACTGTGGAAAGTTAGGATGCAATTTCACTTAAGGTGTATTGGTGAAGCTTTCTAGAAGATTACAAGAGATCCATATACTATTCCTCAGAATGGTCCCTCCACTATTGATGAGATCAAAGATGCTAAAAATAACATTAGGGCTATTGAAGCTTTGGTAAGTGCTCTGACAGATTCAGAGATGGCTAATGTGATGGGTCTATAGAAAGCTCATGAGATTTGAACGAAACTGGAAACTTTGTATGAAGGAGATGCACAGGTGAAGATGGCTAAGCTACAAAGCTTGAAATGAAAGTATGAGAATTTGAAGATGGGTGAAGATGAAAATATCACTTATTTTATGCAAAGAGTAAATGAAATAGTGATGGGTATTAAATGTGTTGGTGGTTCTGTGGATGAGAATGAAATTTTGGTTAAAGTTCTTAGATCCTTGCCTCCCTCCTACAAAATGAAGGTTCATGTTATTGAAGAGTTCAAATTAGTAAACAAGATGACAAGAGACACGTTGATCGGGAAGCTTTTTGCTTTTGAAATAAGTGAATTTGGTGAATCTACACCGAAGACTAAATCTGCATTCAAGGCCACTATATCTAGAAGTAACAAGCAAAGATATAGTACGGGAGAGAGTTCCAGAAAGATATCCAAGTATGATGAAGAACTGAAACAACTTGAAGATAAAGAAAGAGTTGAGGTAGAAGAACTAGAAGCACTGATTGCAAAGCAAGAAGGAAAACGAAAAGGTAAGTATGAAAATTTATTTCCTATTAAATGTTTTTCATGTAGTAAAATAGGTCATTTTGCATCAAGGTGTCCTGAAATAGTTCCTAGATCTAAGCCTAAGAAGTCTAGGTTCCAAAAGAGATGTTACTTTGCTGAAGAAGCAGTGACCGATGATGAGTCTGATAAAGCTAATGGAAATGAAGATGAATGGGCTTTCATTGCTACCATTGAAGATAATCTTGTGGCTACTGAATCTGCTAAAGATGAAAAGGATCTTACAGCCTGAGTTAGAGAAAAAGATTTGTGGGTCATTGATAGTGGATGCTCACATCATACGACTGGTGATAAAAGCAAATTTTTGAGTCTAGAGAAGTATGACGATGGGGTTGTAAGATTTGGAGATAACAATATTGGTGTGATTCGTGGCAGAGGATCTATTTGCCTTGGTGGTAAAGATAAAATTGATAATGTCCTCTATGTTGAAGGCTTGAAGCACAACTTGTTGAGTGTTGGAAAGATGGTGCACAAGGGCTATGATCTTCATTTCAAAGATGGAAGATGCAAGATACGGGGAAGTTCTGGAAATATGATTGTAACAGGAAATCAAACAAAAGGTAATATTTTTCATTTGAATATTGCTAATGGGAGTTGTTTAATTGCTCAAGTAGATGAAAGTTGGTTGTGACATAGGAGGTTGTTTCATGTAAACTTTGACAACATTATCAAGATAAGTTCTACTCAAGCAGTGAAAGATCTGCCTAGGTTAGTGAAGCTTGCTAATATAATCTACAAGGAATGTCAGATGGGTAAACAAACTAGAGTCTCTTTCTGGAGAAAACAGTTTCATTCAAATAATTTGCTAGAGCTGCTACATACTGACCTTTTTGGTCCCTCCAAAGTCAGAAGTATTCATGGAGAAAGGTATTTTATGTTGGTTATTGATGATTACACTAGAATGATTTGGGTTTCCTTCTTAAGAGAAAAATGTGAAGCATTTGAAAAGCTAAAAAATTTTAAGGCTATGGAAGAGAATGAGAAAGGTCTGAAAATCAAGTGTCTAATATCTAACAAAGATGGTGAGTTCATTTCCAAGGAGTTCAACTCTTATTGTGAAGAGCATGGAATTAAAAGATAGTTATCTGCTCCCCAAACCCCTCAATAGAATGGAGTTGCAGAGAGAAAGAATAGAAAAATTTTGGATGTTTCTAGAACAATTGTGATGGAAGGAAATGTGTCTTAGATGTACTGGAGTGAAGTGGTAAGCACTATTGTGTATACTTTGAACTGGGTAAATGTTAATGGTAATTCTAGTAAGACTCCTTATGAGTTATGGTTTGGTCACAAGCCTATTGTTAAGTATTTTAAGATCTTTGGAAGCAAGTGTTATATCAGGAGAGATGATGATATAGGAAAATTTGATACAAGAAGTGATGAAGAAATATTCCTAGGTTACTCCACTAAAAGCAAGGCCTACCGATGCTATAAAAAAAGACTAAGAAAGATGGTTGAAAGTGCAAATGTCAAAGTTCATGAGGAATCTGTCAAATCATCTAGACACTATAGTTATGATTCAGACGAAGATATTACTAGCCAAGGGAAGAATACTCAAACACATAATTTACTTCAGATTATTCCATGTGTTCCAATGAAGAAACCTCAATCTGTTCTGATAAATCAAGTCAGTTAGGAGGCATAGACAAGTGCAAGTGTAGAAAAAATATCAGAAGAGTCAGAAGTTCAAGAATGTCCCAAAACTCCAAGGTATGTAAAGCTGAATCATTCTAAAAATAAAATCATAGGAGATAAGAGTAAAGGAGTGAAAACTAGAAGAAAAATTGCAGAAGAATATTGTTTGATCTCCAAGATTGAACCTAAAAATGTCACTCAAGCCTATCAAGATGAACACTGGTTGGAAGCTATGAAGGAAGAGCTTACACAGATTGAAAAGAATGACACATGGCTACTGGTTCTGAGACCTAAAGAAAAAAATGTGATTGGTACTAAATCGATATTTAGAAACAAGTTGGATGAAGAAGGTGAAGTAGTCCAGAATAAAGCAAGACTGGTATGTAAAGGGTATTCTCAAATGGAAGGTGTTGATTTTGAAGAAACCTTTTCCCTTGTCACTAGGATTGAAGCTGTTAGATTATTTCTTGCTTATGTTGCATACAAGGATTACAAACTCTATCAGAGGGATGTGAAGTCTACATTTCTGAATGGAGAACTAGAAGAAGAAGTTTACATTGAAAAGCCGAATGGATTTCAGCTAACAGACAAGGGTGATATGGTTTACTGATTGAAGAAAGCTCTATATGGACTTAAGCAAGCCCCCAGAGCCTAGTATGCTAGATTGGAAAAATACCTAATGAAGCTTGGATTCACTAAAGGTACTGTTGATAGCAACTTATACTTCAAATTAGAAAATGATAAGGAGTTAATCATAGAAGTTTTTGTTCATGACATCATTTTTGGAGGAGATGACAATTTGTGTATGAATTTTGCTAATGAAATGAAGAGTGAATTTGAGATGAGTATGATTGGAGAGATGAAGTTCTTTCTAGGATTGCAAGTCACACAGTTGGACAAGGGGATCTTCGTATCTTTGTCCAAATATGTGAAATAACTATTGAAGAAGTTTGGAATGGATGACTCAAAACCTGTTGGTACCCCCATGGTGACTGGATGTAAGTTGACACAAAAAGATGATTCTCCTAAGGAAAATCAAACTAGATAAGAGTCAATGATTGGTGGATTGCTCTATTTAACTCAAACTAGACCAGACATTATGAATGTTGTATGTATGGTTGCTAGATTTCAGGTTGATCCAAGAGAATCACATGTAACTGTTGTCAAGAGAATTTTTAGATATCTAAAAGGAACAGTTAACTTTGGACTTTGGTATCCAAAGGATGATGATCTCACTTTATGTGCATATAGTAATGCAGATTGGGATGGTGATGTAGATGATAGGAAAATTACTAGTGGTGGTGCTTTCTTCCTAGGGAAGAAGTTGGTATCTTGGTTAAGTAAAAAGAAAAACTCAATTTTTCTATCTACTACTAAAGCAGAACACATTGTTGCTGCCAATAATTGTACTCAAGTGATATGGATGAAACAAATGTTGAGAGATATCAGGGTGATATATGAAGAGCCTATTGCCATATACTGTGACAACTCAAGTGCAATAAATATCTCAAGGAATCTAGTGCTACACTCTAAGACTAAACATATATCAATCAAGTTTCATTTCTTGAGGGAGAAAGTGAATGAGAAAGAAGTCAGACTAGAATATGTTCCTACCATAGAATAGATTGCAAATATATTTACTAAGCCATTGTTGAAGGATACTTTTGAGTATCTCAGAGGAATGCTAGGGGTGATTACCCCACCTGACAAGAACTAAAAGATGTATTTTCTTGCATCAATCCATGAGCTTTATTGCTATATTCTAATCTAGATTGATATTTTTGTGGCTGCTACTTAGGGGGAGTAGTCAAATGTGCAGATATGTGGTTCAAAGCGTGTAAATGGAAAGGTCATTGTTACCTTTGCCATTGATGTCAAAGTGGGAGAAGTGCAATGTGAAAATAATTTCTAAGGAGAAGAACCTTGTAGGGAGAAGAGTAGTTGAGGAGAAGAAGTAAGTGTGTTGGGTTGATGGTATTTTTCACATCATGTGTTGCCATCAATGCCAAAGGGGGAGATTGTTGGATGTTGTGGATACGGTTGTTGAAATTTGGTTGTCATTGATTTGAACACTATTAGCATTTGGTATATCAGTTTTTGTATATGTTGAGGATATTGAGAAAATTATAAAAGAAAGTATTATAGGTTCCCAATGGAACTGTGCAGTTCATGAAGGTGTCATGTTTTGTACATTAAAGATTAGCTAGTGTGGATTAAAGGGTTTATTTTTGAATGTTTCTAGATCATCTACCAGAAGCTTCAGAGGTCCACGTGAAGTTTTGATTGGGTTGTGGTCTGACAATGTTTATGTGGTCTCTTTCAATGTTCCTGAATGAAGATTGTGTTATTCTGTTAATCTCAGTTGTTGTGGATGCTTCTTTGTTGTTTATTGGTGTTCTCAGATGTCTCTAGATCATTTTCTATCTTTGTGGTATGTCTACATTACTCAGAGAGCTCGTGGTTGAATATATTTTCTTGCACATGCTCGATTTTTCATATTCTTGGCCAACATGTTGATGGTAGTGTGTTGTGGATCTTCGTGGTGAAATTAATTAAAATATTTTTGTATTGGAGATGTTAATTTGTGTCTCCACTATGTTGTGCCTAACCTTGGTGGATTTTCATTAAAAAATTATTTGTGAATTTGGGCCGACATTGAAAATATGTCTTATTTTCCTAGCCGACTAAGTTGTGATGAAATCTCATGAAGCAGATATATAAGAGCAATTGCTTGAATGAATTTAGTGTGTGCATAAGTGTGAATGTGTGCCAGAGAAAGTGTAAATGTGCGAATAATGTTTCTATCATTTGATTGCAAAGCAGAGAGTGAAGAAGATTGAGCAAAGTGTGAAGAAGGTTTTCTAAGGTTAATTGGAACTATAATCAGGCTTGTGCAGAAGCTATTTTCTCAATTCATATTGTTTGGATTTTAATCCTATTCTATATTGTTAGATAGTGAGTCCTCTTTTGTATTTGAGCAGTGAGCTCTAGGCAGTGTGCCTAAATTCATGTATATTCCCCTTATTATTTATCATTATACTTTTAACAGAGTATAATCTTGTTGACTAACATCCATCGTGGTTTTTCCCTTAACAGGGTTTCCATGTAAAAAAATCTTGGTGTTATCTATCTCTCTGATGTGTTAATTGTTTGTGGTTAATTGCTTATTCATCAGATATGAGATTAAGTTAAGTTAAGTAAGAAAATTTGAAGGTTATGTCACAACTGATTCATCCCCCCCTCTCAGTTGTGTGTCCTTGTTTTTCCAACATGCTTATGTGTTTACTTTGATTGGTGGTGTAATTAGTTCTAGATGAGTAAGCAACAAGTTGTGGTTGATATTTCCGCTACTGAAACAAAGTATATAGAAACTAATCATGCTTGTAAATAATCCATTTGGCTTAATAGACTATGTTCAGATATTGGAATAAAACAAGGTGCAGTGAAAATTTATTGTGACAGTCACAGTGCGATATCTCTAGCCAAGAACCCAACATTTCATGTCAGGACCAAGCACATTGATGTACAGTATCATTTTGTTAGAGATATGGTTGAAGATGGAAGGGTGAGGTTGGTTAAGGTAGAGACTTTGATGAATGTTGTTGATTCTTTAACTAAGTATGTGAGCACAAATAAGTTTAGATGGTTTTTATAAACTATGGGCCTTTTTCCCCCCTAGCAATTAGAGATGATGATGGCACCCTTCTATTGTCCTTACAAGGTGTTCGACAAGTGGGAGATTTTTTGGGAAAATGTGTCTCAACCTTGCAATTATAGATGTTTTATTGATATGATGTATGTTGGTATGTGGTGACTGATCATGCAAATTGTACACGTCAAGGTTTTTTCTCGCTAACACGTCAAGGTTTTTCCCCACTAATAAGTCAAGGTTTTTACCTGCTAAACCATCAAGGTTTTTCCATTAACACGTAAAATAAAAAATGAACTTGTAAAACCATAATTCTAGAAGGTTCCAAAAATTTTGTTATAAGAAGGTGAGATGTATGTAGATGGTCGTGTATTCTGAGATTCTAATAGTGATCATGGTGTCTCTTGATCTTTGGTGGTGATACTCTTCTGAGAAGCTTGCTCTACAAGTATATTGTAATCTTTTAATTTTTTAATAATATATTGGGTGGCTTTTGGAGTGTGGGGTTTTTCTCCCAAAATGGTTTTTCCCACGTAAATCAGTGTGTTGCCATATGCATGATACTTTTTTTTTACTTTTGTTTTAGTTTTTGTAACTATTAAAGATTTGTAAAAGTTTGGAATTATTCTCCCTTCAAGGTTAGTGTAGGAAGTTGTTCCACTACCTTAGCTTCCTTACATAAGGGAGGATAATTTTAGCATAACTTTTATTTTCCTGAGGATGTGATCATAAAAATATTTGATGTACGATTGCAAGAAGAGAGAAAAATGAAGTGGTTAGACTTTGTTAAATTGGACAAGGTGAAGCAAGATAGAGATCCCAATTTTAAGGGGACATATTCTGATATTGATAATTGTGTTGTCAGGATGGAATTAATATTGGAGAACTTTGATAGGGTGATAGGAAAGCTCAAGGAAGAAAGAGAGGTGTAAGATAAATGAAAAGAACCCATGGTTGAGGAAAGGCCATCATATCAGCCACCTCTAAAGCAATTTGTTTTTTTAAGGAGAAAGAGTATTATAAGAAAGGAGCAGATTGCTCCCACTCCCCCTCATTATGAAGGATCCAAAGTCTCTTCTCTTGTGCACCACATGCCATATCCTCCACCTATATGACCATCATCTCCACATTTCATTGATCTTGACTCACCTCCAAGGGATTCGTCACCAAAAAGAAAGAAAGTTGAACCATCAAGTAGTGTTGCAACACCTAGACTAGTTGACTATCCTGTTGACTCAAATGAGGAGGTTTTTATTACCACTGAGAGATGATGCAAGGTATTCCTTCACCCCCAAGGGAGGTGAATCTACAATTTCAAAGGCTTAGGTTGAGCAAATACGATCTCACTAGAGTTAACAATGTCTATGATGTTAGAGAGAAGGCATGTAATGACTTCATGGATGATGACACTTTTTTCAAGACTAGTTCTTTCTAGGAATTTGTCTGGAGAGAAAGAAAAGATGAATATGATGAAAGTGTAAAAATTGGGATGATGGAAATCCCATAGTTGCCAAGGAAATTCATTGAAGATAGGGTTCCTACAAAAATGAAAGAAAAATACAAAGAACTAACACCTGCAAAAGGCAGGAAACTTGTTAGAGAAAGTGGAATTCTCCTCTTACCTAAGTGGGACATGGAATCTTCCATAGCTTTTGACACAGTGAAGAGGAAAAATTCTCCTATTTTTGCAACTAAGGAGGAAGCAATAGTAGCTTTGCAAGGGTCAAATTTCAACCCATAATGGGACACACTAGCCATTTGGGCATTAGCCCCTAACACAAGCAAGCCTAAAGTTGTAGAGCCAACAACTCATTTGAAAGGATGGCTAATAATAAAGAGAGTGTTTGACACTCCAACAGTAGAGGTAGCCACATTGGCTATGAATGTGGCCCAATTTACTAAGGCTAATGTGGAATCAATATAGGAGGAATGTGATACAAAGAATAAACAGTATAATGACTTGGTGATTGCATATAATAAAGATGAGTAGAAAATTGTAGAATTATAGTTGGAAGTTATAATGCTAAAGGAGTAGTTGCAATCACAACAATCCACAACTCTAGCACAAGTCAATGTTCCTCTTTCTCCTCAATCTCCTCCATCTCAATCACCACCTCTTTCCCATTCACCCCCTCCAAATTCTATAGAATTGGTTATGTACAATCAAAATAATGTACCTATTATATACCTTACTCCAAGTACATTGGTTACAACCCCTCCAAAGGAAGTGACCAAGGAGGAATTGATACAACAAATGGAGGTTTTTGACTAATTATTTAGATTGTATAATGATAATAATATCTTCATTGTTACAAATGTATTAGAACATTATTTATCCAAAGAAATAAAAAGAGTGAGGAGTTTCCACTCTAAGTTTTCTTTAATGTTTCAATCAATAAGTATGTTGGAGAAGGATAGAGCCATTTCCCTTCCACTAATGTAGAAATGGGTTCCTAGGTTAAGTGTATTGAAAAAAATGGTTATTGGGTTCACCCATGACCAAAATAAGCCATTGCAGACAACTCCAACCTATAGAATAGTGAAGGAGATGATTGATTATCAAGGTTTGGTTTATCCAATGGAGAAGAGGATCAAGGCACTGCTAAAGAAGTTTGATGAGAGTGATCTTGGCCTCCTACCAAACATTCTCAATAATGAAGGAGGTGTCAAAACCTATGAGCAGTGGAGAGGCCATATGGAAGCAATCATCAATTCACAATCCATACTAATTTGTGAGGAAGGAGATGTGAAGATGGCTATGTTGAAAGATAGTATGAACAAGTTTTCAAATACCAGTGCATTTTTGGAAGAGTTTGACGAAGATGCAAACCAAATAATGGTGAAGTATGGTCCATACAGGATAAAATTAGATGAATTTATGGCTTTCAATTGGTCTACTAAGGAAGACTATAGCATGGGACAATAAGTACAATAGTATTCTAAACTTGTAATCTTTTCTTGTGGTGATATGGCAATATTTTTGGTCTACTTGGCATCTTCAATGGCCTACAAAGTTTTCAAGGGGCATCAACAAAGGATTTTGTCATTTTGCGCACATGAAGTTTTGTCTTCACGTGCTAGTTACTCATATTCCTCAGGAAGCCTTCAAATATAAATGAAGAAAAGAGCGGCAAAGCACCTCAAAGGGACAAAGATTTACAAATGTAAATATAATGGTTTTTTCCTTGAAATATTCCTATATTTTGAAATGTAATTGTGATTTCCAAATGAAAATGTGAAAAGTGTACATTGGCCCTATTACCTTTAATTTCAGTACCCTCCTTAATAGTACTTTTTTCCCCCTTCCTTTAGTCAAATTTTTCATGTCTTTAAGGCTAAGCAATGTTTCACGATACTTTGTGAACCTAGGCGGGGTTTTCACTAGTTCTACTAACCTCCCATTTTACTGCTTCTCTATTATTATTTTAATATAGGTGGTGTTTTGATGTATTATTATAACTTACCGCCCATTTAAGCCTAACTAATCCAAGGTGGTCCATACTAAAGGTTCGTGAGCTCGTCTAAGGCTTTTAGGTGACTTGTTTCACAAGTTTTACTTTTGGGCAGGATTTTAGGAAATGTTTAAAACTTGGGCAATGTTTTACCGAGTTCTACAAACTACCTCCCTACCACTTGGAGTTTTCTTAGAAGAATAAAAAATAATAGTGAATGAAGATTTAAATGAAAAATGTAGTATACAAGAAAAAGAAACAAATACCATTGAAATTGATATGAATAGAATCAATAGAAATCATTCACACAAGAACATTGTGTTATCAAATTTATCAATTTGGCTACAAAAAGTTGTATCGATAGCAAAAAATGTTTATTTTTTAAAAATAGAGGGTGAAAATTAACACTCAAATTCCCTCAATCACAATCTAAAGGTGTTCGATTTAAGCAAGAGACAGCAAGAAGATTCACCGCTTCTTCTGTGACCTCATTTGGAAGAGCCGACACTATCTAGATGGTGTCACCCACCAACCCACTCCATGGATAGTGACTAAGCCTAACAATAGCTACATTAACATGGTGGTGAAATTCAGGCCTCACCAAATGTTAAAATGCTCTCATGCCCTAGTCACATTGACCAGAGGTCCTAATAACTGTATACACAAAATGCTCTAGCATTGTAACTGTATACACAAAATGCTCTAGCATTGTAGCATCATGCACATGCATTTGGCTCATAAATTCTTCACCCAGAATGTTGTGAAGCACTTCTTCCACCTTGCTCTATATTATAAAAACTTCTTTCAGTTGGTTAGACAGATGCCTGAACAAAGGATTGCATTCAATCTCCTCCAAAACAATGAAATCATTTGCTAAAACTCCATCACTCTGAGCACTCAACATATTGGATACTTCTAGATGGCGAAGTGTGGTGACACTGGTTGAATTTATAGACAAATAGTTAGACATTTGGGATATCTCTCTTAGATTTGATGAGACAAAAACTTGGTTTGAATTAGTGGCTGATTTGAACTAGTTTTAATTTACATTCCCAATTGGACAGCATACACGCACGATTATAGTGTATCTTCTTAAAACTTTCATTAATTGCATGGCTATGGGATATATCATTTCGATGGTCATTGGTGTGAAATAAAATTAGTTTTCATGCCCAATGTATTTTCAATTGTCAGTTTAATTATTCTGGTCAATCATATTCTCTTAGTTGTTTTCAAGAAGATTGTCGAATGATAAGAAGCATCACTAAATTTAGTAACGGTTTTGGTAAACATTTTTGGGGTAATTTGCTGCTATGTCTAGGATGTGGGAGAAGGATACAAGTTCTGATCTCCATAGATACACTATGCTATATTTTGAGAAGGAACATCATTTATTCATGCCAATTTTATATTATAGTAGTTTATAATCTATGTGTTATGAATTTTGATGTGGTGTTTAGCATATTGATCTATGTGTCGAGTGTGTAATAGAGGCATATTTTGTGTGTGAAATATACTTTATGGCATCCATTTATTGCAGTATAATTTCTTCTTTCCTGGTATAACAGTCATAAGTCTTTCGATCTGTGTTGATATTTTATGGTTTTCTACTTTTTCCTTTCGCGTTAGTGTCATTTTTATGAAATATTGTTTGTCACCTTGTTGCTTTTTGGTTAAAAGCTACCTTATTATTAGATAGATAATATGAGGGATTTGTACCTCTTCAATTTAGAGGAAGGTCACAAATGCAATTGTGACATTTCTAGAGTTGTTAGTGAATGAGCTCCAGCACTTTAAGGGTAAATAGAGTAAAAATTATCAATCTCTTTCAAGAGGCCAATTCATTCGCCAGTAGATTTTTGGCAACTCCATTGGGATAGTAATAATTGTAATATCTGATAAGTTGCCATCTTGTCATGCAATAAGATGGTACTTCCCCATAACAATGTATTTCCTATATTATAGCCTGATTTGAATTAGATGTAGATGGAGCAATACAACATCATTTCATAATTAAATACACTTACATAGAGGTATAGAAGGAGTGTCGCAAATTATATGCGAGAAAATTTTATCTTGGAAGAAGAAGAGTGGGCCCAACATCCACCAGTGCCAGTAGTAGAATGTCCTCCAAGATTGGTTTTTGTGTACTACAACAATCCTCCTCCTCATTTGTCACCCAAAAATTAATTTAAGGTTTTTTTTCCCTATTCTTACTCCTTCGTGAGTTGGTGACTTTGATCATCCATGGCCTCAAATCTTTGGTGTAACCACATTGGCCCCCTTGCCTTTTCATAATATCATGACCTGCCTAGCAGCTCCCAAAAAAAAATCCTAAATTCTTTGGTGAAGACACACAAGACCCTTAAGAACACATCCTAGCCATGGTCGTAGTAAATGGGATCTTGGGTATCCAAGATGAAGATGCTTTTTTGAGAATCTTTATTGATAGTTTAATCAACAAAGTGGTTGAATGGTTCAAGGGATTGGAAAAGGGATGCATCACAGGATGAAACATTTTTAGAGAAAATTTTCTCCAACGTTATAAGACTCCAGTTAATGTTGTGATCATCTTGCAATAGTTTTTTTCAAATTATGAAAGATAAATTTGAGACAATGAGATATTTCATGTAATACTTCGACAAATTGCTTCAAAAGATTCATGCTCCTAAAAGCCCAAATAAGGAAATTCAAATTCACATATTCATTTTTGCTCTGGATCCTAATATTCAGTTGATCCTCAAAAGAGATAGAGTCTGAGGAATCGAAAAGGATCAGCTGGAAGAGATAAGTATCGAGGATGATTTTATAGCTGTGGGAAAATGGAAATCTAAAAATATTAAGAGATTTGAAATCAATTGCAGAATACCCATTAATCATCCTCTCAAATTTCCTAAAGTAATGAAATTTTCTCATCGAATTGCTAAAAATATTAACCTGATAGTCTTTGGTAGTATGCAATGGCTTGAAAAGGAAGAAAGTCAACACTACAATGCTAAAGCTTTTAGTTTGAGTGTCTTGACTGAAGCTAAAGATGATCCTAGTTCATCTAATGATGAAGATAATTCACCACAAAAAAAATCACTTCTTGTGTCTCACGTTACTACTCCATTCCAATTTGAAGATAACTCTTTCTCTCCCAATGCTAGTAAAAATGATCCCATGCCAAAGTCTCTTCTCACTCTAGAATATGAAACTTTCATTTTTTATGAGGCTACTAATAAAAATACATGCTTTAATATGACAGATAATGAAGATTTTGCATATGATACTTCCCGAGAGGGAATGAAATGGTCAATCAATTATAACCCTCTCTTTATCTTTGATGAATTTGAAATACATGATAGTTTTTTGTTCATTAATCCAGTTAATCAACCTATGTCAAAAGTAGGAAGGGAATGTTTCCTATCAATGGACAAGAAGGTTTCCATTGTTACTACAGGAAAGCAAAGCAACAGTATGGAGTTTCCCGTCAATGAATCTAGGAAACATAGTGTTAGAGAAATAGTGGGAACATGGGGTTCGTCACAAGGGTTGGAGATACATGAATCAACAAAGCCTAATAAAGAGAATTGGATGAGAAAATATGTTCTAGTGGAAGTTTTCTTGCAACATGAATAAATTTATGATGTTAAATGGCCTTTTGGAGGCCCGCTCGATAGTAATTTCACTATATTCTATATTTTTGTTTGGGTGATCTTACTCCTCAATTTGCTCCGGAAGCTTTATGCAAAGGTGGCCCTATTCAAGGATGTTTCATTCTTCTCTCATCATATTAATGGGTTTGTATAAGACTCTCTGTTGTCCTTCATTTTTGATAGGTTTCCCCTGCCCTGTAAATAGTCGCATTTTTGGTGTGTTATTTCTTTTGGGTTTTGGTGCCCTTCTCATTTTGACTCTATGCCTAATGGATAGGACTGATCACATCTTCTAGGTTCCTCTATGTCCTTTACTATCCTTGTTCCCAATCAGAGCCACTATTAGATTTAATTTCAGTACCCTCCTTAACAATACTTTATTTCTGTAAGGAAGCCAAGGTAGCAAAACAACTTCCTACACTAATCTTGAGATGAGAATAATGCAAAACATTTACAGATCTTTAACAGTTACAAAAACTTAAACACAAATATCATGCATACCATGACACAGTGATTTACGTGGGGAAAACCCTTTCAGGAGAAAAACCTCACACTCCAAAATTCACTCAATCTATTATTCAATAAATCACAAATATTACAGTATACTTGCAAAGCAAGCTTCTCACAGGAGTATCACCACTCAAAGATCAAGAGACAACATGACTGCTATCAGACTCTTAGAATAAATCACCATCTCTTTCTACCGTAGTCGTAATACAACACCCTCATAAAATAGAGTTACATTCTAGGGAAAAATAGGCCAAAAAAATATCCACCATTAGATCTAAAATATAATAATTAATGATCTAGATTTACAATGTATCATTTATCTAATGTATGTCAGCCATTTTAGTAGTTTCTTGAAAAAGTTAACAAAAAATTGTTTACATGCATCCCACTCTCCCCCCCTTATGCCATTGTATATTACACCTATTTGTGTAACTAGGATATATATATATATGAACAATAACCTTTATTAAATTTCAAGGTTGAGACACAAGTTCCCAACAAACCTCCCACTTTTTGAACACCTTTCAAGATCAATGGGAGGGAGTAAACATTATCTCTTAATTTCTAGGGGACAAAAGGCCCATAATCTCTAAGCACCATCTGAAATTCTTTGTGCTCATAGGCTTAGTTAAATAATTAGCAACATTCATCAAATTCTCTACCTTAACCAGCTTCACCCTGCCATCTTCGACCATATCTCAAAAAAAATGATATTGTACATCAATGTGCTTGGTCCTAGCATGAAATATCAGGTTCTTGGCTAGACATATCGCACTCTTACTGTCGCAATAAATTTTCACTGCACCTTGTTTTATTCTAATATGTGAACATAGTCTCTTAAACCAAATGGATTCCCTACAAGCATGAGTAGCTTCCATATACTCTACTTTAGCAATGGACAAAGCAACCACAACATGTTGCTTACTCATCCAACTGATTGCACCACAAAATAAAGTAAACACATAAGCGCTAGTAAATCTTTTGCTATCAGCATCACCTGCCCAATTTGAATCCACATAACCATGAATATCAAGGGAAATCTCATCTTCAATCACATTACTATGATAACATAAGGAATAATGTGAGGTACCACACAAATATCTGAAGACTCTTTTAATTGCATTCCAATGAACTCTACCAAGATTAGACATATATCTAAAAAGAACTCCCACTGCTTGGGCAATGTCTGGTCTAGTACAAACCGTAGCATACATAAAACTTCCAACTGCACTCTGGTAAGACACTCTACTCATGTCTTCCATCTCTGATGGAGATGTTGGACAATCTAAAATAGATAACTTTGTTCCAACAGAAAAGGGAACACACAATAGTCTACAATCTTGCATTTTAAATCTTTGTAAAATTGAATTGACATACTTACTTTTTCCAAGCCATAGCTTTTTTTTCACTCTATCTCTTTTAATTTCCATCTCAAGAATGTGCCTAGCTGCACCAAGGTCTTTCATTTCAAATTTAGTAGCAAGTTGAGATTTCAGTTCTGAAATCATACCTTTCCCTTTGCCAATAAAAAACATATCATCAACATATAATGCAATAAACAGGAAATGATCACCATCAGTTTTATAATAAACACAATGATATGATTTAGAATGCTCAAATCCTAAACTCAACAAATATGTATCAAATTTCTAGTACCACATCCTAGGACTCTATTATAAGCCATACAAATATTTCTTCAATTTGCAAACCAACTTACTTTTACCTTTCACCATGTAGTGCTCTAGCTATGTCATATAAATATGACCTTCCAAGTCACCATGAAGGAAAGAAATTTTCACATCCATTTGCTCAACCTCTAAATCATAAGCGGCAACAATAACAAGCAAAAATCTAATGGATATCATTTTTGCAATAGGAGAGAATATCTCACCATAATGAACACCCTCAACTTGAGAGTAACCTTTCGCAACCAACCTTACTTTGTACTCTCAAAACCTCCATCTAAACCAAGTTTTTGCTTGAGCACCCATTTACAACGAACAAGTTTTTTTCCTTCAGACAATGGTACAAGATCCCATGTATCATTATTTTTTAAAGATGCCATTTCTTCATCCATAGCAATCTTCCAAGATTCTGCATCATTCATACCTAATGCCTCTTCTACAAATCTTGGTTCATCCATGTTAGTATTCAAAGCAAAAATGCATCTCCAATCATCAGGTGTATACCTTTCATGTTGTTGTCTATTCCTTGTAGACCTACAAACAAGTTGAGTTGGAGATTCTTTCTCCTCTTCTAAAGATCCAGAGCTAGATGGGCTCTCCTCAATTTCTTGTCTGTCCTTGGGCCTCGATTCAACTTTCTCAGGTGTAGAAGGAAATTGAATCACATCTTCCTATTTACTTTGTTCTAGATGCAATTTAAAAGGAGGCTTAGTTTCTCTAAAAATAACACTTCTACTATATATTACCTTTTGTGCAATAGGTTCCCAAAGCTTGTATCATTTCACACCATAACTGTATCTGATGAAGATAAAATTCACAGCCTTGTTCTTCAACTTTTTTTGCTTCTCCTTTGGCACATGTGCATATGCCTTGCAACCAAAATCTCTAAGATGTCTTAATGAAGGCTTGCGACCTGACCATGCCTCTATAGGCATCTTATCAACAAGAGCTAATGTAGGATACCTGTTAATCAAGTAAGAGGTAGTGACAATAGCTTCATCCCAAAACCTTTGTTCTAGGCCACCACCACTCAACATACTCATAGCCTTCTCCATCAGTGTCCTTTTCATTCTTTTTGCAACTCCATTATATTGTGGAGAATACAGAGTTGTCTTCTGTCTATGGATATCACAATCTTTATAGAATCTACCAAAATCATTAGAGAAAAATTCACTACCATTATCAGTCCTCAAACATTTTATTTCTTTCTAGTTTGAAACTCAAACATTGCTAAATAAATTATTTAAATCAACTGAAAACTTCAAATTTACTCTTTAGAAAATATACCCATGTCCTACTATAATCATTAATAAATGAAACATAATATGTAGATTTACCAATCGAAGGAACATCTATAAGACCAAACACATCAAAATGAATAAGATCTAATACACCACAAGATTTATGAGAACTCGAGTAAAATTGAATGCAGTTTTATTTTGCTCACAAAAATTGAATTCAAGATTACATTCAGAAAAGCCTTCAATAAGGTTTTTATTTTTCAAGGTCCTTAGACCCTTTTCTCCAATGTGTCCAAGCCTTTGGTGCCATAACATAGTTTTCTATATAGGTAACTTTGTTTCAGAAGAAAGAGCACCCTTGGGTACCCAAAATCCATGACCATTTGTTGAAGGTGAAACCCTCACTTCTTTCACAGACTTGATTTTCACCTAATTACTATTGCACTCAATAGTGCATACATCAATCTTATACAATGTGCCATATCTAACACCTCTATCAATCACCATAGTAATTCTAGCCATCTTACATCCTGCATCAAAAAATACTACTTGCACACCTGCATCTATTAGATCTCTCATAGATAACAGATTTTGTGCTAATCCAAGGATATGCAACACACCATTAATCATTTTTATTCTCCCACCAGGAAATCTGATTTTAACTTTACCATGGCCAACAATTTCTAAATGAGAATCATCACCCAAGTACACCTTACCTCCATCAAATTCTTCATATTCAGAAAACTAATATCTTTTAAAGGTCATATGGAAAGATGCACTTGAGTCAATTAACCATGCATCATTACCTGCATGAGTTTCCAAAGCTACAATCAATTTGTCACCATCTTCCTTCTCAAACTCAAAATCATAATCAAATTTCTTCATTTTCTTCTTCTTTTCTTCTTTGCATTCCTTATGAGCATGTCCATGCTTACCATAGTTCTAGAAAATAACTTTGGACTTTCTAGGAGATTTAGATCTCCCCCTGGACTTGGATTTTTCACGCTTCTCATTCTTCTTGTATTTTTCCTTAGGTATTCCACAAGTCTTTAGGGCCTCCTTGGTAGTGATGGATACCTTCCTCTTCATCTCTTCAGAAAGCAAAGAACCCACCACATATTCAGTCTTCAAAATAATAGAAATACTCCCAATAGCCATAACAAGAGAATCCCACAAATCTGGCAAAGAGCAAAGAAAGATTTAACATTTCTCCTCCTCATCCATTTTGACACTAACATATGCCAATTGATCCACCAACATATTGAATGCTTCTAGGTGGTATGTGATTCATCCACCCTCTTCCATTCTCAAGGAATATAACTTCTTCCTCAAGAAAATCTTGTTCACTAAAGATTTGGCCTAATAGATCTCACCAAGCTTCTTCTATAGTTTATGTGTAGAGGTCTCCTCATGGAAATTAATTAAAACAAAGTTTGTCAAACACAATCTGATTGGACCCTTCGGTTTACAATCCATAACATCATATTGAGCAGCCTGAGTAGGATCTGCAGGCCTTCAAACATTCTCATCAACAACGTCCCATAGATCTTGATCTATCAATAGATCCTCCATCTTCGGCTTCCACATTTCAAAACTATTCCTAGAAAATTTATCCACCTCTATTCTCCCTGATGAACTTGCCATCTGAAAATTCCTATAACAAGATCACAAATTTTCTTCTACACAAGCTCCCACTCAAACCTATACTAGTCCAAAAAACTCAACAACCCACAACTGAAACCAAAGGTGATCAAGCTCTTATACCAATTGTAAGGAAGCTAAGGTAGCAGAACAACTTCCTACACTAATCTTGAGAGGAGAATAATGCAAAAAATTTATAGATTTATAATAGTTATAGAAGCTTAAACAAAAATAAACACAAATATCATGCATACCATGACACAATGATTTATGTGGGGAAAACCCTTTTGGGAGAAAAACCCCACACTCCAAAAGTCACCCAATATATTATTCAGTAAATCACAAAGATTACAATATACTTGTAGAGCAAGCTTCTCATAGGAGTATCACCACTCAGAGATCAAGAGACAACACGACTACTATCAGACTCTCAAAATACATCACCGTCTCTTTCCATCATAGCCGTAATACAACGCCCTCATAAAATAGAGTTAAATTCTAGGGAAAACAGGCCAACAAAATATCCACCATTAGATCTAAAACCTAATAATTAATGGCCTAGATTTACAATGTATCATTTATCTAATGTATGTCAGCCATTTTAGTAGTTTCTTGAAAAATTTAACAAAAAATTGTTTACACGCATCCCACTCTCCCCCCCCCTCATGCCATTGTATATTACACCTATTAGTGTAACTAGGAAATATATATATATATAGCCTATCAACAATAACCTTTATATAATTGCAATATTGAGACAAAATTTCCCAATAGTTTCCCGTTCCTTTAGTCAAATTTTGCACAAGTCTTTAAGGCCAAGTGGTGTTTCATAGTACTTTGCAAACCTAGGCAGGGTTTTCACTAGTTCTGCTCCCACTTTACTACTTCTCTATTATTCTTTTAATATAGACAGTGTTTTGATGTATTGTTATAATTTACAACCCGTTTAAGCCTAACTAATCCAAGGCAATCCATACTAAAGGTTCGTGAGCTCATCTAAGGCTGACGGATGACTTGTTTCACAAGTTTTTCTTTTGGGCGGGATTTTAGGAAATGTTTGAAACTTGGGCAATGTTCTGCCAAGTTCTACGAACTACTTTCCCTACCGCCTGAATTTTTTTTAGAAGAATAACAAATAACAATGAATGAAGATTTAAATAATGAATGCAGTATACAAGAAAAAGAAACAAATGCCATTGAAATTGATATAAACATATAGTAATCATTCACACAAGAACACTGTGTTATCAAAATGATATATATTATTTATCTATATACATCATAGCGGCATTACAAAAAAATTTGATTCAACTACAAAAAGTTGATATCGATAGCAAAAAGGTTTATTTTTTAAATGCAAAGGGTGAAAATTAACACTTGAATGCCCTCAATCATAGAATGAAGGCATTCGATTTGAGCGGGAGACAACAGATTGTCATATGACTGCACAAATTGTGTGAAGAGCCCCATGTCATTCCTCATGACCCCTGCACAAAGAAGAGTCACCGCTTCTTCCACGACCTCATTCTAAAGAGCCAACACTATGTAGATAGCATCGCCCACCAACCTACTCCATGGATAGTGATTGAGCCCGACGATAGCTACATTAACATGGTGGTGAAATTTAGGCCTCACCAAATGTTCAGATGCTCTCATGCCCTAGTCACATCGACTAGAGGTCCTAATAACTATATACACAAAATGCTCCAACATGGTAGCATTATGCACATGCACTTGGCTCAAAAATTCTTTTCCTAGAATGTTGTGAAGCACTTCTTCCACCTCGCTTTGTATGATAAAAACTTCTTTCAATTGGTCAGAAAAATGCCTGAACAAAGGACTGCATTTAATCTCCTCCAAAACAATGAAATCATTTGCTGATACTCCATCACTCTGAGCACTCTCCATATTGGATACTTTTGGATGGTGAAGTGTGGTGACACTAGTTGAATTTATAGATGGTTGGTTAGACATTTGGGTTATCTCTCTTAGATTTGATGAGATGGCAACTTGGTTTGAATTGATGGCTGATTTGAACTAGTTTTAAATTACATTCCCAGATGGACAACATACGTGTGCAATCATATTGTATCTCCTTAAAACTTTCATTAATTGCATGGTTGTGGGATATATCATTTGATGACCATTGGTTTGAAACAAGATCACTTTTCTTTCCCAACGTCTTTTTAATTATCAGTTTAATTATTTTGGCCAATCATATTCTCTTAGACGTTTTCAAGAAGATGCTCGAGTGACAAGAACCATCACTAAATTTAGTAACGGTTTTGGTAACCATTTTGGGGGGAATTTGCTGCTATATCTAGGATGTGGGAGAAGGATACAGGGTCTGATCTCCAAAACTACACTATGATGTATTTCGAGAAGGAACATCATTTATTCATGTCGATTTTATATTGTAGTAGTTTATAATCTGTGCGTTATGAAATTTGATGTGGTGTTTAGCATATCGATCTATGTGTCGAGCATGTAATAGAGGCATATTTTTTTGTGTAAAATATACTTTATGGCATCCATTTATTGTAGTATAATTTCTTCTTTCTTGGTATAGCAGTCATAAGTCTTTTCAATCTATGTGTTGATAGTTTATGGCTTTCTACTTTTTCCTTCTGCATTAATGTCATTTTTATGAACTATCGTTTGTCACCTTATCGCTTTTTGGTTAAAAGATACCTTATTATTAGATAGATCACACAAGGGAGATGTATCTCTTCAATTCAAAGGAAAGTCGCAAATGCAATTGTGACATTTCTAGAGCTATTAGCAAATTAGCTCTAGTGCTTTGAGAATAAATAGAGTCAAAGTTATCAATATCTTTCAAGAGGCCAATTCATTCACTAACAAGCCCAAAGATTGTTTTGGTCCCTTGTTTATATAAAAAGGAAATCAAGGCCAATTACACGGGTTGTTGATTGATCTCAAAAATCAAATTTGTAATAGACAGTACAAAGAATAGAAGTTGAGTTTGTATCTAGGATTTTGAGTCTTTACTTTCAATAAATTTAATGTTCTATAACAATACTAGTATTTGAATACAAGAATGGCATAATTATCAAGCCATTTCTCTCCCTGTGTATTCGTTATGTGAGTTATCAATGGAAATGATCAAAGGTCTTTTCAACGATCTTCATTGTGTTCCAATCAATGCATGATTTTATCTTTGTTCTAATTCAAGGAATTAGTTAAATCACTTTGATAGAATCATAGATTTATGTAATTAGAGTACGAGGATATGATAATGAGTAACTTTGGTTTTGGATATTTGAGTTTAATGTTGTAATGTAGTGTTGTAGTAGATTTGTGATGCTAAGTCTTAAGATGATGTTATTCATCATGGTTTGTGTTAAATTGGACTCCATACCCTAGGTTAAGGCATTGGTCTGGGATCTATACTTACATTGCATATTCATGATCTTCCACAAACACTACATTCAAAATCATTAAATATTTAGTTTTCTATTGAAATTTATGTTGAGTTAAAACTTTCCATGCTCTACTGCTTATGAAATGATTAATATGTAAAGATATTGCTAGATCTTTACATTCATTGAATTGTCAAGCAATTGTGTGTAGAGCATATTTATTATTTACAATGTATAGGATTAATTGGCACAAAGGATCTTAGTTGTATTGTGTGGGATCACCCTCCTAGGTTTTGTAAAGCCCAAAGTGAAGGAGGAAAGTTAATATAGCTTTCAATCAGTTGTTGGCCAATCCCTCCAATTAGTTAACCATTGGAAGATGGAAATTCCATAGGCTATTTGAGAGATTAGTTTGGTATCTAAAAAACACCAACAGGAACATGATTTTTATGGCATCAACATTTAGCTACAATTTATTGTCTATGCCATATTTATAAATACAAATATTACACTTCTATTTTATGGGAGGTTCATTTTTGTTTTCATTCTCCACCAATTCAATGAATGGGTACTTTGACACCCATATAAAAATTTCTTGATATATCCCATTGACACTCCATTTTTATTCAACTTTTATTTTCCCATTTCTTATAAGATCTATATTTTTCATCACTTATTGACATGGATATATTAACATTATCATTCTTGTGTACCTTGGGACTCCTCTAAAAGATCATTTCTAGCACTATCATGCAACTCATTATAATCTTCCTATTAGGTATTCCCTTTTTCATTAATAGATGGTATAAATCTTAATGTTGAAGGTTGATTTGATGAAACATGGATATTGCCACATTATAACATTATTATTTTTGTAGCAATGAGTGCCCTTTACCACTTTTGAGAAACTAGATTATTCTTGAGATTTGTCATAAATTAGAAACAAACAAAAAATGTGATTGGGTTTAAGGTCATGGCTCACTATTCAAAACTCAATACGAACAATTTTTGGTATCATCTATATTATGTAACAATAAAAGTAGATAAACAAAATCAATGAAAAGAATCATATCTAATATAGATTCTTGGGGCCTAGATTCAAGAATTGAGTCTATCCAAATTGAAAGTAGATCAAAATTATAAAAGATTTAATTAAAGCTTTAATTATATTTATATGAATTTAAATTTGACAAAAATCAACAACTATAAAATGACAAAGTAAAAATATGGCAAATCATATGTGATATTAAAATAATTGTTATAAATTTTGAGTGATTTGGGCCACAATATAAAACATATGTTTGGAGTCCTATGACTAGCATGAAATTATAATGGTATTGACAAAATTCATCATCATACATAGTGAGATTTTAAATGTATTGGCAAATATTTTAGTTAATTAAAACATGACTCCAAATTCCAAGTGATTCCCCATTAGAAACACATAATTTAAACTATAGTAAAAATAATATTTATAAATGCCACATAAATAAATTGTCAAAAATTTAACTTGCACTTGATTGATAAATCTTAAAATTTTGGTGATTTAGTCTCTCGATAGTTATATTATATTCACCAAAACCAAATTGGTAGATATTAACTATTTTCCAATTGATGTATATTTTCCACTAAAAAATGTTGGGATCTTCATAATAGTCTTGGAGTGGAGGGAGCTAGCTTTTATTCCTTGGGACTCTAAGTGCTCCTCATGTTTGACAATTCTTAGGCTTTGAGCATTTAATCGACAATGAAGTACAATGGACAACATTTATTGAGAGGAATGCCTAGATAGTTCCTTTGGTTATAAGTGGATGGTTGTGGAAAATGCCTTAGTATCTCATTATAAGAAACTGGATGATGCTTTTTTTTCATAGTTATATGAAAACTAATTAAAGTGACATATTATTTGGCTAATATGGAGATTGACCAAACAATGTTTCAACCTTACTTAGTGATAGGGTTAACTCTTAAGAAGGCTTTTCTTCTCTACTTTAAAAAGACTTAGGATTGTTTTGTGTTGGACCCTTTTGTCAAGTTTTCCTTTTTAGCTTGGTTGTCTTAGTATTCTTTTAACTAAGTATAATGTAGATAATATAATCCATTAAGATTGCATATTAAAATCCTTAAAAATTGTGATAAATTCATATCCTTTAAAATTATGATTATCTTAATTTTCATGTATAAATAATTTGTAAAGACTATCAATTATTGAAGTGCATGGCCTTTTTTTTCACATTAGATACACTTTAAACAAGTGTTTTCCAAGTTGTTTCTATGATTACAAAATTTTATATTTACATTAAAAAAATAATCTTATATTAATTTGTCCATGGGTGGTTGGTGGTAACATATATAGTCCAATATACCATGATCCTTATATTAATGGACATTTGGTGTGATGCCATAATCTAATATATCATGATCCTTATACTAATGTATATTAGATGTGATGTCACAATAAAAAGACAGCTCTCCTCCTTACATGATAGTTGATGAATTGAAAATATATATATTTACTTACTAAACATCTCTTCCCCTTTTAAATATATTACATTTAAAATAAAAATAAAAAATATTTAAAACTATTAAAAATGTATCTTTTTCCTAAATTAAATAACAAGCCATTGATATATCTTTTCAATCACTCAATCAATTCATCTATAAAATTCTCATATAATTCATAGTCTCAAATTCTTTTAAGTAACAATTATGGAATTAATTGATTCAAATGATTTTATGAAAACATTTTATTAATCTGAATCAAGATGTTATAATACGTCAAAGAGTTAGTTTGTCCTATTAAGAGCAGCCGGCCAGTTGATATGATCACAAAGGTGGACCTCAGTCATGTGATTTGAACATGGCAGTTAGACAGCTTTGCTGCAATTATAAAGTTAACTTAATTCAAACAATTCTATAATATACAACGTTTGGCAGATAATTTCAAAATATAGTTTTTAAAATTTAATATACATAACTATTTTATTTGAAAAACATTCATCCAATATTTCAATTACTACTTGACAATTAAGTACGATCAATCCTCCTCTGATGCTGCTTAATTCTTTAATGGACAAGATTCTGTATTTTCCTATCAAAAGAAACAACTGCGAAGACTCGGCAGACAGAAACTGCACCTCCAGTCTAAGATAAAATCTGTGGATAAAAATTTAGTGGGAAGAAAATTGATGTTATCACCATATTACCATGTATGATCTTCAGGGGATTCATATTCACCAGAATTTGTTAGACCTCTAGTGAGTTTTTTAGTTGCAGTTGATATAGACTTGGTTGGTTCACAATGGAGAATGGTGGCATGGCAAGTAAATTGGTGAAAGGAGAAGTGGGGAATGAAAGAGAGAATATGAAACTGAGTGCCCAATTGCATGGAGTTCTCCACATGTATTCAGGCAATGGGGATTCAAGTTATGCAGAAAACTCTACAAGACAGAGGCATGTTTTTCATGTACTGCAACCTCTATTTAAGACAGCCATTGAGAAGATCACAATTCCCAAGGAGGGTCCAATCAGAATAGCATATCTGGGGTGTGCAACTGGTCCCAATAGCATACTTGATGTGGATTTTGTTGTGAGAACATTGACAAATCTGTGCAATGAAACAGTGGGAGATGTGCCACAATTCCAAGCTTTCTTCTCTGATTTGCCATCCAATGACTTCAATGGGCTGTTCAATCTGTTGGAGCTGCCTAAGCAGCAATATTTTGTTACTGGGGTGCCTGGATCCTTCTACAATGTCCTTTTTCCAAGCTCAAGCATTCATGTATGCTTCTCTATAATGTCCCTCCATTGGATTTCAGAGGTAAGCACACCTTGATTTTGTGTTATTTCAAATCTATGAAGTTATAGTTGGATGGAAAGAAATTGTTCTCAAGGATTTATTGGTCTTTCTAGGATGAGTCTTCTCTTGAGAATACTGTTATTATAATTGTCATTGCAGGTTCCTGGGGCTGTTTTACACACTGATTCAGTCTTGTGTAACAGAGGAAGAGTCTGGATCAACAGAGGAAGGCAAGATATTGTAGATATATACTCAAAGCAATCTCAGAAAGATCTCACTACTTTCATGAATTGCAGAGCAAAGGAGATGGCAGCAGGGGGTGTAATGTTTTTGTGTTTGATGGGAAGGCCAGACACTTCATCCCCTGCTGAACAAGTTTCAGTGGAAGGTGAATTCTGTGGTCAGGACTTTGAAGATGCATGGGATGATCTTGTTAGAGAGGCATAAAACTTTTCATCCCCACCTTTTTCTCACACATATAGTGCGATGTTGTAAATCCAATGTGACTAATATAATTTTACTGTTATGCAGGGAATTGTCAGCTTGGATTTATGAGACTCATTCAATCTATTAATACTATTTTACTGTTATGCAGGGAATTGTCAGCTTGGATTTGAGAGACTCATTCAATCTTCCATGGTACTTCCCAAATTCAATTGAGTTGAGAGAAGCAGTTGAAGAATGTGGAGATTTTGAGATAGAGACAGTGGAAGTATGTCGAGGGGTGCCAAGCATGTCTGAGGAAGAATTTGAGCATTGGGTGAAGGACCCAAATATTTTTGCGAAGATGAAGGCAAATCTGGTTAAAAGTTTTGTGGGTAGTTTAGTTGAGGCCCACATTGGTGTTGAGCGTTCAGAGATGCTTTTTCAGAGGTTCGAACAGAGAGCTGCAGCCCTTCTCCATTCCTCTCCTCCTTCAAGATTTGTCACCTGCACTGTTGCTTCCCTCATCAGAAAGTAGTTGTTACTCATGTTATATTAGTAGCATGTATTCCATGCATTTCTTTGTGACAGAAACTACTGCAACTCTTCTGTTTGAAGGTTTGAAACAATTTAAATACCAAAGTAGATTGTCTTTTTGATGCTTGCGTGAGATTCATATCTGATCATAGAAAAGCAAACAAGGCAAATAAATACGTAGGTAAAGGTAACTTCTGTTGTACTTTATTTCATCCCTTTTATTGCAGTCTATGGAGAAATACTTTTAATCGACCCCCCATATATATATATATATACACACATATATATACATATATATATGTATATGTACATACATATATATGTAATATATGTATATATATATACATGTACATGTATATGTATATGTACACACACATATATATATATATATATTTGTATATACATGTACATGTATATGTACATATGCATGTATATATATATGTACATATATACATACATATATATGTAATATATGTATATATGTATGTATATATACATATATTACATATATATGTATGTATAAATGTAATATATGTATGTATATGTGTACATATACATGTATATGTGTACATATTCATGTATATGTACATATAGATACATATATATGTATATGTATATATGTACATATGTGTACATATATACATATATACATATACATATATGTATATGTATATATGTACACATGTGTACATATATACATATACATATATGTATATATATGTATGTATATGTACATATACATATGTATGCATATTATCCAACTATATATACACTTGCATACATTTATTCATATATTTATTATTATATAGTTATTATACACTTGGATATGATCAGAAAAAAAAATCAGTCATGAATTTAATCCATAGTTTTCTAAAATTCAAATTCAAACTTTGGTTGATTACTCCCTTTAATTTTCCACTCCAAACTAACAAAGTACACATTTTGTGAAATTTAATACCACATGCTAGTACTTAAAGCCATTCATTTTGGATCATTTAGAATCCACAAGCACTCTCATTCTAGAGCATAAAAATAAATAAAAAAATGAAACGTCTAGATTTGGTTCATTAAAAAGAACAATTATGCTTATACAATCTAGGGCCCTTGCCTACTGTCTTCCATCTCTTACACATATTTTTGGGAGCTGACGAAGAGAGCATCTTTCCTTGTGCAATAAAATGGCAATCCTTTTTAGGTATTTTTATATATCACCATTCATCAAATTTCAAATAAGAGCATAGAAAATGAAGGCCAACTAGGCCAACAACATAGCAAAAGTGTACATTTTGAAGGGTCAAATTCAGATGTAGAAGATGAATCTGAAAATGAAAACTTGATCTAAACCTATGGATTTAATCCTAAATAAAGCACAAATTCAACATAAGATCCAATGTATTTTTTTTATATAGAGATCACACTTTTCAATGTAAAAATAGTGACAACCAAAAATCTTGATAAAAAAACATGCATTCTTTGGAGCTAAATACCTATATCCATAACATTTACTCTATATACCTTGACACTTACTATCATAATACACTAACCCAAAAATACATCATTAACTAATCTTTACGACTAATTTTTATTGAGTTAAGAGAATTTCATTTGATTAACCTAAATTAACCTTAAAGAAAAAAATATTTTTGAATCAAATCCTCAAATTTATTTTTATATTGTAACTTATAATTTTTTATTAAAACTCAATCAATTATTTTATTTTAATATAAAAGTTTGATCAATTATTTATATATATATTATATTAGGCTTCATGTGACTTCCTAGTAGTACACTATTTAAATGTTTTAGAGACATGAGGTATTTATACATCTTATTAGTGACATTAACAAGATGACAAGGCCCTTTAAAGAAACTAAAGAATGTGGTATTTTTCTTTCTTGGTTTATAACTCTTGAATTTAGGTGTTTGAAGGCTCTAATAGGGTTTTGGTGTGGTCTACATACTCTTGCTTATATCATTCCCTTGTCCTCGTAACTCTTGTTTTAGATTGCTATCTAGAGCATGAGGTCTCTATATTTATTACGAGTTTTCTTAGTTTCCCTTACCTTTGGGAAAAAAAAATTCCTTCATAAACCATTGCTACCAAAATTGGCCCAATATTTAATGCTAGAGTAGTTGGCTTGGAACATAGGAAAGTAGCTTTGAAACTCCCTCATAAGTTCATTTTAAAAGTTGATCATGACATAACTCTACTAAATTTGTAATGTTATTTTTCATATTCAAGATTCTGAAAATGCATGTAAATGGCTTGAAAACTATAATCTTTTCAAATTATTTTTGGTAGAATTCCCTCTAAAATCATGCTAAGGAGTTGTTTTACATCCATGCACGTGGGTCCCTCATGGGGTCTACAAGGAGGTTATCCAAAACATTACTAAGGGTTTCTTTCTTTTCTATTTTGCTAAATTCAATTATATTAAGCCCAATTTTTACCATGGTCCCTTGTAGACTCACTCCTCTTTTTTTGTATTTATCTAGTTGACTTGATATTTTATAATCTCTAAGGAATATTCTTCTTGAGTATAGATCTACCTTAAATTTCTTGGTCTCCCCTTACCACTCCATCCGTTCCTAGACCATGCAACATCACTAGAGTGTGTTATCCATGCTAAGAAAGAACATTGATTATTATCTTGTTCTCAAAAAAGGGTTTATGTTGAGATTGACTTATCCAAAGACCTCAAGGATTCAATAAAATTCCAAATACGAATTCAAAATCTTACCCAAAGGATCATGTAGGGCGAATGGGTCCTAGCACAGTCAACTAGGACAAGTTTCAAGGACATGAAATAACATGTAAAAAGGGGGTCCTAGGACCTAGGAAGGACCCATTCGCCAAGTGGCGAATGGGTCCTAGGTCACTAGCCTAGGACTCAAACCTTGCCAAATTAAGTGTTGTGAAACATTATTAATAAGTGCCAAGATTTATCCCTCGTAAAATGCAATAAATAAGGCTTGGATTTGAATTTAAGGGGCCAATTAAGCTCTAATTAACCTCAATTAATTAATAAATCCCTAGATTAGTGTGAAAGTGTAAGGAAACACTTTACAACACCCTAAATAAAGCACAATTAAGTCCATTTTATCATCAATTAATTATTCCCAATCTAAGTGTGAAAAAGGGTTGCTTTTTTCTACACTACAGCTTGTACTAGACTCCAACCTCTCCTTGACCTCCTTATGCAACTTATGTAAATAATCAACATAATCCTCAATTTCTACACTTTTCCTTTCAAAATCAGCAATATCTCTTAACTCATGAACACCTTTGGGACTATAACCATTGACAATCTGAAATGGATTCTTACACGTGCTTCTATTGATGGAATTATTGTAAGAAAATTCAGCTTGTGTAAGCACCACATCCCAATGTTTTGGTCTCCTATCTATCAAGCACCTTAACAAATTTACAAGACTTCAATTTACCACCTTTGTTTGTCCATCCGTTTGGGGGTGATAGGCTGAGCTATAAGTAAAATGTGTGCCCAACTTATTTCATAATGTTCTCCAAAAATGACTAAAAAGTTTAGTATCCCTATCTGAAACAATGCTTCATGGCAAACCATGCAACCTTACAACCTCCTTGAAAAATAAATTGGCAATATGTGAAGCATCACTTGACTTATTGCAAGGAATAAAATGAGCCATCTTTAAAAATATATCAACCACAAAAAAAATAGAATCATTACCTTTTTGGGTTCTTGGTACAGCCCAAGAACAAAATACATACTCACTTCTTCCCATGGCTTATTCAGAATTGGCAAAGGCTAATATAACCTTATGTTTTGGATAGTCCCTTTGGCATGTTGACATATTAAGCACCTTTGAACCATATTCTTCACATCCTTTCCCATACTTGGCCAATAGTAAGTTTCACTCAGATGCCCCAAAGTTTTATCCACTCTAAAATGTCCACTATGTTTTTCCTGAATCAAGTTCTCCCTCATTGATCCCTTGGTATGCACAATCGCTACCCATTGAACAATAACACCTCTTGAATGAAATACTCACCCCATTTGGTTCTATCACCCTATATTGGAGACTTACAATCTTGTTCGTTAATGAATTGCAAGGCTTGATGATCTGTATAAAGGACAAACTCCTTTGGTCACAAATAGTGTCTCCACTCCTTGAGGACCTACACAATAGAGTAAAACTCTTGATCATACACTGAATATTTCCTCTTGGATTCATTTAGTTTTTCATTGAAGTAAGCTATGGGCATTCCTTCTTAACTAAGAACTCCTCCTGTCACTGCCCCACTTGCATCACAATCAACTTGAAACACTTTGTTAAAATCGAGTAATGCTAATATAGGATGTTTAGTCACCTTTTCCTTCAAAATGTTAAAACTTCCCTTTGCTGGAACTATCCATTTGAAGTCCTTTCTTTCTCACTTCATTGTTCCTATGATTGGTGCACAAATGCTACTAAATTTTTTGATAAATTTCCTATAAAAGCTTGCCAAACCATGAAAACTCCTTGCCTCAAACATGCTCTTAGGTGATGGCCATTGTAGGATTTCCTTAACCTTTTTCGGATCCACCCTTAAGCCTTCCTTTGATGTTACAAACACAAAATATACCAACTCCTCCATAAATACACATTTCTTAAGATTGACAAAAAAAAATCATCTCTTAATCTTTGCAAAACAACCCTAACATGCTTTAGATGTTCATCTCTTTATTTGCTATAAACCAAGATTTCATCCAAATAAATAATCACAAACTTACCAAGGAACGATTTGAGTACCTCATTCATCAATCTCATGAATGTTCTTGGGGAATTTGTGAGTCCAAATGGCATAACCAACAACTAATATAACCCCTCCTTTGTCTTGAATATGGTTTTCCACTCATCCCCTTCTCTAATCCTTATTTGGTGGTATCCAAGTTTTTCAAATCAATTTTGGTGAAATATTTTTGTCCACTTAAGCAATCCATCAAATCATCCATACGAGGCAATAGTAACCTATACTTTATTTTTATCTTGTTAATGGCCCTTGAATCCATGCACATATGCCATTATCCATCCTTCTTGGGAGCCAAAACTGTTGATACTACACATGGGCTCAAACTTTCTCTTAGCAAGCCTTTGTCCAACAACACCTATGTACTTGTCTATTTATCTCTTCATTTTCTTTTGGTCTCATTCTATATGCTTCCTTGTTTGGTAAGCTTTCCCCTAGTATCAAATACATGCAATGACTTATACTTATAATTGGTGGGAGTCCATTTGGAAGGTCCTTCATCAAAATATCTTCATATTCTTGCAATATCCTCTTGATTTTCTTAGGAATCTCTTGTTCTTCACTTGTTGTCCCAACTTATTATGGCTTGGAAACTAAAGCATAACATAGTTCTTCCTCTTTTAACTCCTTTAAATTTATTTACCATTGATCATGCATACCTTGGTATCATTGTCCACTTCATGTTGCTTCTCTTTCAGCGAGTTCATGACATACTTTTTCTTGTCCAAGTTGTGATCGTATATGTGTTAGCCTCACCATCATGAATTTCCTTGCGATCATATTTCCATGGCCTACCCAATATGATGTGGCATGCATCCATCGGCATCACGTCACATAGTATCTCATCAGGTTATAGTTACCAATCTAAAAATTTACCTGGAATTGCTCATTCACCAAAAGTTGATGTCCTTTTTGTAACCAAGTGACTCGATAGGGATTTGGGTGCTTCATCCTTTCTAACTTCAGCTTCTCCACCATCTCTTGGGATGCTAAATTATCTATGCTTTTGTTGTCCACTATTATGGTGCAACATTTTCCTTGAGACTTACAAACCATTTTAAACAAGCTCCTCCTTTTTTCCAATTCTTGAAGCTCCTTCTCTAGTTTTAAAAGAACTCTTTTTAGCATGAAAAACTCTCCATCTTCAAGGTCTACTAGCTTTGTCTCATTTTCAACTTCTGTAGTGTATGCTCTTCTAGTTTTCATCTTTCCAACCTCTTGTATTTGAGGACACTCAAAGGCCCAGTGACCCATTTCCCCACAATTGAAACACACTCTAGAAAATCCCCTTCCTCTACCATATTCTCCTCTGTCTCTCAAATTCTCACCTCATCCTCTTGAAAAATATCCTCTTCCTCTTCCATTTGTCCCATGACTTTTTTGTGACTAGCTTTCTTCCTCTTCCTTTATTGGCTGCCAGGATCTTCCACTATTTTCTTGTCCCATACCTCATGGAGGTTTATATTTTCCTCTAAAGCTTCCTTGCTTCCTTCTTGCTAGCTTCTCCTCTGCTTTTAGTGCATACTAGTAGGCTTCTTCCACCATCCTTATCAAGACCATGTTGAGTTCATCTTGAATGTTAATTATCAGTCCATTTCCATACCTTACTACCTACTCATCATCACCCTCTAGGTTTCCAACATGTATGCTCAATTTGTAGAACTCCTCTATGTATTCTATGACACTCAAATCCGTTTTTTTAGCATTTTGTAAACTTTAAATTAAATTAATGTGATAATCCATAGGCAAGAATTTTTTTTCAGTTTTGCAACCATATTCTCCCATGATTTTATCTTCCCTTTACATTTCATTTTTCTATCAATATGCACTTGATCCCACCATGGGTATGCATGTCCCTTCAACCTCGTACCAGCATATTTCACCTACTTCTTCTCTTCAATGGCTTCCAAATCAAAATACTTATCCATTTCTGCAATCTAGTCAATAAGCTCTTTTGGATTCATACTCCCACTATAACATGATGGGTCCATCCTTGGTTTACTCCCAAGCTTAGCTAACACTTGTAAGAATCTCTCTTCATGTGCATCGTCTCCCTGCACTGCTGCAACCTCTGGAAATTCTTCCTCATCTTCACTAATGTCTTCAACAAGAACCCCTCTTCTCTAAGAAGTGTCTATTACTTCCAACCTTGTTGAGATCCCTTATCATCTCTATAAGTGCTGGATTTTCTTCTCCTTGTGGGGGTCTTCCTCTACCCCATCCTCTATGTGTCATTTCCTCTACAAACCTTTATAATCCTACTCTAATACCAACTGATGCAAATCAACAATTGAGAAACCGAAGAGGTTTGTCAATTGTTGCAGCCTTCCTTCACAAGATCAACGCTTGAGAAAAATTTTAAATAAAATCTCTAGCATAGAATATTTTATTGCATTCCATGAAATACTAGAAGTCTACAATCTCGTAAAAATCAGCATTTCAATCCATATTGGAAGCTCCATCTGCAACTACAACCAACTACAAGCAAGATTCAAAGCCAAAATACAAAACACCTACTGGAAAGTTCAAGAAAAGAACCAAAAATCAGTCACAACTCCCAAAAATTACATGCTATAGGTAGAAAAATCATCTTCTCCAACTTCTGAACATAGAGAATGGGGCGCCCAAATCATCTCCTTCACTTATTTGCTTGATTTTCCTTCCCTTTTTCCTATGTTATTTTCTATAGCCATTCACCCAAGGTAGGCATTCGATTTCCTAAGACCAAAATCTGCCAGCCAACATTCAACCTCCTCCATTTTGGGCATGGAAATTCATGCAATGGGCCTCTTCAATGTTTTTGCCAGGAAAATTCAAATTTTAGCCAAAAATTGCCATCCAAATCCTCTTCTCGACAACTCCACTCCCCAGGCACCCAGTATCATGGAAAATATTTTATTTCAAATCGTTTAATTCTTCTTGGGAGTTACAAAAACAATAAAAATTACATATCCCAACTTGGAAGTGGGATTTTGGTTTGCCTATGTAATGTGAAATTGCACCAAATGCCATGCTAATTCACTTGAATTTTGGGCCAATAAAATATATGAATGAAGGTATCTTCAAAGGTTGTTGAAGGAAGGTGAAGGGAAATTAAAATCATGCCTACAGCATTAAAAACAAGCCAAATTTTGAAAAAGGAAAAATAAATAAAACAAAGATCTTTTTGGTTGTGCAAGATTGCACTTCACCCTTAATGCTCCTACATCAAAAACTAAGTTAGGACCAATTTGGCCTATGGTCCCAAAAATTAAGTGCCCTTCTTAGAAATACTTGTCAATACAATCCATATTGTTAAACATCCTTTTGGTATATTGCATAATTCCCAATTGCAAATAATTCTTTAAGATATCCTGCAAGCATGCTAGATTCCCAATATAACCAATCCTTTTGCATGTATTTTTGGGGCATTGTATACTTAAGTTCTAATTAATTATTAGGATTCAAGACATCTTTTCAAACATAATCCCCAATTAGTCTTATATTCATTATTATTATACGATACACCCATTTTTAGAAATAGGTATCCCATAATCTAAACCTTGTGTTTATTTTAAGGATACCAAACATCTTTTCAAAAAATTAACTTTATCATGCATTCCAAACCCCAACTCCATAATCCTTCTTATGTACACTATAAAGACATTGTGTCCAATTAGCTCGAGTAGAATGAACAAAAGTAAATTTAAACACATGACACATTCCAAGAAAACAAAACATTATTTATATTTAAAAATTCATGTTTCCATAAAATAGTTTTAATGCAAACTATACATTTTGAAAATAAAAAATAAATTATAATATTTTAAAATATATTGGTGCAATCATTGATGGATCTTCAAGCTATCATCCAAAAAAATATGAAAAATTAAAAACACCTAATAAAATTTCTAAAAATGCCTTCTTGCTCCAAATTCATCTAAGGGTAAACCCACAAAAGTGGTTTACAATTCCAGTGAGGAAGGAAAACTCACAAAAAATGACCCCAAGGCAAAAAAAAAATGTGATTTTGGGGGTTCGTGCAAACCTACTAGTTCGAGCAAACCCATTTGAATCTTTCCTGCCAAAAAAACCAAAAAAATGCATTAGGAAGGGTGGTTCGTACGAACCCCCCTTATCCCTCATTCTCCCCCTGAAACACAAAAAAAAACCTTATTTTTTTCACTTCAGAGCTCGGTTTGAACATGAAAATGGCGAGACTTCACAAACCCAACTAGAATCGGTAGTCCTGAGCGAGCTATCCAACAAATATAATTTTAATATGTTTTGGTTTTATTATGTATTTTTTAGTTTTATTAAACATAGGTTTTTAACAAAATGAAGGTCTTTAGTTACACATTATGCAATCAGCTATGTTTGAATTGTAATTGGTTTGACTTTGAAACTTGATTAAAGAAAAATATTCAATAAAAACTATCTAACCAAGTGGAAGCACTAGATATCGAGTTACAAATCTAAATTGAAAAGAATTAGAATTTTATCCTTCATGGAAAAAAGTTATGTGTTATAATGATGGCCACTTTTTAAAAATGTTGTTTTCTCAAAAAACTAGTTTTCAAGGGAGATGGAAAAAAAGTGCAATCTTATTCCAAAAATTTTGAAAAAAAAAATTAGAATCTACAAACTAAATGTGACGAAACTCTAGTTTGCATCATCTTCAAATTCCTCACAGTTTAGTCGCTATAGGTGCCTGAAAGTGAAGATTTAGTTTAAAAAAGTTATTTTAGTGTCCAGTTTGGCCAAAAATTGTAAACCACTATTGTGGGATCACCCCTAACAATACACTTTTGCGCTCGCATACACTTTAGAAAATTTCAACAAGATTTTATAGAGAAATTATATATATTTCACTAAACTTTGAAAAGAATTTAGTTAAACATTCCAACAATACCCTATACCCTTACGATCCAAATCTATCCAACAACACACTTTTGTAATCAAGTACAATTATTTTTAAAAAATTATTAAGGTTTGAATAAGAATTTTTTTTTAAATTAAATTCTTGCAATAATTAAAATTTGATTTATTAAATAAAATTCAACAAACACATACTAACCAATATGCCTAATCATATAAAAGGGAAGTATGGTCAAATCATTCCATTTCACTAGCAAATAGATACTTCATTATTTAAGAGATTTATATAGATACTTCATTATTTAAGAGATTTATAGATTTACCATGATGGACATAATGAGAAATACCTTTAGTGAAACCCAAAGTGAAAAAAGAAGTTGAGATTCTCCACCAATAGTCAAGCCAAGAAAATCCTCAATACAAACCAAGTTTTTGCAATCAATCCAATACAAATTAGTCCTTTAAAAAAATATGTTATTTTCTTCCCTTCAAATTCTTCAAAACAAGGGGCATAATGAAATCATAAGTTCTTTTGCAATATGTCAAAACTTAAAAATAAAATAGTCAATTGTCTTCTTTTTTCACATTACAACCTTTTCACTTTGAGCTAATATCTAATAAGAGACAATTTGAACATTTGATTTAATATATTTTCTAATTCACTTTAACAAATAAAAATTAAATATTTTTCAACTAAGAATGCAAAATTCTCAAATCTAGTTTAACTTGCCTAATAAAATATTTATCTTCTTTGAAATATTTTAATAGCAAAATTAAAATTTTGACAAGTTTATTTCATCACTACTATACATATCAATAAAAAACCACAAACAAAGCTAATTAAAGGTCACACAAGAGAAGATGAATTTACAAGTCTAATCCTATAAGTTATTTACAATTGTGATTGTTTCAAAGATCAATTTCTTAGGCTTCAACATCACACATGTCCTATTACTTAATAATGAATAGGAAATATTTAAAAAATTAAACAAACTTTGTACATCATCTCCGAAATTTTTCTTGTACTTGCATACTTTCATTAAATGCTACACACATTTATCCAATACATAACAATAGCTGAAATGAATGGCAAAATCATTCAATTTCATAAGATTTATATTAAATAATCATGTATCAATTAAATTATTTAATAAGAAACACTATAAATATTAGACCTATTTGAGTTTATCATATCAATTTTAATGAAAATAGTCAAGATAAAACATCAATATATAATTGAACATTAAATAATACATATATATTTAGTATATTCAAATATACATATCAAATATCACAAATACAAAATGATCATATCTTCATGCATGATAACCAATCAATACAAAATATTATAATAATATGATTAACTCAAAATGATCATATCTTCATGCATGATAACCAGTCAATACAAAATATCATATAATAATTTGATTAACTCAAAAGACACACACCATTGTGAATTTTACAACAATAGTCATATGTAGTTCATTAGTACCATAAATAGAACTTGATGGTTATCAAAAGTTTTCCTTAACCCCATAATATGTTCTTAGCACTCGCTTTGATAGATTCCCAAATTGTGGTCTCATTAGCATGAGAAAGGTACACTCCAATGGCGTCCAAGTACCAACCACTTCGACCATGAAAGCCTTTTATTTTCCCTCCGCTAGTGGGAAATGAAAAGTAAGTGCCTTCCTCCACACCATATGGACCATGTTTCCTGATATTAGTATGAAATGTGAGTGATCTTATCACGCATGGTGTTCCAGCAGACATATGACCATAATGGCCACTAATGGAAGTGAGAATCTCATTAGGGTAATCCAACTGAATCTGCAAAAGCTCAAATATTGTCATCAAAATTCTAAACAACCCATAGAAAAACAGTCCAAACTGTTCATGGAAATCAAAAGAAACTTAAAAATAAAGCTTGAATACTAGGCATAAGAGGATAATGCTCCATTATAACATATCGGGTTTCCTGTTCCAATTGAAATCTTACCTTATTATTCTTGGTTCCTCCATTGCCACCATGCTTCTCTGACCAAACTGAACGCCCACCCTTGTCATATTCAACCCTAAGAGAATCTATGCAAGCTGCATGCACTATATGTAACGTCTTAACTCCTGTAAAAACCCCATCCTCCCATAGGATTCCACCATTTCCTCCCCATGGACCAACTGAGACAGCAGACTTACTGCTCTTGGCTGTTGACAAGCTCTGCCACAAATACCAAACCCATATTAAGGTCATTTTAAGGCAGATTATGGAGTGTGATCTGAAACATTGATGCACAAAAAAACCCCAACACAATCTAATCCAGAAGCAATATTGAATAAAAATAACACCAATTTAAAAACTGTAAACCATGTAAAATTTGTTGACATATGATTTCCACAGTGTATACTATTGTAATATGCAGTTTCTGGTTTTGACTTTGTATGGTTTCCACAGGCCATAGTATTTTCTACTCTCTTATCTTCTATCTTTCTGATGATGGATCATATAGATTAATCCGAAACGTCAAAGAAAAGAAAAATTTATAACATCAAAACCAAAAACTACATACTACATACGAAATTTGTTATATTACTTGCCACCTAAACCTTGAAATCCATCTGTATTCATCTTACAATTGAGAGTATTGGCTTGTACAAAAGTTTTCCTTGAAAATAGATTCAGCACAAAGATCAAATGCACTGGATTCCTGAAAAAGAAAAATTAAAAGAAAAGCATCTTACCATTGTTGGTATTTTTCAGCTGATGATCTGAGTCTCCTTTCCTTGAATGATTCTTGGTCTGTCAAAGAATTGAACAAAATAAGGAAATATAGAAGGCGTTAGCTTGAACAAAATAAATTTTAAAACTTATAAGAGAGTTTAGAGAGATGATTTTTCAGGCCAATAGTCAATCTACGCCTTTAGCATCTTATACAGCTTTCTTCCACCGTAAAAAAATTTATTCCATGGTGATATGAGATCACTCCAAAATACTCAACGAAGACTTGAAAAGAAAAAATATTATTCTGATTCCATGAGATATAGTTCGTTCTTTCTTTCTTCACAGCTAAGGTGAGAATCTAAAGCTAATTTTGAATATTTGAACCATGATTTTTGTTGGTATCATCATTTGAAACCACAAATGTAGCTGTCCCAGGATGCTATCTTGCATTAAAGCAATTGCCATATCTTTCTATGCTTTTCTGTTTGGTAGCCATGATTCTATTCATCAAGGAAATTTTGCATTTAATTTTTATTTGAAACCATAATTGTAAATGAACCCCTATTAGAGAGAAAATTTAGGAACACATCATAGTTAATATGTGTAAGGGTGCTTCCGACTCTAGAGTGCTCTATTTGAGGTTGTCATGGTGCCAACTTGGGTTATAAACTTTTAGAATCCTAGTTGGAAAAAATTGTGTCTTTTGCCACTAAGAACCATATCATCAAATATAGTTAGTCTTATTTAAAGTGTGAAAAAAAACAAAAAATCTATTAATATCATTATCTTATAAATGGGTATGTCTTTTCTATAGCAATATTGCTTTATCATGTGAGTGATTTTTTCTCTTTCATAGATCTAGTCATTATTTTTCTCTCTCATAAATATTCTTACTGCATTTATCCATGAGCTTTATGCCACCTTCTCTATGCTTTTTATGACTAGCAATAGTGATATGCATGAGTATAGTGATGCTTTTATCTTTAAGCACCTTTCCTTCTCATGCTTCAACTTGTGATGGTTATATACTTTGTCAACAAAGCCTTTACACATCTTATGCTAGCTTTCCTTGCTCACTTATGGATTCTTCTACTTATATTTCCCTACACAATCTTTCCTTGAGGATCCCAATGATGAAGATAAACATATTTGACCTACAAATGAGGTTATTATCCATTCATTTTTGTCTTGTTACTTATTGTTTAAAGATGATATAAATACTAATGAACACAGTGATAATTATTTTTCATCTCAATGAGGTAGATGCATCTTAGATTCATGATGATAATTATGCAATGACATGTTAATTGAAAATAAATATTCATATTTCTTATGTTCTATGCTTATGATGTTTAACTCCTATACTATCTAGGTACCATGTGTGTTAGGATACTCCAAAAGTTTACACAGTTATAATATCATATTTTTGGTTGCATGTCTCTCTTATGCTCTCATGTCTACATGCTTATGATCATTATCATGCATGTATTTATGAGTATATGTTTAAGATTCATATTTTAATGTCAATATGTGTAGATGTATTTACTAGTTCCATTGTATCAAAATGTATCATGATGTTACATTGTTGTATTTATGACGCATATAGGTATGTCTATATACATGCATACTTGTGTTAATGTCTATATTTTGACAACATATGATGATTATATTTGATGTTTGTAGGTTTATTGTTTCCTATTTGATTATTTGTTATCACAGTAAATCTAGGTATATGATGTAAGATCCTAATTCATTTGACATTAATTTATATGACATTATGATGCAGGAGCATCTAGCGGTGTAGGGAAATCTTGCATCACCCAAAAAAAATGTTTTCTTTATTTTCTTGAGTTCTTTTGAGTCCCATGATGGCACTTAAGCGGTTTAAGACAGTCAAGCATCAAAAATAGCAAAAAATGAGCACTTACTATTTTTAGTAAGTTGGCATAAATGGGCTCATATGGACCTGAAAAATTACCCCAAGGAGTATAACTGAAAAACATTTCCGGTCACCAAACAATCACCTCAATACCCTGCACGGTTTGGGAGATATTAAAGTTTTCGTCGTGAGAAATTTCTACAATGCAACTTCAATTTCAGATATGAAGACTTTAGAGGCCCCAAAATAGCTCAAAAAGTTGACGAACCAACCTACAATCAATTCATGCATTGTAGATCTCTTTGAGAGCTTTCCAACGATATGCAATAATAGCAAATCGAACACTCGAATCAAAAGTTATGGCCCCACAAAGTTGCCCCTCTAACAAGTGAATTTCATTAAAATTTCTTCCTAGGCTAGAAATCAAATGGTGGGACTTTTGGCGCCAAAACAAAAGGGAAAGTTGAACTTTCTAGAACATTCTAGGGCGATTATTCGGTAAAATAAAGAGGGTTAAGTGGGGGTTGTAGAAGGTGGATCCAATAGTAATAATTGTGGCTCCGAATAACATGTTTTCTTTTCAAAGTCGATTTTGTTGTAATGAATCAAGCCCATGAGGTCGTAGCATGTAAGTTTTGAATCTGTAATTTCATTATTTGAAAATAATTGAAAGTGGGTTTTTTTTTGTCTTGCATCTTTTGTGTTGGTATCTATTATTGTGATTTGTGTGGTTTCGAGTGGCTTGGCCCTCATCAAGTCGTATCAGAGTAGGAGTTCATGAGCCTATAATAGAGCGTCAAACATGAGGCAGTTGCAGCAGGACCTGTGAGTGTGGGTTGAGTTCAAGATGCCTCCAAGACTTGCCCGTCATGGCAGAGGTAGAAACCGAGGGGGTGGAGGAAGAGATCCACCCAGAGATGAAATCAAATCCCTTAGAAAGCAATTAGAAACCTTACAGCAAGAGGTTTGAAGAAGAGATGTGCAACAAGACAGAGATGCAGTGAAGATGAAATGAAAGAGGAAATGGAAGAGGAAAAGCAGGATCCAATGGATCTTGGAGAAATAAAATTGTTGTGAGTGATCTCAAGCATTGGGAAGAGACCTAAAATGGAGGTTTCAACTTTCAGTGGAAGCCTAAATCTTGAAGAATTGATTGATTGGATCAATGACATGGAGGAATTTTTTGAATTTGAGGAGATTGACGATCCTCACAGAGTGAGGTTCACAAAGAAAAAATTGAAAGGTCATGCCAATATATGGTGGAAAGAGGTCCAGTTAGAAAGAGGAAGACAAGGAAAAGATAAAATTTCTAGATGGGACAAAATGGTATCGAAATTGAAGAAACAATTTATTCAATCGATTACAAATTGGAGTTGCTCAAGAAGATGTAGAGCTTGAGGCAAGGAAAAAGGATGGTGAAAGAATACACAAAGGAATTTCCCAAGGTCCTGATTCAGACAGGACATTTGGAGGTGAATAAAGAGAAATTTTATCGTTATATTAACGGGTTGAAGCCAAGCATACAGGAAGAATTGGCACTAGTAAGAATGACCACCATTGAGGATGCTTATCAGTTTTCTCTAAAGGTTGAAGAATGACTAAACAAAAGGTTTGAGAACAACAACAAGGTGGAGGCCATGGAGGAAAGACTGGTGGTTGGTCATATGGAGGTTGAAATGAAGAACAAAAGAAGGGTGAAGGCTCCAGTAGCAGCTAGAACCAAAAAGGAGATAACACCTACCATCCTCGTGATTAGAATAATGGAGACCAAAGAGGAAGAGGATGATCTGGATGAGGACCGGGAAGAGGAGGATTTTGTGGAACCTATTCTCAGTGTAGAAAAGAAGGACATAGAGCTTATGAGTGTCCTCAACATCGAGGAAGGACAAATAGAAGACTTGAGGGTAATGCACGAGTTGCACATGTAGATGAAGATGTTGAGTCTTCACATTCTGAGGATGCAGAAAGAGGAGAGATTCTTGTTACTATAAGAGCCTTGTTGAATGAGGAGAAGGAACCAACTCAAAGGAAGAATTTGATTTGCACCAGATGTAAGTGTGAAGGTAAAGTTTGCAATGTTATTATTGATGGAGGTAGTACTGATAACCTTGTTTCATAAGAAATGGTTAGTAAGTTGCGGTTGGAGAGAAGAAGGCATTTGAACCCATACTGGATTGCTTGGTTGTAGAAGGACTATAAAGCCTTGGTTAATGAACAATGTATGGTAAAGTTCAAGATTGGAAATTAACATGAGTTATTATGTGATATTATGCCTATGGATGTTTCTCATATGTTGTTAGGTGTACCATGGCATTTTGATCGGTGAGAAGTACATGATGGACATTCCAACACCTATTCTTTGAAAAAGGATGGGGTTCGTCATAAGTTGAAGCCCTTGAAAGAGGCGGAAGAAAAGGTATGTAGTAATGTAAGAATTTTTTTGGTTGATGGAAGAAAGTTCCTATGAGGTATGAGGCATGAGCATAGGTGTTTTGCATTGATCCCTAGAATTGACAAAGAAGATACTATTGAGGTACTTGTAGAGGTTTTAGTTTTGTTGAATAAGTTTCAAGCTATTATTTCTGATAATGTACCTACAGGTTTTCCTCTAGTAAGAAAGATTAGTCATCAGATGGACTTGATTCCTGGAGCCAGTTTTCCAGATAAGGTGGCTCATCATATGACTCTAGTAGAGAGTGAAGAGTTGAATAGACAAGTGCAAGAGTTGTTGCAGAAGGGATTGATTAGAGAGAGTTTGAGTCCTTGTGCAGTACCTGCAGTACTAGCACCAAAAAAGGATGGGGAATTGAGGATGTGTACAAACTCTAGAGCCATCAACAAGATCACAATCAAGTATAGATTTCCCTTGTTGAGAATGAATGACATTATGGATTATTTGAGTGGAGCTAAGTACTTCATGAAGATAGATTTGAAGAGTGGATATCACCAAATTTGGATTAGAGAAGGATATGAATGGAAAACAACCTTTAAAACCAAGGAGGGCTTGTATGAGTGGTTAGTCATGCATTTTTGGCTAACCAATGCATTGAGCACATTTATGCGGCTTATGAATGAGGTATTGAAATATTTTTTAGGAAAATTTGTTATTGTTTATTTGGATGATATTTTGATTTTCAATAAGACATTGGAGGAGCACTTGATGCATATTCGAAGAGTTTTTGAGAAAATGTAGTTTTGTGAAAAGAGAGTTGGTGTATCTGAGATTTTTTGTCTCAGCAGAGGGTCTTAAAATGGATCCAGAGAAGGTGAGAGCTATCATTGAATCGCCTACCCCGAGGAATGTTATAGAGGTAAGATCATTTCATGGTCTAGCAAGTTTTTATAGAAAGTTTATTAAGAATTTCGGTAGTATTTGTGCACCTCTAACTGAAGCGATGAGAGGGGGTAGAAAATAGTTTAAGTTGACTATAGGGGCAGCCAAATATTTTGATATGTTGAAGAAGAAAGTTACAGAGCAACCTATTTTGGCACTTCCAGATTTCAATAAGGTCTTTCAGGTAGATTGTGATGCTAGTGGCATTGCCATAGGAGTTGTTTTGAGTCAAGAAGGTAAGCATGTTTCCTATTTTAATGAGAAGTTGAATGATGCTAAGAAGAAATATTTTGTATATGATCAGGAGTTTTATGCTATAGTTCAGGCTTTGAAGAAATAGAAACACTATTTTTTTCCAAAATATTTTTTTTATATATTGATCACCAAGCTTTGCAATCTCTCAATAGTCAAGGAAAGTTAAATCAAAGGCACTTAAAGTGGGTTGATTTTTTGCAGAGTTATACCTTTTTTTTGAAGCACAGGAGTGGAAGTTCAAACAACGTTGCAGATGTCTTGAGTAGAATGCAAAATTTTTTGGTAGAAATGAATATAGAGGTTGTTGGGTTCAATGAACTCAAGAGTTTGTATCCTAAAGATCTAGATTTTGCAGAATCTTGGAAGGATTGTTTGGAACCTATTACATTAGATAGGACGAGATGATTGGATTTTTTAATCCAAGATGGGATGTTGTTTATAGGAAGCCAATTGTTCATTCCAAGGAGTTCTATGAGAGAGAATCTAATCAAGGAGAAGCATAGTGGAGGATTGGCTAGATATTTTGGTCAAGATAAGACCATTTCTCTTGTCAATGAGAATTATTATTGGACACAGTTACAACAAGATGTGAAGAATTTTGTACAAAGTTGCAGAGGATGTCAGATGGCGAAAGGAACAAGTCAGAATATTGGATTGTATCAGCCATTACCTGTGCCTGAGAGGCCATGCGAGGATATTAGCATGGATTTTGTTCTTGGCTTTCCAAGGACACAAAGAGGGCATGATTCCATATTTGTGATGGTGGATAGATTTTCAAAGATGGCACATTTCATTCCATGTCATAAGACTAGTGATGTTATTCCTATCGCAGAGTTGTTTTTCATAGAGGTGGTGAGACTACATGGTCTACCAAAGAGTATTGTTTTAGACAAAGCTACCAAATTTGTTGGTTATTTCTAGAGGACACTATGGAAGAAGTTGAAGACATATTTGAAGTTTAGTTATGCACACCATCCACAAACTGATGGACAAACAGAGGTGTTGAATAGGAGTTTGGGTAACCTGCTAAGATGTTTAGTAGGAGATAAGCCTAAGGGATGGGATTTGATTATACCACAAGAAGAATTTACTTAGAATAATTATGTCAATAGGAGCACTGGTAAATCACCATTCCAAATTGTGTATGGGAGTAGTCCAAGAACTACTTTTGAACTGAGAAAGATGGATAAGGGGGAAAAGAGTAGTGTTGAGGCTAAAGATTTCGCTGAGCACCTGAAGAATTTGCATAAAGAGGTGAAGAAACATATCAATAATATGAACTCACAATATAAGGCTTGGGCATATCAGAAAAGGAGGTATAAGGAGTTCCAAGTAGGAGATGAAGTCATGGTTCATTTGTGAAAGGAAAGGTTTCCAATTGGTACATACAACAAGTTAAAGATGAAGTTTGGAACATGCAAGATGCCAAAGAAGAATGATTCAGGAAATGTTTATGAGGTAGAGTTGTCTAGTGGAATAAACATGTCTCTTGTGTTCAAAATTGTTGATTTGACAAAGTATCATGAAGGTGATATAGAGGAGGGGCTGATAAAAGAATAGTAGAAAATTCTAGCACGTACTTCAGAGAAGGAAGAGATGGAAGAAATCTTGGATAGTCATGTGGGTAGAAGCACAAGAAACAGGAAATATGCAGAGTACTTGGTGAAATGGAGAGGAAGGCCTGTTGAAGATTCATCATGGTTGTCTGAGGCTGAGGTTTCCCTCTAACTCCTAAGAAGTGACAGGGTCACTTTTCAAATTACCTTAGGTGTCTTGTTTAGGAGCATCCAGTGGTGTAGGGAAATCTTGCATCACCCAAAAAAATTGTTTTCTTTATTTTCTTTAGTTGTTTTGAGTCCCATGATGGCACTTAAGGGGTGTAAGACAATTAGGCATTAAAAATAGCAAAAAATGGGCACTTACTATTTTTAGTAAGTCAGCTTAAACGAGCTCGTATGGACCTAAAAATTTACCCCAAGGAGCATAACTGAAAAACACTTCTGGTTGCGAAAGAATTACCTCAATACCCTACACAGTTTGGGAGATATTAAAGATTTCGTCCTGAGAAATTTCTCCAATGCAGCTTCAATTTTATATATGAAGACTTTAGAGGCCCCGAAATAGCTCAAAAATTTGACCAACCAACCTATGGTGATGCACATGTTATAGATCTCTTTGAGAGCTTTCCAAAGATATGCAATAATAGAAAATCGGACATCCTGATCAAAAGTTATGGCCCTGCGAAGTTGGCCCTCTAAAAAGTGAATTTCATTAAAATTTCTTCCTAGGCCAAAAATCAAATGGCGAGACTTTTGGCGCCAAAACAAAAGGGAAATTTGAAATTTCTAGAACATTATAGGGCAGTTATTGGGTAAAATAAAAAGAGTTAAGTGGGGGTTGTAGAAGGTGGCTCCAATAGTGCAAATTGTGGCTCCAAATAATATATTTTCTTTTCAAAGTTGATTTTTTTTAATGAATCAAGCCCATGAGGTCGTAGCATGTAAGTTTTAAATCTGTAATTTCATTATCTAAAAATAATTGAAAGTGGGTTATTTTTTTTTGTCTCACATCTTCTATGTTGGTATCTACTATTGTGATTTGAGTGGTTTCGAGTGGCATGGCCCTCATCACATTATAGATTTATTTGAGTGTTAGAACTATATATCTTGTATTCATAATTAGATAATTTGTACTAAAATAACTTGCACAATAGAAGAATATAATAATAAATATGCTACAAATACCTGATAATAACTGAGAATTTCAAGCCACTTCAAGGGGGGAAACCTCTAAATATCTCCAATGAGAACACAATTCATAATATGATATCAATAAATTAAGACTCACTACCTCCTATATACCTTATTTATGCTTAGGATATCACCCAATCCAACTTAGATAACCATATATAAGCCCTAGAATGACCTAATTAACTAAACAATAATAGAATAATAATATTAATATGACTTAGGAGTGGGGGCCCTAGCTCGGTTGGCTAAATATTTCCTATTGCAGGAGCTTGGTCACGAGGTCTAGTCTCCCCCAACCCCATGGTACTGGAGGGCATGTCACGCTAGCATCGCTGGTCACGTTAAAAATTTTACTAGGCACACTGCAGTTTATAGGGGGTCGTGCTACTCAATTCCTGCAGTCTAAAAAATAAAAAAATATTAATATGACTTAATTAAGAGTTAAGATAGCCACAAGATGACTATTCATAACCCGATGTACTCTAATAATAATGGTGTAGCATGACCCCCTCTTCAAAGAAACATTGTCCTTAATGCTAAGAAATTTTGGGTGCTTCTAAATGAACTCCTCATCCTCCCTTGTTCCATTTTCAATTGGTAAATTCTTCCATTGGATGAGTTATTGAGTGAGTGTTCTAGTCCTTATCTTACTTGTGTGTTTTTGAAGAATAAACTCGAGTTCCAATATGATCCTTCCTTCTTCATCGATCTTGGGTAATATTGTCTAAGTAGGGATATTATTTCCAATTACCTTCTTTAAACAAGAAACATGAAAAATTGGATGTATATTTATTATTGATGGCAATTCAAGCTTTTAGGCAACACTACCTATCATTTGTATGATTTGATATGGGCCATAATTTTCTAGAGATAATTTGTTATTCTTTGACCATTTCTTCATTGGAATTTTCTTGTAAGGTTGCAATCTTGAGAAAACCCAATCTCCAACTTCAAAACTTCTTTCACTATGGTGTTGGTCTACTTTCTACTTCATTTGATTTTGTGTCATGGATAGATTCTCTTTAAATCTTGAAATTACTTGTTGTTGATGAGGCATGTGTTCCTCCACAACATAAACTCTTGGTGACACCTTCAATGATGATGTGAGGGAAGGGGGGTGATATCCATCCAATGTCATAAATGGAGACAATTTTATGAACTATGAAAGGAAGTTTTATACCACCTTTTTACTAGTGGTAGCTACTCTACCCATTGAGATTGTTTATTTGAAGTGAAATAATGTAGATATTCTTCTAAATTCTTATTAACAACCTTTGTTTTCCCATCAGATTGAGGATGTATGAAGAAATATGAGCCAATTGAGTACCCAAACATGAGAATAAATCTGTCCAAAATTTGTACTAGTAAAGATAGCATCATAGTCACTAACAATAACCTTAGGTATATTATGTATTTTTTGAATATTCTTTAAAAATGCGTTTTCCACTATACTTTTTGTAAAATGGTGTGATAAGGAAATTAAATGTGCATATTTAGTGAGGAAATCCATTACTCCCATGACAACATTCTTACCATTAGATCTCAGAAGACCTAGGATGAATTCCATGGAGACCTCTTCCCAATGTTGTGTTAGACACACAAGACAACTGAGAGAGGGGGTGAATTAGTTGTGTGTTAAAACCTTCAAACCCTCATTAAGTATTAGCATGAAAGTAAATAAATAAGACAAAAACACATCCACAATCATTCACAATAGAACACCATTTTTTTACGTGGAAAACCCTATAAGGGAAAAACCACGGTGAGGATTAACTCGCTATATGAAAACCAAAACCAATTACAAGAGTTTCACTGCATAGGGCCCACTGCCCAAGAAGATCACTTCTTCTAGATTACAAAGAAATAGTTACAAGGAGGTTCACTAACTCAAAGCAATTGGAGAAACCACCACAATGTCTCTTTACCATCCACAACTTTCAGCTCACTAACTCCAACAACTTTTGGAACAATAAACTGTAGACACCTTTTTCTTACTGCTTCTAGTAGTATTAGGCATTCTTTCTCATACTCAAATATCAACACATGATCACACATGTATCATTCCACACCTCACACATATCCAAACTTTTGACCTTGCATATATACCTTCCATAACCTTGAATAACCTTCTCTAGGTCAGATCTAGTGAAACGTATGCACCTCAAACATGTAACCACCAAATAGGTCATAACCAAACACCTCCACAGTGAAAAGAAGTGAGGTTGGATCACATATAGAGTTAATTAGCACCCAAATATAAATTGACATGCTACACCAGGCTTCCACAAACCATGAAGCTCATCCATAAACATCGCTAACATACCAAGTGAATATTAACACTATCAAGCAACCAAATTCACACTTCACCAAGACTTAAAAAATCTTGTGGACCATGTAGCGATGTTACACAAAACCCTAGAATATTCCAACATCAACATAATATTCAAAAACACTGGCATAAACACATGAAACTAAGAATACTATCATCTTGTGCAACCAATCAAACTACCACCGAGATACAACTCATGAACCAAGCTTACAGAATAGTTGGCACTAAAAAAACCAAGGGAAGGTAGGTGTAGGAAATATTATCACATTCCCAAATTTGCAAGACAAGAAACTTCAGTGCAAAGAAATGTGGAGCAATTTCATTTCTCCTAGATATCCCTCTTCACAAGCCAGAGACAGTCCAACACACTGTCAAGCATATCTTCTACTATTGCATGATCCAAAGCCTGAAACTCTAGATATAACACCTTCAATGAACTTTGATCATCAATTTCAAATCGCACAAGCACATCTTCAAGAATGAATAAATGTCGAGTAAAATACAAAACACTTCCTAGCCACCTTGTACCATCTTTATGCAAACTTTCTCAAAAGCACTTGGAAACAAAGTAACCCTATTGCATCTACAACACTTGCTCAACACCATACACACCTTCTCAACATATTCTTACCAGAGGTTGACATCAATGACAACACTAATGATAACATAGTGCAACAATCTCCCCCTTTGTCATTGATGACAACATCCACTAAAAACCCATCGACAACAAAAGAAACTTTGTATCTCCAATACTCAAACAGCTCTCCCTCTTACTTGAACATTTCTTTCCCTATGTTTTTTAGACTTCTCTCTCTAGACTTCTCTCTCCCCCTTTTACATCAATGGAAAATGGAAACACCTACACACTTCACTTCAAGCACAATATGTGCTCCCCCTGACTACACCAGCCAAAAAGACCACTACTTGCTCCCCTAATACGTATCCTTCATCAGTCTAAGACAAAGAATATATCTTGAATTTCTCCCCTAGATAGATGCATAATTGTATGCATCTTGGTGAAAGGAGGGGTAATAACCCCTAGCTTATGTCTAAGATACTCAAACGTATCTTTTGGAAGAGCCTTTGTGAAAATGTTTTCTATTTGATCCTTTGCGGGTACATACTCCAACTTCACTTCCTTCTCAGCAACTTCCTCTCTTAGAAAGTGATACTAGATATAGATATGTTTTTTTCTTGAATGCATTACAAGATTTTTGAAATTTTTATAGCACTTTTATTATCACACAAGATGGAAATAGGTTCATCATATGATATTTTGATATCCTTCAATGTCTGCTTCATCCATAACACGTGTGTACAACAAGATGTTGCAGCAATGTATTTTGCCTCTATAGTAGATAATGACACTAAATCCTACTCCTTATTTATCCAAGAAACTAGTCTATTTTTGAGGAATAAATAACCTCCACTTGTACTTCTTTTTTCATCTGTAAAACCTACCCAATTTGCATCTGTATAAGCACTCAAAGAGAAGTTAGTGTCCTTAGAATACCATAGACCATAGTCCAAAGTCCCCTTCAAATATTTGAATATCCTTTTGACTACTACCACATGTGACTCTCTAGGATCTTCTTGAAATCTTTCCACAAGACATACTGCATGCATAATATCATGTCTAGTTGTAGTTAGATATAGCAATCCACTAATCATGGATCTATACTTAGTATGATTTGTCTTAGTAGATTCATTATTTTTACTTAGTTTACAACCAGTAACCATGGGAGTGCATACTGGTTTATAATCCTCCATCCCAAACTTCTTTAATATTTCCTTTACATATTTTGATTGTGAAATGAATATACCTTTTTTTCATTGACTAATTTGTAGCCCAAGGAAGAAATTCATCTCCCCAAGCATTGACATTTCAAACTCATTTTGTATCTCCTTTGCATTCTTACACATGGTCTCATTTTGTCCAAATATTATATCATCAACATACACAACCACAAATCGGATTTGATCTTTCTCAACTTTGAATTAAAGGTTGTTTTCTGTGATACCCTTTTTGAATCCTTGTTGTAGTAAGTATCTATCTAATCTTGCATACCATGCTCTAGGAGCCTACTTGAGACCATATAATGCCTTCTTCAACCTGTAGACCATATCAGGATCTTCTGATAATAGAAAACATCCTAGTTGTTCAATGTACACTTTTTCCTCTAACTCACCATTCAAAAAAGTAGACTTAACATTCATCTGATATACCCTGAAGATTTTATGTGTCGTAAAAGCAAAAAATGTCCTAATAGCCTCCATTATTGCTACTGGAGCAAAAGTCTCCTCAAAATATATTCCTTCCACTTGTGAGTAGCCATTACACATAATCCTATCCTTGTTTCTGATAGCTTCTCCATCCTCATTCAGCTTGTTCCTTGTTTGTTGGTCTTAGGACTAGTTCTTATGTCTAATTCCTCTCAATCTACATCAACTCTTCTTCCATAGCATTGATCCAATTTTCATCCCTACATGCTTCACTAACTATTTTAGGTTCTATTTTAGAAAGTAAGCAAAAATTTACCATACCATCTTTTCTTCTTGTCAGAACACCTTTGCTCTTATCTCCAATTATTTGATCATCGGAATGATTTTTCTGCACATACTTAGGAGTCATAGGGTTCTTTTTTGGAGCTTCTTCCTCTTCCACTAGCATCTCTCTCCTTTGTCTTCTTATTTTTCTTCTTCTTTGCAAAGGGCTTGATCAAATTCATATCCTTCTATCAACACTAAGCTCTAATTTGATTCTTTATCCACTTTGGCACTTGCACTTTCAATTATCTTCCTTAGTCTCTTGTTGTAGCACCTATATGTGTTTCTCTTTGTAGAGTATCCAAGAAAGATTCCTTCATCTAATCTTGCATCAAACTTTCCTAAGTTTTCTTCATCCCTTATAATATAATATTTACTTCCAAACACTTTGAGATATTTCACTAATAAATAGGAATTTATCCATACCATAGCTCATAGGGGGTCTTTGAATGTTCACTCTTTCTTTTCCTTTGTTGAGAATGTAAATTGTGGTATGAATAGCTTCTCTCCAACAGACATCTGGTAGAGTAGCTTCCTTTAACATGGTTCTTGTTGCCTCCTGAACTATCATGTTCTTCCTTTCCACAACCCCATTATGTTGTGGAGTCCTAGGAGGTAATAAATGTCTCTTTATCCCATGATCTTCACAAAAATTGTTAAACTCATTTGAGGTGAACTCACCACCTCTATTAGAAATTAAGCACTTGATTTTTAAATCCTTTTCATTCTCAACCATAACTTTAAATGCTTTAAATTTATCTAGAGATTTTTATTTTTCTTTGATAAAGGTCACCCAAGTCATTCTAGATTAATCATCTATTAACAACATAAAATACTTGTCACCTTGAGGGCTTCTTTTTTGGTAGGTCCGCATAGGTCTATATGCACCAACTCTAAAGGTATTGTAGTAGAATGTTCCTTATTTTTAAACCTATTCCTTATCTATTTTCCAAACTGACACTCTTCTGCAAATTGCATTGATAGGCTTTATAATTCTTGGCAAGTCTCTCATAGCATGAGTATAGCTGATCTTTACTAGGCTATCAAAATTGATATGAACCATTCTTCTATGACATGGCCAACTTTCATTGATTTGAGTCATAAATCACTTACCACTAGCACCTTTGAGCTGATAAACATTTCCTTATGTCCTTGTTCCTACTACAAATAATATTTTGGATCTTCCTTTTCTAATTTCACAACCATCATCATAAAACACCAAATTGTATCATTTGCTACCAAATTGTATCATTTGCTACAAATTTTTTCTACACTCAGAAGATTATGTCGGAGACCCTTGACATAAAGATCATTTGTATTATGCTTTCCATCAAAACTAATTGAACCTTTTTCACAAATCTTAGCAGATGTGTCATCACCAAACCTAACACAACCACCACTATATTTCTTAAGGTTAACAAACTTACTCTTATCACCTACCATGTGATTTGAGCATTTATTGTCAATTATCTAGTAGTTTCTCTCATCTCTGCATGAAAGGAAATCAACATAGTTTCTTCAATATTGTGACCTATTTTGAAGTAATTTCCTTCACACTTCTCTCAGGTTCGGTAGAATTAGTTCCAACATTCAAATCCATGAACAAGTATTCATCACTTTCATTATCTAGGTAGTCTGATTCCTCATCATCACTATCTTCTTTAACATAATAACTCTTCTTGAAGGATTTACCTTTATGATCTTTATGTTTGTCATTTCAAACTTTATATGGACATTTTGAAGCATAGTAACCTATCTTTCCACAATTGAAACACTTGAAAGGTAACTTACCTCTATACCTACTAGTGCCCTTTTTCAATATTCTTACAAAATTAGCTTCCACTTCATCAAAATCATCTAGATTAGATTCATCATTCCTCTCTTTCTTGCTAACTTTAAAAGAAATTTCTTTCCTTGGAGCATCTTTTTCAAACTCTCTTAATTCAAAAGTAGTTAAAGAACCAAACAATTGATCTCTAGTGTATTGATCTAGATTTTGAGCCTCCTCAATAGCAAAAACTTTAGCACTATATTTAAGAAGAGTTCTCAATACCTTTACACAACTTCATTTTCCTCTAGCTTTCCACCAATATCGTTGATGGAATTGACAATTTCATCCACCCTATGCATGTACCATGCAATATCTTCATCATCTGACATCCTTAAGGTTTAAAAATTATCCTTTAAGATTATGCATCTTTACTTTCTTGACCTTATCATCTCCCACATAAATTATTTTTAACTTCTCCCAAACCTCTTTGGTAGTTTTTTAGCTTATCATCTTCACAACTTCTAAATCTGAAAGCCCACTCAAAATAGCATTCCTCGCTTTTCCATTGTTCTCATACTCCTTGATTTCATCTTCACTTTTTAGAGGACTATTAGGCATAGTATATCCATTTTCTATTGATTTCCATATGCCAAACCCTAATGCGATGAGAAAGGCTTCAATCTTGTCTTTCCAGAAGGCATATTTTTTCCATCGAACATAGGGGCTTTGACACCATTCATGTGTGCCATATGGATCTACCTCAAGTGGTTAAGCTTCTTCCAAGGAACCTCGATTATAATACCAATTGTTAGACACACAAGACAACTAAGAGGGGGGTGAATCAGTTATGCATTAAAACCTTCAAAACCTCATTAAGTATTAGCATGAAAGTAAACAAATGAAATAGAAACACATCCATAATCATTCATAATAGAACACCATATTATTACGTGCAAAACCATATAAGGGAAAAACCATGATGAGGATTAACTCACTATATGAAAACCAAAATTGATTACAAGAGGATCACTACCTAGGACTCACTATCTAGAAAGAGAAAGGATCGCTATCAAGGGATCACTACCTAGAAAGATCACTTCTTTCGAATTACAAAGAAATAGTTACAAGGAGGTTCACTAACTCAGAGGAACTAGAGAAACCACCACAATGTCTCTTTACCATCTGTAACTTTAGCTCACTACCTCCAGCAAATTCTGGCACACTAAACTATAGACACACCTTCTACTCACTACTTCTGATAGTCTTGGGCATTCTTGCTCACACTCAGATCTCAACACATGATCACACATGCATCATTCCACACCTCACACATCTCCAAACATTTTACCTTGCATGTATACCTTTTTCAACCTCGAATAACCTTCTCTAGGTTAGCTCCAGTGAAACATATGCACCTCAAACGTGCAGCCACCAAATAGGTCAGCACCAGACACCTCTGTGGTGGAAAGAAGTGAGGGTGGACCACATCAAGGGTTAACCAAGACAATAATCTACATTGACATGCTACACTAGGCTTCCAAAAACCACGAAGACCATCTATAAATAGCACTAACATACCAAGTCAACATTAACACTATCAAGCAACCAAATTCACACTTCACCAATACTTAAAAAATCTTGTAAACTATGTAGCAACATTACACAAAACCATAGAATATTCCAAAATCAACAAAATATTCAAAAAAATTGGTGCAAACACATGAAACTAAGAAACTATCATCTTGTATAACCAGTCAAACTGCCACCAAGATACAACTCATGAACCAGGCTTGTAGAATAGTTGAACACTAAAAAATCTAAGGGAAGGTAGGTACAGGAAATATTAACACGTTCCCAAATCCGCAAGACAAGAAACTTCAATGCAGAGAAATGTGGAGAAATTTTATTTCTCCCATGTGACCCCCTTCACAAGCCAGAGACAGTCCAACACACTATCAGACATATCTTCTATTGTTGCATGATCCAGAACTTGAAACTCTAGATATAACCTTCGAAGACCTTTGATCATTACTTTCAAACCACACAAGCATATCTTCAAGAATGAATAAATACAAAAAATTTCCCAGTCACCTTGTACCATCTTTATGCAAATTTTCTCAAAAGCACTTGGAAACCAAGTAACCATGTTGCATTTACAACACCTGCTCAACACTGTACACACCTTCTCAACATATCTGTATCAGAGGCTGATATCAATGACAACACTAATGAAAACATAGTGCAACACATTAGTTGGAAACAAGCAAAGGTTACAAGAGACCAAATGTCTTAATTGTCTCCCCTTTATTTCTTTGGAAAACCAAATAGTCTTCCATAAAATTTTGAACATACCCTTTTATCCCTTTCCAAAAGAATTTTTTCTTAATCAAATGATGTCTTTAAAAATCCTAAATGACCACCAATTAGATACTCATGAATCTCTATGAGAATATTTTGTTTGAGAGAGGAATTCTTGCAAAGATTCAACCACTCTTTATACCGCAAAGTATCTCCCTTCCAACAAAACCTATCTAAACTACTAGGGTCACTCAGTAATTGTTGAATGAGATTACTTGTAGTAACATCATTCAACCACTTTTCTTTGGATTCTACTACCCAATCTTTTTGTAATATTGATATGCCACACAATAAAGATTCATCCTTCACATCATTCCTCAATAGTGCATCTACCATAATATTTTCCTTCTCTTTCTTATATACAATCTCAAAATCATATCCCAACATCTTAGTGACCTATTTATGTTTCTCTTCAAAAGATAATATTTGTTCCAAAAAATATTTTAGGCTATTATGATCTATCTTAACCTTGAAGTTTCTACCCGTTAGATAAGGCCTCTATTGTTTTATTGCATGAAGAATAGCTAGCATTTCCTTGTCATAAATAGGTTTGAGTTTATTCTTACCCTTTAATTGATGACTCTTCAAAGCAATGGGTTGACCCTCATGCATGAGAACTCCTCCTATACCATTTCCTAAAACATCACATTTCACAATAAAATCCTTGGTGAAATTGGGAGTGGAAAGCATTGGAGTTGTACACATAACCTCCTTCAACATTTCAAATATTGCATTAGCGAATTCGTTCTATTGAAAATAATCCTTCTTCGGTAAAGTTGTGAGGGTGTTACATACTCAACTTTCAAAACTAGATATACTGAAGGAATTAACTAGATAAAAAATATTCACATTCTAAAAGGGTAAGTGCACCAAGATGGTTCCCAAAAAGAGGGCTTAAGTGGCCACTTTTTTTTCTAAAATCAGGAAATACTGACCTTGGACGTGAAATTGAGGATAGTTACACTCAAAATTTTGAGATGGAACAAAAACAAGGATTGAAGTGCTCTGAGTCTACTTTCTAAACTACTAATTTATTTTGAAAATGGTTAAGATTAAGGGGTTCAAAAGAGGGACGTACACAAATTGGTGAACATAACATAGCAACTCTTGTATGACCCTAGCATGGTGAACTTTTTTGTAGTATTTTTAAAATCGCTACAGTCAAAAATTAGCTAACAGTATCTAGTCGATGCATGATTTTTCTAATAATTTTTTAATGAATATTTGACTTTTTACTAACTTTCTAAGTAGGCACTTCCTAAAAAGAAGAATTTTGGCCATTCTCCCCCTACAAATTTTGGAAAGTAATTGATTTTTTTTTAAATTTGTAGAATGGAGTCTAGTTTCTAAAAATGTAATTTATTTGAAATTTTGATGAAGGGTTAATTTATCATGAAAAAAACACCAAACACTACTCTTTGGAAAAAAAGAAATATACAAACAAAAGAAATTATGGATAAAAGGCTTAACATTGTCAAAAAGTGAAAAAAATTACATCGTTGGATAGCTAAGAGAGAACCTAACATTACCCATGTGTTTGATTTTGTCGGTATTGAACCATATGCAATCTTGATGGTGAGCATGAACCCAATTATGTGAAAAATTGTAGAATTTGCAAAAACACGTATCTGGTCATTGGGAATGCCCTCCAAGCCTTTGGGTCAGTATTCCAAGGCAAATACCAATACTAAGGCTTGGGGATTCCCAAAGCAAGATATAATGCAAGTGTGTTATAACGTGCTCGCATTATTTCCTAGTTTTGAATTTTTTTTTGCTTATCCGGGATACATGTCAAGCAAGAAATAATGTGAGCGCGTTATAACGAACTCGCGTTATGTCTTCCTTTATGTTAAATGCCACTCTATTGAATGTTTGTTGATATATTTGTATGTTTGTATGTACATGTATGTTGGTGTGTCATGCATGTATGTATGTATGCATATATGTATCAGTGCATGTATATTGTATGGATGTAGGATTGTATGTACATATGTATTATGCTTCTATGTATTTATGTATGTCTTTAGAGGGAGGGATAATTTTAAGAGAGAGAGAGAGAGTTATCTAGGTAGGGTGGGATGGGGAGAGGGAGAGAGAGAGTCTGGAGAGAGGGAGAGGGGGTGGAAGTGATATTTTAAGAGAGGGAG
>VDFB02193867.1:107677509-107736292 GCA_007258455.2 Sequoia sempervirens | reverse complement strand
TTTCTTCAATTTGCAAACCAACTTACTTTTACCTTTCACCATGTAGTGCTCTAGCTATGTCATATAAATATGACCTTCCAAGTCACCATGAAGGAAAGAAATTTTCACATCCATTTGCTCAACCTCTAAATCATAAGCGGCAACAATAACAAGCAAAAATCTAATGGATATCATTTTTGCAATAGGAGAGAATATCTCACCATAATGAACACCCTCAACTTGAGAGTAACCTTTCGCAACCAACCTTACTTTGTACTCTCAAAACCTCCATCTAAACCAAGTTTTTGCTTGAGCACCCATTTACAACGAACAAGTTTTTTTCCTTCAGACAATGGTACAAGATCCCATGTATCATTATTTTTTAAAGATGCCATTTCTTCATCCATAGCAATCTTCCAAGATTCTGCATCATTCATACCTAATGCCTCTTCTACAAATCTTGGTTCATCCATGTTAGTATTCAAAGCAAAAATGCATCTCCAATCATCAGGTGTATACCTTTCATGTTGTTGTCTATTCCTTGTAGACCTACAAACAAGTTGAGTTGGAGATTCTTTCTCCTCTTCTAAAGATCCAGAGCTAGATGGGCTCTCCTCAATTTCTTGTCTGTCCTTGGGCCTCGATTCAACTTTCTCAGGTGTAGAAGGAAATTGAATCACATCTTCCTATTTACTTTGTTCTAGATGCAATTTAAAAGGAGGCTTAGTTTCTCTAAAAATAACACTTCTACTATATATTACCTTTTGTGCAATAGGTTCCCAAAGCTTGTATCATTTCACACCATAACTGTATCTGATGAAGATAAAATTCACAGCCTTGTTCTTCAACTTTTTTTGCTTCTCCTTTGGCACATGTGCATATGCCTTGCAACCAAAATCTCTAAGATGTCTTAATGAAGGCTTGCGACCTGACCATGCCTCTATAGGCATCTTATCAACAAGAGCTAATGTAGGATACCTGTTAATCAAGTAAGAGGTAGTGACAATAGCTTCATCCCAAAACCTTTGTTCTAGGCCACCACCACTCAACATACTCATAGCCTTCTCCATCAGTGTCCTTTTCATTCTTTTTGCAACTCCATTATATTGTGGAGAATACAGAGTTGTCTTCTGTCTATGGATATCACAATCTTTATAGAATCTACCAAAATCATTAGAGAAAAATTCACTACCATTATCAGTCCTCAAACATTTTATTTCTTTCTAGTTTGAAACTCAAACATTGCTAAATAAATTATTTAAATCAACTGAAAACTTCAAATTTACTCTTTAGAAAATATACCCATGTCCTACTATAATCATTAATAAATGAAACATAATATGTAGATTTACCAATCGAAGGAACATCTATAAGACCAAACACATCAAAATGAATAAGATCTAATACACCACAAGATTTATGAGAACTCGAGTAAAATTGAATGCAGTTTTATTTTGCTCACAAAAATTGAATTCAAGATTACATTCAGAAAAGCCTTCAATAAGGTTTTTATTTTTCAAGGTCCTTAGACCCTTTTCTCCAATGTGTCCAAGCCTTTGGTGCCATAACATAGTTTTCTATATAGGTAACTTTGTTTCAGAAGAAAGAGCACCCTTGGGTACCCAAAATCCATGACCATTTGTTGAAGGTGAAACCCTCACTTCTTTCACAGACTTGATTTTCACCTAATTACTATTGCACTCAATAGTGCATACATCAATCTTATACAATGTGCCATATCTAACACCTCTATCAATCACCATAGTAATTCTAGCCATCTTACATCCTGCATCAAAAAATACTACTTGCACACCTGCATCTATTAGATCTCTCATAGATAACAGATTTTGTGCTAATCCAAGGATATGCAACACACCATTAATCATTTTTATTCTCCCACCAGGAAATCTGATTTTAACTTTACCATGGCCAACAATTTCTAAATGAGAATCATCACCCAAGTACACCTTACCTCCATCAAATTCTTCATATTCAGAAAACTAATATCTTTTAAAGGTCATATGGAAAGATGCACTTGAGTCAATTAACCATGCATCATTACCTGCATGAGTTTCCAAAGCTACAATCAATTTGTCACCATCTTCCTTCTCAAACTCAAAATCATAATCAAATTTCTTCATTTTCTTCTTCTTTTCTTCTTTGCATTCCTTATGAGCATGTCCATGCTTACCATAGTTCTAGAAAATAACTTTGGACTTTCTAGGAGATTTAGATCTCCCCCTGGACTTGGATTTTTCACGCTTCTCATTCTTCTTGTATTTTTCCTTAGGTATTCCACAAGTCTTTAGGGCCTCCTTGGTAGTGATGGATACCTTCCTCTTCATCTCTTCAGAAAGCAAAGAACCCACCACATATTCAGTCTTCAAAATAATAGAAATACTCCCAATAGCCATAACAAGAGAATCCCACAAATCTGGCAAAGAGCAAAGAAAGATTTAACATTTCTCCTCCTCATCCATTTTGACACTAACATATGCCAATTGATCCACCAACATATTGAATGCTTCTAGGTGGTATGTGATTCATCCACCCTCTTCCATTCTCAAGGAATATAACTTCTTCCTCAAGAAAATCTTGTTCACTAAAGATTTGGCCTAATAGATCTCACCAAGCTTCTTCTATAGTTTATGTGTAGAGGTCTCCTCATGGAAATTAATTAAAACAAAGTTTGTCAAACACAATCTGATTGGACCCTTCGGTTTACAATCCATAACATCATATTGAGCAGCCTGAGTAGGATCTGCAGGCCTTCAAACATTCTCATCAACAACGTCCCATAGATCTTGATCTATCAATAGATCCTCCATCTTCGGCTTCCACATTTCAAAACTATTCCTAGAAAATTTATCCACCTCTATTCTCCCTGATGAACTTGCCATCTGAAAATTCCTATAACAAGATCACAAATTTTCTTCTACACAAGCTCCCACTCAAACCTATACTAGTCCAAAAAACTCAACAACCCACAACTGAAACCAAAGGTGATCAAGCTCTTATACCAATTGTAAGGAAGCTAAGGTAGCAGAACAACTTCCTACACTAATCTTGAGAGGAGAATAATGCAAAAAATTTATAGATTTATAATAGTTATAGAAGCTTAAACAAAAATAAACACAAATATCATGCATACCATGACACAATGATTTATGTGGGGAAAACCCTTTTGGGAGAAAAACCCCACACTCCAAAAGTCACCCAATATATTATTCAGTAAATCACAAAGATTACAATATACTTGTAGAGCAAGCTTCTCATAGGAGTATCACCACTCAGAGATCAAGAGACAACACGACTACTATCAGACTCTCAAAATACATCACCGTCTCTTTCCATCATAGCCGTAATACAACGCCCTCATAAAATAGAGTTAAATTCTAGGGAAAACAGGCCAACAAAATATCCACCATTAGATCTAAAACCTAATAATTAATGGCCTAGATTTACAATGTATCATTTATCTAATGTATGTCAGCCATTTTAGTAGTTTCTTGAAAAATTTAACAAAAAATTGTTTACACGCATCCCACTCTCCCCCCCCCTCATGCCATTGTATATTACACCTATTAGTGTAACTAGGAAATATATATATATATAGCCTATCAACAATAACCTTTATATAATTGCAATATTGAGACAAAATTTCCCAATAGTTTCCCGTTCCTTTAGTCAAATTTTGCACAAGTCTTTAAGGCCAAGTGGTGTTTCATAGTACTTTGCAAACCTAGGCAGGGTTTTCACTAGTTCTGCTCCCACTTTACTACTTCTCTATTATTCTTTTAATATAGACAGTGTTTTGATGTATTGTTATAATTTACAACCCGTTTAAGCCTAACTAATCCAAGGCAATCCATACTAAAGGTTCGTGAGCTCATCTAAGGCTGACGGATGACTTGTTTCACAAGTTTTTCTTTTGGGCGGGATTTTAGGAAATGTTTGAAACTTGGGCAATGTTCTGCCAAGTTCTACGAACTACTTTCCCTACCGCCTGAATTTTTTTTAGAAGAATAACAAATAACAATGAATGAAGATTTAAATAATGAATGCAGTATACAAGAAAAAGAAACAAATGCCATTGAAATTGATATAAACATATAGTAATCATTCACACAAGAACACTGTGTTATCAAAATGATATATATTATTTATCTATATACATCATAGCGGCATTACAAAAAAATTTGATTCAACTACAAAAAGTTGATATCGATAGCAAAAAGGTTTATTTTTTAAATGCAAAGGGTGAAAATTAACACTTGAATGCCCTCAATCATAGAATGAAGGCATTCGATTTGAGCGGGAGACAACAGATTGTCATATGACTGCACAAATTGTGTGAAGAGCCCCATGTCATTCCTCATGACCCCTGCACAAAGAAGAGTCACCGCTTCTTCCACGACCTCATTCTAAAGAGCCAACACTATGTAGATAGCATCGCCCACCAACCTACTCCATGGATAGTGATTGAGCCCGACGATAGCTACATTAACATGGTGGTGAAATTTAGGCCTCACCAAATGTTCAGATGCTCTCATGCCCTAGTCACATCGACTAGAGGTCCTAATAACTATATACACAAAATGCTCCAACATGGTAGCATTATGCACATGCACTTGGCTCAAAAATTCTTTTCCTAGAATGTTGTGAAGCACTTCTTCCACCTCGCTTTGTATGATAAAAACTTCTTTCAATTGGTCAGAAAAATGCCTGAACAAAGGACTGCATTTAATCTCCTCCAAAACAATGAAATCATTTGCTGATACTCCATCACTCTGAGCACTCTCCATATTGGATACTTTTGGATGGTGAAGTGTGGTGACACTAGTTGAATTTATAGATGGTTGGTTAGACATTTGGGTTATCTCTCTTAGATTTGATGAGATGGCAACTTGGTTTGAATTGATGGCTGATTTGAACTAGTTTTAAATTACATTCCCAGATGGACAACATACGTGTGCAATCATATTGTATCTCCTTAAAACTTTCATTAATTGCATGGTTGTGGGATATATCATTTGATGACCATTGGTTTGAAACAAGATCACTTTTCTTTCCCAACGTCTTTTTAATTATCAGTTTAATTATTTTGGCCAATCATATTCTCTTAGACGTTTTCAAGAAGATGCTCGAGTGACAAGAACCATCACTAAATTTAGTAACGGTTTTGGTAACCATTTTGGGGGGAATTTGCTGCTATATCTAGGATGTGGGAGAAGGATACAGGGTCTGATCTCCAAAACTACACTATGATGTATTTCGAGAAGGAACATCATTTATTCATGTCGATTTTATATTGTAGTAGTTTATAATCTGTGCGTTATGAAATTTGATGTGGTGTTTAGCATATCGATCTATGTGTCGAGCATGTAATAGAGGCATATTTTTCTGTGTAAAATATACTTTATGGCATCCATTTATTGTAGTATAATTTCTTCTTTCTTGGTATAGCAGTCATAAGTCTTTTCAATCTATGTGTTGATAGTTTATGGATTTCTACTTTTTCCTTCTGCATTAATGTCATTTTTATGAACTATCGTTTGTCACCTTATCGCTTTTTGGTTAAAAGCTACCTTATTATTAGATAGATCACACAAGGGAGATGTATCTCTTCAATTCAGAGGAAAGTCGCAAATGCAATTGTGACATTTCTAGAGCTATTAGCAAATTAGCTCTAGTGCTTTGAGAATAAATAGAGTCAAAGTTATCAATATCTTTCAAGAGGCCAATTCATTCACTAACAAGCCCAAAGATTGTTTTGATCCCTTGTTTATATAAAAGGGAAATCAAGGCCAATTACACAGGTTGTTGATTGATCTCAAAAATCAAATTTGTAATAGACAGTACAAAGAATAGAAGTTGAGTTTGTATCTAGGATTTTGAGTCTTTACTTTCAATAAATTTAATGTTCTATAACAATACTAGTATTTGAATACAAGAATGGCATAATTATCAAGCCATTTCTCTCCCTGTGTATTCGTTATGTGAGTTATCAATGGAAATGATCAAAGGTCTTTTCAACGATCTTCATTGTGTTCCAATGAATGCATGATTTTATCTTTGTTCTAATTCAAGGAATTAGTTAAATCACTTTGATAGAATCATAGATTTATGTAATTAGAGTACGAGGATATGATAATGAGTAACTTTGGTTTTGGATATTTGAGTTTAATGTTGTAATGTAGTGTTGTAGTAGATTTGTGATGCTAAGTCTTAAGATGATGTTATTCATCATGGTTTGTGTTAAATTGGACTCCATACCCTAGGTTAAGGCATTGGTCTGGGATCTATACTTACATTGCATATTCATGATCTTCCACAAACACTACATTCAAAATCATTAAATATTTAGTTTTCTATTGAAATTTATGTTGAGTTAAAACTTTCCATGCTCTACTGCTTATGAAATGATTAATATGTAAAGATATTGCTAGATCTTTACATTCATTGAATTGTCAAGCAATTGTGTGTAGAGCATATTTATTATTTACAATGTATAGGATTAATTGGCACAAAGGATCTTAGTTGTATTGTGTGGGATCACCCTCCTAGGTTTTGTAAAGCCCAAAGTGAAGGAGGAAAGTTAATATAGCTTTCAATCAGTTGTTTGTTAGGATTTAGGTGTCATCAACCTTGTAAATCCTTTATTTTTATTATTCTCCTAAAGTGTTTTGTACATTTACCCATAAGAGGTGAAACTTTTGACCAACAGTGGTGAAAGAGACTATGTAAATGCAGTGTTACCGTTACCGTTTATCCTTATGGAAAAGGACAAATTAGCTAGGCGTCCCACCTTGGAATCTTCTAAAATAAGGTTGTGGGTCAAAATAGGGTGTTGTAAGAGCATCTATGACATGCATGCAAGTTGTCATAAGATGCTATGACAGTATGACAGATTCCCTATGACAGAATATGCTATTTTTAGACCCCAGGCGCCCATGCATAAAAGATGCCTTATGACAGCTGTAAGAGCATCTGTAAGAGGCTATTTTTGGTATTTTTGACCATTTCAAGGAGGGAGGCGTGGGTTTTTCTAGGTGGTATTGCTGCCTATTGTTTGGTGAAACCATGGTGGTTTTCATCCTCACAAATCTCTATAAATTGGGGCCTTGAGCTAGTGTTATTAAGAATTCAGTTTTGCAGGGTAACAGGGTGCTGCTGGATTTACAGGGAATGATAAGAGAAGTCTATTGCTACATGTAATATTGAAGATTATCAGTAATATACTTGCCTCTCTTTTGGTGGTGGAGTTTTTTCCCTTCGGGGTTTCTCCACGTAAATATGTTGTTGCATGTGTTATATTGTTCTATCTCTCTCTCTCATTCTTTCTTCACACTAAGGCTAAGGTTAATCTACATATTTCAGATTTGCATTCACACATTTAAGTTCATATTGCAAGCTTTCTTCACCTTGTTTTTCAACATTGTTGGCCAATCCCTCCAATTAGTTAACCATTGGAAGATGGAAATTTCATAGGCTATTTGAGAGATTAGTTTGGTATCTAAAAAACACCAACAGGAACATGATTTTTATGGCATCAACATTTAGCTACAATTTATTGTCTCTGGCATATTTATAAATACAAATCTTACACTTCTATTTTATGGGAGGTTCATTTTTGTTTTCATTCTCCACCAATTCAATGAATGGGTACTTTGACACCCATATAAAAATTTCTTGATATATCCCATTGACACTCCATTTTTATTCAACTTTTATTTTCCCATTTCTTATAAGATCTATATTTTTCATCACTTATTGACATGGATATATTAACATTATCATTCTTGTGTACCTTGGGACTCCTCTAAAAGATCATTTCTAGCACTATCATGCAACTCATTATAATCTTCCTATTAGGTATTCCCTTTTTCATTAATAGATGGTATAAATCTTAATGTTGAAGGTTGATTTGATGAAACATGGATATTGCCACATTATAACATTATTATTTTTGTAGCAATGAGTGCCCTTTACCACTTTTGAGAAACTAGATTATTCTTGAGATTTGTCATAAATTAGAAACAAACAAAAAATGTGATTGGGTTTAAGGTCATGGCTCACTATTCAAAACTCAATACGAACAATTTTTGGTATCATCTATATTATGTAACAATAAAAGTAGATAAACAAAATCAATGAAAAGAATCATATCTAATATAGATTCTTGGGGCCTAGATTCAAGAATTGAGTCTATCCAAATTGAAAGTAGATCAAAATTATAAAAGATTTAATTAAAGCTTTAATTATATTTATATGAATTTAAATTTGACAAAAATCAACAACTATAAAATGACAAAGTAAAAATATGGCAAATCATATGTGATATTAAAATAATTGTTATAAATTTTGAGTGATTTGGGCCACAATATAAAACATATGTTTGGAGTCCTATGACTAGCATGAAATTATAATGGTATTGACAAAATTCATCATCATACATAGTGAGATTTTAAATGTATTGGCAAATATTTTAGTTAATTAAAACATGACTCCAAATTCCAAGTGATTCCCCATTAGAAACACATAATTTAAACTATAGTAAAAATAATATTTATAAATGCCACATAAATAAATTGTCAAAAATTTAACTTGCACTTGATTGATAAATCTTAAAATTTTGGTGATTTAGTCTCTCGATAGTTATATTATATTCACCAAAACCAAATTGGTAGATATTAACTATTTTCCAATTGATGTATATTTTCCACTAAAAAATGTTGGGATCTTCATAATAGTCTTGGAGTGGAGGGAGCTAGCTTTTATTCCTTGGGACTCTAAGTGCTCCTCATGTTTGACAATTCTTAGGCTTTGAGCATTTAATCGACAATGAAGTACAATGGACAACATTTATTGAGAGGAATGCCTAGATAGTTCCTTTGGTTATAAGTGGATGGTTGTGGAAAATGCCTTAGTATCTCATTATAAGAAACTGGATGATGCTTTTTTTTCATAGTTATATGAAAACTAATTAAAGTGACATATTATTTGGCTAATATGGAGATTGACCAAACAATGTTTCAACCTTACTTAGTGATAGGGTTAACTCTTAAGAAGGCTTTTCTTCTCTACTTTAAAAAGACTTAGGATTGTTTTGTGTTGGACCCTTTTGTCAAGTTTTCCTTTTTAGCTTGGTTGTCTTAGTATTCTTTTAACTAAGTATAATGTAGATAATATAATCCATTAAGATTGCATATTAAAATCCTTAAAAATTGTGATAAATTCATATCCTTTAAAATTATGATTATCTTAATTTTCATGTATAAATAATTTGTAAAGACTATCAATTATTGAAGTGCATGGCCTTTTTTTTCACATTAGATACACTTTAAACAAGTGTTTTCCAAGTTGTTTCTATGATTACAAAATTTTATATTTACATTAAAAAAATAATCTTATATTAATTTGTCCATGGGTGGTTGGTGGTAACATATATAGTCCAATATACCATGATCCTTATATTAATGGACATTTGGTGTGATGCCATAATCTAATATATCATGATCCTTATACTAATGTATATTAGATGTGATGTCACAATAAAAAGACAGCTCTCCTCCTTACATGATAGTTGATGAATTGAAAATATATATATTTACTTACTAAACATCTCTTCCCCTTTTAAATATATTACATTTAAAATAAAAATAAAAAATATTTAAAACTATTAAAAATGTATCTTTTTCCTAAATTAAATAACAAGCCATTGATATATCTTTTCAATCACTCAATCAATTCATCTATAAAATTCTCATATAATTCATAGTCTCAAATTCTTTTAAGTAACAATTATGGAATTAATTGATTCAAATGATTTTATGAAAACATTTTATTAATCTGAATCAAGATGTTATAATACGTCAAAGAGTTAGTTTGTCCTATTAAGAGCAGCCGGCCAGTTGATATGATCACAAAGGTGGACCTCAGTCATGTGATTTGAACATGGCAGTTAGACAGCTTTGCTGCAATTATAAAGTTAACTTAATTCAAACAATTCTATAATATACAACGTTTGGCAGATAATTTCAAAATATAGTTTTTAAAATTTAATATACATAACTATTTTATTTGAAAAACATTCATCCAATATTTCAATTACTACTTGACAATTAAGTACGATCAATCCTCCTCTGATGCTGCTTAATTCTTTAATGGACAAGATTCTGTATTTTCCTATCAAAAGAAACAACTGCGAAGAATCGGCAGACAGAAACTGCACCTCCAGTCTAAGATAAAATCTGTGGATAAAAATTTAGTGGGAAGAAAATTGATGTTATCACCATCTTACCATGTATGATCTTCAGGGGATTCATATTCACCAGAATTTGTTAGACCTCTAGTGAGTTTTTTAGTTGCAGTTGATATAGACTTGGTTGGTTCACAATGGAGAATGGTGGCATGGCAAGTAAATTGGTGAAAGGAGAAGTGGGGAATGAAAGAGAGAATATGAAACTGAGTGCCCAATTGCATGGAGTTCTCCACATGTATTCAGGCAATGGGGATTCAAGTTATGCAGAAAACTCTACAAGACAGAGGCATGTTTTTCATGTACTGCAACCTCTATTTAAGACAGCCATTGAGAAGATCACAATTCCCAAGGAGGGTCCAATCAGAATAGCAGATCTGGGGTGTGCAACTGGTCCCAATAGCATACTTGATGTGGATTTTGTTGTGAGAACATTAACAAATCTGTGCAATGAAACAGTGGGAGATGTGCCACAATTCCAAGCTTTCTTCTCTGATTTGCCATCCAATGACTTCAATGGGCTGTTCAATCTGTTGGAGCTGCCTAAGCAGCAATATTTTGTTACTGGGGTGCCTGGATCCTTCTACAATGTCCTTTTTCCAAGCTCAAGCATTCATGTATGCTTCTCTATAATGGCCCTCCATTGGATTTCAGAGGTAAGCACACCTTGATTTTGTGTTATTTCAAATCTATGAAGTTATAGTTGGTTGGAAAGAAATTGTTCTCAAGGATTTATTGGTCTTTCTAGGATGACTCTTCTCTTGAGAATACTGTTATTATAATTGTCATTGCAGGTTCCTGGGGCTGTTTTACACAGTGATTCAGTCTTGTGTAACAGAGGAAGAGTCTGGATCAACAGAGGAAGGCAAGATATTGTAGATATATACTCAAAGCAATCTCAGAAAGATCTCACTACTTTCATGAATTGCAGAGCAAAGGAGATGGCAGCAGGGGGTGTAATGTTTTTGTGTTTGATGGGAAGGCCAGACACTTCATCCCCTGCTGAACAAGTTTCAGTGGAAGGTGAATTCTGTGGTCAGGACTTTGAAGATGCATGGGATGATCTTGTTAGAGAGGCACAAAACTTTTCATCCCCACCTTTTTCTCATACACATATAGTGCGATGTTGTAAATCGAATGTGACTAATATAATTTTACTGTTATGCAGGGAATTGTCAGCTTGGATTTGAGAGACTCATTCAATCTTCCATGGTACTTCCCAAATTCAATTGAGTTGAGAGAAGCAGTTGAAGAATGTGGAGATTTTGAGATAGAGACAGTGGAAGTATGTCGAGGGGTGCCAAGCATGTCTGAGGAAGAATTTGAGGATTGGGTGAAGGACCCAAATATGTTTGCAAAGATGAAGGCAAATCTGGTTAAAAGTTTTGTGGGCAATCTAGTTGAAGCCCACATTGGCATTGAGCGTTCAGACATGCTTTTCCAGAGGTTTGAACAGAGAGCTGCAGCCCTTCTCCACTCCTCTCCTCCTTCAAGATTTGTCACCTGCACTGTTGCTTCCCTCATCAGAAAGTAGTTGTTACTCATGTTATATTAGTAGCATGTATTGCATGCATTTCTTTGTGACGGAAACTAGTGCAACTCTTCTGTTTTAAGGTTTGAAACAATTTAAATACCAAAATAGATTGTCTTTTTATGCTTGCGTGTCACATCTGATCAAAGAAAATCAAACAAGGCGAATAAATACGTAGGTAAAGGTAGGGGAGTGGGGCCTATAGTGGAGCACCCTAACTTCGCATTTCTCAAAATTCTACGTGGAAATTTCAAATCACTCCCAATTCTGTACAACAGTTTATTTGGCAACTCATGTGCTTCTATATTTCGTTTTAGGGCCATATCATCAAATATGATGCCACATCAGCATGCTTTTTCTTGAGGTATCCAAAAAGGCCCAAAAAAAAAGTGAGACCCAAAGTGGTGCACTAAGTCATGTTTTATTGGTGCGCTGATGTGGCATCACATGATTTGTCACTTTGCATACTTTATGGATAAAAAGTGTTTAGCAATTGAATATTAAAGTGCTCCACTATGGGGCCCACTAAGGAGTACTTCTATCCCCACTATTGGACCCTATTCCATTATGGGCCCCTCTCCCCTAACTCCAATTGTATTTTATTTCATCCCTTTAGTTGCAATTTAATAAGAAATAGTTTTAATCGCGCTGTGACTTATATATATGTGTGTGTGTGTGTGTGTGTGTGTGTGTGTGTGTGTGTGTGTGTGTAATTTGTTCATATATCTATTCTTATATAGTTATTGTACACTTGGATATGATTGTTTGTCTATCTGGAATAATTTTTTCAATCATGAACTTGATGCTTACTTTTCTAAAATTCAAATTCAAACTTCGGTTGATTACTTTCCTTTAATTTTCCACTCCAAACTAAGTACACATTTTATGAAATTTAATACCACATGCTAGTACTTAAAGTCATTCATTTTGGATCATTTAGAATCCACAAGCACTCTCTCATTCTAGAGCATAAAAAGAGCAATAAAAAATGAAACATCTAGATTTGGTGCATTAAAAAGAAGAACAATTTTGCTTATACAATCTAGGACCCTTGCCTATTGTCTTCCATCTCTTACACATATTTTTGGGAGCTGATGAAGAGAGCATGTCTCCTTGCAATAAAATGGCAATCCCTTTTAGGTATTTTTATATATCACCATTCATCAAATATCAAATAAGAGCAAAGAAAATGAAGACCAACTAGGCCAACAACATAGCAAAAGTGTACATTTTGAAGGGTCAAAGTCAGATGTAGAGGATGAATTTGCTAATGAAAACTTGATCTAAACCTATGGATTTAATCCTAAATAGAGCACAAATTCAACATAAGATACAATGTATTTTTTTGATAGAGAGATCGGACTTTTCAATGTAGAAATAGTGACAACAAAAAATCTTCATAAAAAACATGCATTCTTTGGAGCTAAATACCTTTATCCATAATGTATACACCTAAAATCGATCAGGATAATCAATTAATTAAAGACAAGCTATTTAATTAATAACCCCTTTAATTCATCTACTTATAAATAAATTCTAAATTTATTTATATAGTTCACTCTCTTAAATTCTTCTAAAACTATTTTCTTCATGATTTAATTAAATAAACAAATCTAACTAATTTGTTTTATTTGATTAATTCCCCCTCACTAAATTTGAATTCTTAAATTCAATTTTGTCACATTTCTACATAACTTTCTAACCGCCTGCCACCTCATCATCTACCTCCCCTTGTGTCTCATGAATTTAAATAAATCTAATTTCTAAATTAGAATTATCCTTAACAAACTTGAAACAAACTTCGAGACACATGGCTCTCTTCCTCCATTGATTCCCTTCAACACTTGGCAAAGTGTTTTACTAAAGGGAACATTCTCCGTGATTCTCTCTAACCTCTTTCTCCTCCACCATTCATCTTTCAAACTGAAATCCTAACCGTCGAATCTTGCCACATCACAATATGCCTTGGAAATCCTATAAATACCTCATTCTACAGCTTTTGGAATCCCATCTTGAGCAAACTTACTATGCAGAAATTCTATGAGAGCATTTAGTGTTTATGCATTTGTGAGCATTTAGAGTAATTTAGCATTTAGTGTTTATGCACTTGTAGAATCCTATCAAGCTTAGAAACATGGCTTAGCTTAGTAATTGCATTTCAATTATCATACTAGTTTCTTTACAGCATCATATCATAGCATAAGTTGCATCCTTACCACAGCAACATCCTATCATGGCATTAATCACATAGCATCAATTCAATCATGTAGGAACTAGGATTCTTGCATTTGCAGCATTCCATTCCTCAGGTTGCCATTCTAACAGTCATAGTGCATACAGAAATCTGAGAGCCAATATGATTTAATGAATCCCTGAAGATAGGAAGCGATGGAACGATTTTAGAGATTTGTTTTGTTTTAATGTGGTTAATTCTATGATTCAATTCTCTAATGTAATATGTCTCATTGATTTTGTGTTTTATTATTCATTTACTCACTTTACACAATTCACACGATACATTTTGGCACCCACTGTGGGGTCTAGCCCCTTTTTATTATTTTTTTTTGGAAAGTTGTTTCGCAGATCTAGACATGAACTCTTAGGTAGCGCATCCGTGATTTCTTTCAGCACATACAAAACACATATTAGTGCATTTGGTTTCTGTTACGACACATCCAGAGCATTTTTCAACGCATCCAGTTCCTATTACGGTGCATTCGGGGCTTCTTTCAGCGCATCCAGGGCATCTTTCGGTGCATATAGGGGGTCTTTTAGTGCATTTGGTTGATATTTTAGCGCATTCAATAGTTTCTATAGCGCATCTGGTAGTTCTTTTAGTGCATAGGAGTGATCTTTTAGCGCATATGATGTCTATTTTAGCGCATCTGGTTAAATTTTCAAAATTTCAAATTTCTAAGAATTGATCATCACTTTCTATTTTGTAGGTGCTTAATACGTTGTTCAAAGAAAATTTTATCAAACTACTGATGATGCATGCGGGGGTTGGAGTTGTTTTATTGTCTTATTTTAATTAAATTAGGAACCTAGTTTCATTAGAAGGTGAAAGAACCCCTTATGTACTATGCTTGAAGTGATAGGCCTATGCTCTCCCCTTAACTGGGTGACCAGAATGCCAGACTCACTATTTTATCCTTTGTGAACACCTTTAGAAGGACTACCATAGTGGGAAAAAGTATTCACCCTATGGGAATGACCTAAGTGGGAACAACTAAAGCCAAGTTTTTTGGCCCACTATAATCAAAAGCAAATTCAGGGAAAGTCTCCAATTCGACGATAGTGTGCAAGATAATCATCCCCAAAGCCTTTGTTCTAAAGGCTGGGAGGTCTCCTAAGGGATTTTATCTATTTGTTGCACTGAATGGAAACCCTTATTATGAACCTTAGTGTAGAAGCCAACCAAGTCAGTCTCTAAACACTTCTAATATCACAGTGCAAGGGGAGGGAAGAATCTGCCCCAAAGACACTCACCATATAACCATCAGGGATTACTAGCCAAAGGTGGAGGATTCGACGTTGGTTAAGACCTGGGAAAGGCAAAAACATGGGCACCCTCTAGGGGGTGACACAGTTGTGTGAGCTGACATGGTATTTTAAGTGACCCTTGAGAATAGAAAAGTGCTTGAACTATCTTCTCTTGTGTTATACCTGTGGAAATCGAAGGAAACTAACCAGATTCTTGAATACACACTCAATGTTTAGTTCCTAGGCTTGACACAATTGTTTGATAACTTTCTATTGTGTTTGAATTCATAATTCAATAAATCATACATTAAAGCACTTAATTCCTATAATTCACAAAGTGGAAACCATGTAAAAATCATTGTTTAGAAAAACATCCCCTGGAAACATCACATTCATAGATTCAAAACCAAATAACTAGACAGATTTGCAAAAACACTAAACACTTCCAGATTAACGCATCCATTCCCTATTGTGGCACATTCACTGCATTTTCTAGCACATCTAAGTCAATTTTCAACGCACCTAGTCTATCTTTTAGCGCATCTAGGTCACTTTCCAGCTCATGCATTCCATCCTCCAGCGCATTTGCAAAATTGTTTAGCTCATTCACCTATCGATCACCCAGTTGAAATCACATTTAGGAGGGGCAGTCTAGCGCATCCTTGCTTTATCTTAGCGCATCCGGATCACTTCCTGGTGCATAGGTTCCATATTCTAGCACATCTGCAAAATTATCAGCGCATTCACCTACAAAATAACAACTTGAAATCACATACTTAGGGGCATTCTAGCGCATCTCTAGCTTTTTCTAGTGCATTTAGTCTATTTTATAGCACATCTGAGTCATCCTTCAACACATTGAGTCCATTTTTTAGTGCATTCATTACATTTTCCAACCGTATGGTCTTTTTTCTAGCGCATTGAGTCTATTTTATGGCGCATCTTAGGGGTAGTCTAGCGCATCCTAGTTGTTTTCTAGTGCATCTGTGCAATCTTTTAGCACATCCATACCCTGTTTTAGCGCACCCAATAAATTCAAAACCAGAGAGTTAAATTCATCCTCTGTTTGACAGTTTGAATTAGAATTAAGGATCCTTGTCAGCACAAAATCATTCCTCAAGTACAACAAAGTCTTAAACTTGTTGAAACTGACATTCACAAGTGGAATTATTTAAACTAAACCAAGGTCTAACACCTCAAAGTGCCTAAATCATCAAACTTATCACATCTCTGATTGTTAAGTCAAGTTTTCATTATCAAGATTTGTCATCCTTCATCACGAAACAAAGTTGTATAATCATACTTAAACTTAGTCTAATCAATAGAATTTGTCATTCTATTTGACTTAGTTTTCATCCTTGGCACTCCTCCAAACAAAGATGAAATTTTAGTCAAATCATAACACTTGTATGCCTGGTCAAACAAGATTACAAAAGCAGAAACTCAAGGAAAAGGAACTTTAAACTCAAAACACCATGGCTGAACCTGAAGAAAATCCATTTCATAGTTTCCACAACACTGAGGTGAGGAAATAATTGAGGAAGACATCCAACATGCTCAACAAGATCCAAATTTCCACAAGTTCCTAGAAAATATTTTTGAAAGAGATGGGGAAAAATTCTTCCTAATGTTGGCTTATCAAGGTATCAAACTTCCACATGACTTTGATGTTAATCAATTGAAAGCACCTCCCAAGAGACCTGAAACTGATACACAAAATATAGAACAAGTGGTTTCATTAACTCATCAAATGAAAAACCTCCAACAACAAATTCTTGACATGCAAAGAGGAACCACCAAAAGATATTTGATATAAGACATTTTCCCATATCCTTTTGATCAAAGTGTCAATATGATTCCTTTTCCCAAACATTGTGAGTTTCCAAAATATGATAAATACAATGGTAAAACAAATCCTATAGACCATGTAAGGGATTTTAGAACCATGAGCTTGGAGTTTGCACACGAAGAGACTTATTTGATGAGATTGTTTCCACAAAGCCTAGGTGGAAAATGCATGGAATGGTTCTCTAAACTTGCACCACCAATTAAAACCTTTGAAGATTTGGTTAATAAATTCATCACTCAATATTCTTACAACATCCAACATGAGATAACAATGAAAGACCTTTGCAACACCAAACAGAAAAAGGGTGAATCATTCCTCATATTTTTGCAAAGATGGAGAAGATTGTTTGCAAGATATTCATGTCCCATACCTGAAAAGGAAAAGATGGAAATCTTTATTGACAATATAAATGATGAAATGAGCTATAGACTTGAATTACAATGTCCCCCTACCTTTGAGAAAATGATTGAGAATGGAATCAAAATTGAAGAGGCCTTTGTCAGAAGAGGAGTCCTAAAAATTTACAATGAAGGAAACAACTCAACAAGTTCCTCCAACAATTACAACATCAATGATAAACCAAATTTTTGGCAAAGAAACTAGAATGTTGGTAACAATGATGCTTCAACTGAAACACAAAATTCAAAACCAGTATTTAACTTGACAGTAGCTACCACCAAAACCAATCAAAATAACAATCCAACCAGAAATCAAAACAACAACAAAAACACCAATCAAAACAACAATCCAAGTAATGTTGAAGCTAAACCACCACCATATCGAACATCCTCAAATCGAAGAAGATTCACACCTTTGTGACAGTCATTAGAATCGGCATTAAAGGAACTTCTTGTAGCCAAGGTTATAACACTATCAGAAGCAAGAGATTAGGAACCAAGAGTTAAACCATCTTGGTGGAATGATGCACATTATTGTGACTTTCACAGAAAAAAAAAGGACACAAGACAAATGACTGCATGTAATTGAAACATTCTATACAAGACTTGATTGATAACAAGACAATATTTGTAGAAGGACCCCAAATGAACAATGATCATGGAGCATTCAAAAATCCTTTACCAAATTACAAAAAGGGGGATTCCTCTTCATCAAACACCAAAGGAAAAAATTTGAACTATGTTTATGATTCCACCATTCATTATGTTGAGGTAGTTGAGAATCGAACCAAGGACATCAAAATCAAGGGCCAAAAAAACATTGTTACAGCTAAAAATCATCTTCATGATATCAACACCACATCACATCATATCAATGACATCATACCAATTGGAGAACATCAAACTAGTGACATCGAAATCAAGGGCCAAAGAAACATTGTTACAGCTGAAAATCATTTTCATGACATCAACACCAAGTCACCTCAAATCAATGACATACCAATAAATCTGATCACAAACTTTGCTGAAAATGATAATCAGATTAATGTCATTAAAATCAAAGAAAAACATGATCATCAATCCATCAATGAAACCACAAGAGGGCAAGCTAAAGTAATATTGAAAGGAGATGCCTCTTCTACATATAAAACACCTGTTGCCCCTACAACTCAATACAACATAGTTGACCAATTGCAGAAAATACCAGCTCAAATATCCATATTGGAACTCCTCAAGATCTCACCAGCTCACAAAGAAATTCTAGAACAAGCTCTAGTAGCCACCACAGTACCAAATAATCTAGAAGTTTTCCAATTCCAAGCTATGGTGGGACACTTGACCGCACCTCATTGCCTATCATTTTCCGAGCATGATGATGTATCAATCAACCATCCACATAATGTTTCCCTACACATTGAGGTTTTAATTCACAAACACCAGGTCAAACGTGTTCTAATAGATGGCGGAGTTGGCCTAAATATATGCACTTTAAAACTTATTTGTGCACTTGGATATTCAGAAAATGCAAACAATGTTAGAAGGAAAATCACTATAAAAGCCTATGATGATGAAGGAGATCCTCCCAAGGATTAATTGTACTACCAATTCAAGTGGGACCAGTTGTAAAAGATATAATTTTCCAAGTGTTGGATAAAGATTTGACATACAATATACTCTTGGGACATCCTTGGATTCATGAGATGTAGGCAATGCCATCAACATATCACCAGTGCTTGAAGTTCCCTTTCAATGGGCAAGAAGTCACCATTTATTTGATTCCAACAATCCCCAATATTGCAACAAACTCAAAACAACCCAAGATACTTTTGTGCCACATAACAGGGAAGCTCCAACTCCTAGTTCACTCAATAGTGAAAGACAACTAAATTCCTTGTCAAAGTGGGTTGAGAAAAAGGACCAGTCAAAAGATAAGGGTATTGGCGATGCTACTCCATCCAGTAAGGAAGGTTAATCAAATTCTTTATCAAATTGGGCTGAGGAAAAGGTTCAGTCAAAAGATAAAGGTATCAGTGATTCTACTCCATCAAATTAGGAAATTCAACTCAATACCTTATCAAAACAGTTTGAGAAAAAGATCCAGTTAAAAGACAAAGGCCTAGGGGAATATTCATTTGAGCAATCCTTGTGTCTTTCACAACTATTATCTTCTCCTAAGTCATAAGGGCAGCCATCCACATCAAGAAAACAATCCTCGCAACCAACCACACTCTTTGATGGAAAGTTTGTAAAAGCAAGTACATTAGTGGATGAATCTAAAGACAAAGATGTTTTAAACTGATTATACAAGGATGAAGAATCATCAGAAGCATCAACTTCCAACATGCTAACTGAACCATATGGTAAAGGTTTTACAATTCTAGAGAAGATGGGATATGATGGAAAAGGTCATGTTGGAAAAATAAAAGAGGGTATCATAGAACCACTACATCCTACCATAATCAACTCAAAGGACAAAATAGGACTAGGGTACAAAGAAGAGTCAAAACAAGAAACCAGGCTGCAGATTGTTGAGTGAATCCTTCAATTGAGAGATAGTTCTGAAACGTATTCCAATTAATATGAATGGGATTCCCTCTCTAAAGAATCTTGTCATGATAAAGAAATTGATGTGATACAAAATTATGCACCAACACGTATGGAGGGATAAAGCTCGAGTTCTAGACCACTTGAAATTGGATCACAACATATTGATGACTCAAGTGAAGATGACTAGACTTCGAGCAAGATAGATACTTCGGAAGAGAGTAACATGATAGACCTTGATATTGCTATCAAACACTTTGACAACATTTCCATCATGACACTTACACCTTTTAACCTTATCCAATCTGATGATTCCTTGCCATTGGTATACCCCGAACTAATTGATTAGGACCAAACGAAGCTACTTGATATACCTATCTTCTCGAACGATGACGCCATTGTGAACTTCCTTTGCTCTAATAATCCTGAAACATGTTCCATCATCGAATCTCATAACGAAGCTTCAGACAAGGGGAGTGCCAAATCTCTCAACTACAAAACAATGAATATCAAAAATCAATCTAATGGTGAAAAACATTTAATGGCAGTATTAGATCAAGAAAAAGTAAAAATAAAGAGTGCATCTAACGGTGAAAACCTCTCCGAGGCACCGAAAGATGGGAGATTTGACACTCTTCCTTAGAACTATCATGAGAGATCTTCAGTGTTGATAGATCCCACACAATCTATCAACATTGGTACAGCTGAAACAATCAAGACTCTACATCTGGCAGCATCCATGACAGAAGAAGAAAAACCAAGCTTTACCAAATTCTTTGAGGAGAGACAAATCAACTTTTCTTGGTCATATGCTGACATGCCAGGTATGGATCCAGAGCTTATCATGCATCATTTATCACTACCACCTGGAGTAAATCCAGTGAAACAAAAGTTGAGAAAAATGCATCATCATATTGCCCTTTTGGTGAAAGTTGAATTGAAGAAACTATTGGATGGAAGATTTATCCAACCTATTGATTATGTCGAATGGATATCAAACATTGTGCCCATTTCAAAACCCGACCACAGTAGAAAAACCTTGAATGGCTATGAAATAAATTACACATTTATTGAAAAATCTTGTTTAGCAATATTATTTGCTACTCAACAACTAAGACACTACATGTTAACCCACACCATAAAACTCATAGTGAAAATTGATCCATTGAGGTATTTACTCAACAAAGTTGCCCTGACAGGGAGCCTATCCAATTGGGTAATGATATTGAGTGAGTTTGATATCCAGTATGTGGACAGGAAAGCAATCAAAAGTCAAGCCATAGTGGATCAACTAGTTGAAGCACCATTACAAGATGATCACCCCATGAACATTGAGTTTCCATATGTCGATGTCCTAACAGTGTCAACATAACAATGGATGTTATATTTTGATGGCTCTTACATGCAACATGGATCAGGCACAAGAATCTTATTTGTCACACCTCAAGGACACACCATTCTAAAGTATTACAGGTTAATGTTTCCATACACTAACAACACAACCGAGTATGAAGCATTCATCAATGGAATCAAAGTAGCAGTTGAATGGAAGATCATGGAATTGAAAGTCTATGGTGATTCCCAACTAGTCATAAACTAGGTGAATGATGATTACTAGACAAAAGATGAAAAATTTATGTCATATAAAATAATGGTTGATGACTTCAAAAAGTACTTTGTGGAGATCAAATTTGAGCAAATTCTAAGAGGGGACAACAAAGTTGTTGATGCTATGGCAACCATTGCCTCTCTTCTACAGATACCTGAAAAATGAGCATGTTATGAGTTCATGGTGGAACAACTATTTAATCTTGCCTATGATAACCCTGAATCCCAAGTCATATACCATTTAGTCGAGGTTGATGCTTCTATCTATGGTAAAATCTACACCTATCTATGAGACAATACCCTACCACCAGATTTATCCCGAAACCAAAAATGAAACTTTATTCGACAAACAACTTGACATACCCTGATAACCGATGTACTTTATCACTGAGGTCTTGATGGTACTCTCCTTTGGTGTCTTGAATGTAACGACGCTAAAACCACTTTACACGAGGTTCATGAAGGTATTTGTGGCACACATTCAAGTGGACTAACTCTCGCTAAAAAACTCCTACACTTGGGGTATTATTGGCCGAATATGGAGTCTTTTCAATATGTTAAGAAGTGCCAAAAATTTCAAGTCCATGGGAACCTGATACATGCAACAACACAAGAATTACAACCATTTGCATCAAAATGGCCTTTCTGTCAGTGGGGACTGGATCTTGTAGGTAAAATTCATCTGCCTTCATCAAATGGACACAAATTCATCATGACAACCACGGAGTACTTTACAAAATGGATTGAATTTGTAATTTCCTTAACCACCATCATCAAAAAACAAATTTCATCCTTTATCCTAAATTACATTATCTATCGGTATGGCATTTCTCAATCCATTTTCATGGATAATGGTAGAACTTTCAAGAATCAGGATGTCCAAGAACTTTGTGAGAGGTTTCATATCCAGCATCAATTTTCTACACTGTACTACCCTCAAGGAAATGGCCAGGCAGAGACCTCAAACAAAACCATCCTAAAAATCCTAAAGAAAACTATCAACGATGTTGGACGTGATTGGCACATACAACTGAACCCTGCTTTGTGGGCTTATAGAACCAGTATTCACACCCCGACAGGAGCCACACCCTATGCTTTATTTTATGGATCATAGTCAATTTTACCTATTGAGGTTGAGCTACCATCACTCTGTGTGTCACTAAAGGGGATCCTTTCAAATGAAGATTATCGGGTTTCTAGGCTACAAGAGTTGGAACTATTGGATGAGCATCGATAGCATGCAGTTGATCACCTGAAAGTCTACCAGCAAAGGATGTCATGAAGTTACAATAACAGAGTAAAACCAAGGACATTTCAGGTTGGTGACTTAGTCTTGAAAGAAAATCCTCAAAATCAACAAGATCAAGAAAAGAAGGGGAAGTTTGAACCAAATTGGCTAGGTCCATTTGTCATTTTCTCAGTCTTTGGATCTGGAGCCTATCAGCTATCTATGCCTTAAGGAGATTTTTTTAACGAACCCATCAATAGCCTGCATCTCAAGAAGTTCTACACCTAATTCATCTAATGCATCGGTAAAAGTCCTAAAAAAATACAAAATAAAATAGAAAATATCTTGAAAAAAAATTCTTACCTTGATGAAAACCTGGAAAATAAGTGTCTTGGTGACATCAAAAGAAGCAAAAAAATGAAAAATACAAAAAAAATCATAAAAAAATCATAAAATTTAAAAAAGTGCAATGAAAACAAGTAGTGAAAACCTGGCAACAGGTGTTATTTGTGATAGATTAGCTTTTCCATCTATTTGAGCATGCCAACCATTCTCTTTCGCCATTCACTTTCGCTTTCATTCTACCTATCATCGAAAATCCTCATGTACATACCCTGGCATTGGAGTTGTGTCTCACCCTACACTAGGGGAAAAATCCTGAACTCACTAGGGGAAAATAAACTTTGAGTAAACCAATAGACAAATAGCAATACGACAACATCAAGAACACAATGATCATAGTGCAAAACAAAACATTGAACATCAATCATGATCATTGACACATCAACCATCAAACAACAAACAACTAAATCAAAACAAACTTTAAATGGATGATGTTCCTTCTGAATCATGATTTTAACACATTAGCATGAATTTTCAACTATTGTACTTTGATTTTTTTTGTCATATCTCTGGAGCAACTCGATGATGTATTGGACTAGAGGAGCTAGGAAGGAGTATGATATTTTCTTTGTCGGTTGTCTGTGAGTTAATCATTATTACTATGCAAATTGTCATGAGACGTGCTCTACAAAGTATCACTGATGACATTCTGAATTTGCATAGGAAAATTATTAACTCTTGTTTGTTTACGCAAGCAATGCTCAGGTCATATCGGTTTAATTATACCCAGATGCTTGTGTTAACTTGCAATATCAAAAATGATGGAAGTAGTACGTAGGTCATCATGGTCTAATTATACCATCGATGTTTGTACTCACTTTCAACATTTTAAAATATCAATGATGATAAAAAGCATGACAAATTGGTTGTTATGATGAAAAATTTTGCATATTAGATCTGCATGGTTAAGTTAGATTATATCCATGTTAGTTTTGCATCTGTATTTATGAGTTTTCCAAGGCTGGAAAAATTTTCAAAATGATGTTATCTTTATTATTAATGGAATGAGTACACTTGACATTAAACAAAAACATATCATTCTCATATAGTTGCATAATCATTTACATATAATTCATCTATCCATGCATTACATCATAATGTCCACATCAAAAAACACAAAAAGTGCATTGCATCTCATTTGCATAATCAAACTCATATCATATAGTATAGAGGTATCATATATTTGCATTCAAAAAACACAAAGATAATATGCATGGCATATCATTTACATAAACGCATCCATCCCATATAGTGTAAAAGCATCATAAGAACATATAGAAACATAAATCATGCATCATCATATCATCATATCATCATTGCATCCATACATAATCATGTCATAAGCATATTAAAGCATCACATAAGCATCGTATAAGCATCACAAAGAAAAAATTAAATGCATCCATCACAAATCACATTTAGAAACATAGATCACTAATCATCGCCACATATCATATACCCTCAAAATCATAATGTCAAGTGTACAATGATATCCAAATGTGTAATGAGATACATCATCATAAAACAAAAAATGGCATTGTATCATAGTGTCTCAATTGAATCAAGGAGTACACATCATGTCCCAAATACATCTCAAATGATCATCATGGAGCTATGTGGTGCTCCCCCTGATGGTGCTAGCCCTGTGCCTCTGGCTGTACCTGATGGACCTACCCCTGGATCCCTACGAGGTGGTCCTATAACACCCATGTTGGTGGTCCTAGAGTGAGTGTGAGCACTAACAGACTGCGTAACTCTCTCAATGCTCTAGAGGAACCGCCTCTTGGTATCTCAATCAGTAGTACTCAGCCTCCCTGGTGGAGCACCATACCTCTCTTAGATAATCGGTTGTACCTATGCCCTTGGCCACCCTCTACAATCTCTTGGACATTCCCTCTACCTGCTCAACCCCCTACCTCAAGGTATCCCTCTCGACCGTAAGAGTGGCAATCTATGCCTGGGCCTACATCTATGCTTATGCATGTATCTGCAGTTGTCCTTGTATCTATGCTAATTGACTTTGTAAAGTTTGTACCTACACTTGTAGAGCAGCTATCTATGTTTGTTGTTGTTGTGAGGGTAGTTGAATCTGTACATGTTGTGCTACAGCTACCAATGATCGCCTCTTCTGAGGCACTCTAAAGTCTCGAACATCCAGCGCTATCCCTCCTCCACCCTCATCTCCTTCACCACCATCACCTTCATCACCATCACCCCCATCACCATCTCCACCTCCTCCATCTCCATCCCCATATCCCTCATCACTACTCTCTCCCTCTTGCTCCTCCATCTCTCCTCTACCTATGTCCATGTATTTTTTCCCTCTCCTCATCATCTAACAATGGCACTAGCTCATCTGGACTTGAAATTTATGGGAAGGGATGTGTGAAGAGGTATTATGCATACTCCTCAGATATAGGAGCCTCTATGGCCTCTGGATGATAATCCCAAATGATGGTCTGTAAACCCTAGTACTCCTCAACTATAGCATCATAGGATAAGCATGGTCCCCACTCTGGTATATCAATCTGTCACCGTGCATAATGTGCCACTCCCTGGGGTATGACCTGTACCCTGCCATACTGTCATAGTACCCTCCTTAATAGAAATATCTCAATGATAAATTGTGTCCTCCCAATTAGGTACATAGACGAGCACAAATACGACATCTCAGTATCATCCTCTGGCCACTACTCATAGTCTAAGTAGGGCTGTCATGTCACTATCTCAAGATCGTCCAGTACTCACCTCTAGTACTCTAGTTTTCCCAACTTAGGCTGGACAACTGGACCTGTGTATGCATGAACGTGTGGTCTCCCTACTAGACGATGTCTCTCTACAACTGCTCGTGTGATAGCTATATGCCCACACGCCCATATCTATAACAGTCTAAGTTTGGCTGACAAATTGGCCCCTCTCAGATAGACAACCTGATACAAATCATAGTATAAATGGGAAAGCATGCAGCATCCCCAAGCATTTCCAGTACCCTTTGTGATCATACTCTCAAGTATCTAGCCCCATCCAACTAAAAGTCCCTTTGACCTGTGATCGAGACATAGAAATCCTCCAATAAAACCAGCAAGCACACATGGAAATGTTGCATATGCATCAACCGTCTCTCACCATGGAATCTCGTAACCACAAATCTAATCATCCTCGAACACTCTCTGAAGTGCATCAATCCCACCCTGCTCAATCGAATCATAAATAACCAGCTCTCCAACAACTAGAATCCTCAAGATCCGATAAACATCCTCTGGGGTCACTGTCATCTTGTCGGTAGGTAAGTGGAAGGTGTTATGATCACTGTGCCATCTCTCTACTAACGCAGTCGAAAGCACCATGTTAATCCTATGCTAGGGCATATCTATCAATGAATTTAATCTGCATCAGCCAATCACATTTAGATCAGCCTAATCTAAATGCAGAATCAACTCCCAAGTCCTCGGGAAGCGCTCTCGAATTTGTAGGACTGAAAAAGGCTCCTATCATCATACAATATCGCAAATCAGCAAATCAATCAATCAACATCAATCAACCTATCAATCTAATCAGCTCTGATGATACTTTGATCAAATATCATCAGTGTCTATCATTGAACCTTGCCTATCATGAGGTCAATCATCAATCCATCATTGATCCTCACCTATCATGAGGTCAATAATCATCATCCTATCATTGAATCTCACCTATCATGAGATCAATCATCATCAAATCTATCAACATCATCAAACAACATCAAATCAATCGTTGACGCGATCAAAAATCATCAAAATCAAGGAGTCTAATCTAAAATCCATCACTCTGGTCTAAATTTCATCAATACGCTAAAACAGTCTTTCTATGCACTAAAAACATCGATGCACTAGAAAATTTTATGGATGCACCATAACAGGGCTTCAATGCGTCAAATTACCGCATGCGCCATCAAATTTGATCAATGCGCTAATCCCCGCTATCATTGTGCAAAATGATTCTATGCACCCCAACATTGACCTATTGCGCTAAATCACATCACCTATGTGCTAATAAACCCAATGCGCTAGAACATTCATCGTATGCGCCAAAAATTTGGCTCTAAGTGTTGATTACCTATCTATGTGCTAAATACCTCTATGAATGTGCTACAAAAATAACCCTGTGCACTAATCTACCAGATGCACTAGAACAGGCATTCAATGTGCTACACCGGGGTTCCTATGCGCTAAAACGTGATAAGAAAAATTTAAACATGAAAAAGTGTAGGAAAAATGAATTTAAAAAATCATGAGGAGGTTTTTCGAGGTACGTACTGAAGGTCCATACGCTGTCGGGCAACCATGGCATCGCACACTCTCAAATCAGTGTGTGTGGTAGGGAATCACCATCTTGCTCAAATTGCTCAAATCACTCTTAAATTTCAAAATCAAAATGCACAAATGAACTTCAAAATCACCTTTTTACCCCTTTAAAGAGTGATTAAGTGGGATTTTAATGGGATTGATTTATTTTACTTTTCAAAGGGCTTAATTAATCATTTCATCCAAATTGGCAGGTCTGGCATCATTTTTCGGGAGATAAATCATTGAGATATCATAAAATTTGAAAATCATCATCAAATTTCAAAAATATCCGAAAATTCAAAAAATCCTAAAAAAATTCAAAAATTCATCAATTTATCTCCTGAGGGCCCAGCATATATCCGTCATCACTCAAAAATCGGTGTTTGGGGCATATTGAAAAAAAAATCAGCATCACTAGCAGATTTTTCTTTGAAGCAATGTGTAAACACATCACTTCAAAGAGGGGAAAAATGTATACACCTAAAATCGGTCAGGATAATTAATTAATTAAATACAAGATATTTAATTAATAAACCCCTTTAATTCATCTACTTATAAATAAATTCTAAATTTATTTATATAGTTCACTCTCTTAAATTCTTCTAAAATTATTTTCTTCAAGATTTATTTAAATAAACAAATCTAACTAATTTGTTTTATTTGATTAATTCCCCCTCACTAAATTTGAATTCTTAAATTCAATTTTGTCACACTTCTACATAACTTTCTAACCGCCTGCCACCTCATCATCCACCTCACCTTGTGTCTCATGAATTTAAATAAATCTAATTTCTAAATTAGAATTATCCTCAACAAACTTGAAACAAACTTCGAGACACATGGCTCTCTTCCTCCATTGATTCCCTTCAACACTTGGCAAAGTGTTTTATTAAAGGGAACACCCTCCATGATTCCCTCTAACCTCTTTATCCTCCACCATTCATCTTTCAAGCTGAAATCCTAATCGTCAAATCTTGCCACATCACAATATGTCTTGGAAATCCTATAAATACAACCTCATTCTAAAGCTTTTGGAATCCCATGAGCAAACTTACTATGCAAAAATTTTATGAGAGCATTTAGTGTTTATGCATTTGTGAGCATTTAGAGTAATTTAGCATTTAGTGTTTATGCATTTGTAGAATCATATCAAGCTTAGAAACATGGCTTAGTTTAGTAATTGCATTTCAATTATCATACTAGTTTCTTTACAGCATCATATCATAGCATTTGCATCATAGCATAAGTTGCATCCTTACCACAACATCATCATATCATGGCATTAATCACATAGCATCAATTCAATCATGTAGGAACTAGGATTCTTACATTTACAGCATTCCATTCCTCAGGTTGTCATTCTAACAGTCATATTGCATACACAAATCTTAGAGCCAATATGATTTAATGAATCCCCGAAGATAGGAAGTGATGGAATGATTTTAGAGATTTGTTTTGTTTTAATTTGGTCAATTCTATGATTCAATTCTCTAATGTAATATGTCTCATTGATTGTGTGTTTTATTATTCATTTACTCACTTTACACAATTCACACGATACACATAACATTTACTCTATATACCTTGACATTTACTATCATAATACACTAACCCAAAAATACATCGTTAACTAATCTTTAAAACTATTTTTTATTCAGTTAAGAGAATTTCATTTGATTAAACTAAATTAACCTTAAAGAAAAAATATTTTTGAATCAAATCCTCAAATTTATTTTTATATTGTAACTTATATTTTTTAATTAAAACTCAATCAATTATTTTATTTTAATATAAAAGTTGGATCAGTCATTTATATATATTTTATATTAGGCTCCATGTGACTTCCTAGTAGTACACTATTTAGATTTTTTAGAGACATAAGGTATTTATATATCTTATTAGTGAAATTATCAAGACGACATGGCCCTTTAAAGAAACTAAAGAATGTGGTATTTGTCTTTCTTGGTTTATAACTCTTGAATTTAGGTGTTTGAAGGCTCTAATAGGGTTTTGGTGTGGTCTACATACTCTTGCTTATATCATTCCCTTGTCCTTGTAACTCTTGTTTTAGATTGCTATCTAGAGCAAGAGGTCTCTATATTTATTATGAGTTTTCTTAGTTTCCCTTATCTTTGGGAAAAAAAATTCCTTTATAAACCATTGCTACCAAAATTGGCCTAATATTTCATGCTAGAGTAGTTCGCTTGGAACATAGGAAAGTAGCTTTGAAACTCCCTCATAAGTTCATTTTAAAATTTGATCATGACATAACTCTGCTATTCATAATGTTATTTTTTATATTCAAGATTCTGAAAATGCATGCAAATGGCTTGAAAACTATAATATTTTCGATTATTTTTTGGTATAATTCCCTCTAAAATCATGCTAAGGAATTGTTTTAAATCCATGTGGGTCCCTCATGGGGTCTACAAGGAGGTTATCCAAAACATTACTAAAGGTTTCTTTCTTTTCTATTTTGCTTAAGTCAATTATATTAAGCCCAATTTTTACCATGGTCCCTTGTAGACTCACTCCTCTTTTTTTGTATTTATCTAGTCTACTTGAGATTTTATAATCTCTAAGGAATATTCTTCTTGAGTATAGATCTACCTTAAATTTCTTGGTCTCCCCTTACCACTCCATCCCTTCCTAGACCATGCAACATCACTAGAGTGTGTTATCCATGCTTAGAAAGAACATTTCTTATTATCTTGTTCTCAAAAAAGGGTTTATATTGAGATTCACTTATCCAAGGACCTCAAGGATTCAATAAAATTCCAAATACGAATTCAAAACCTTACCCAAAGGATCATGTAGGGCGAATGGGTCCTAGCACAATCAACTAGGACAAGTTTCAGGGACATGAAATAATACGTAAAAAGGGGGTCCTAGGACCTAGGAAGGACCCATTCACCAGGTGGAAAATGGGTCCTAGGTCACTAGCCTAGGACTCAAACCTTACCAAATCAAGTGTTGTGAAACATTATTAATGAGTTTCAAGATTTATCCCTTGGAAAATGCAATAAATAAGGCTTGGATTTGAATTTAAGGGGCCAATTAAACTCTAGTTAACCTCAATTAATCAATAAAGCCTTAGATTAGTGTGAAAGTGTAAGGAAACACTTTACAACACCTTAAATAAGGCACAATTAAGTCCATTTTATCATCAATTAATTATTCCCAATCTAAATGTGAAAAGGGGTTACTTTTTTCTACGCTACAACTTGTACTAGACTCCAACCTCTCCTTGACCTCTTTATGCAACTTATGCAAATAATCAACATAATCCTCTATTGCTACACTTTTCCTTTTAAAATTTTCATTATCTCTTAACTCATGAACACCTTTGGGACTATAGCCATTATAGACAATCTGAAATGGATTCTTACATGTGCTTCTATTGATGGAATTATTATAAGAAAATTCAGCTTGTGTAAGCACCACATCCCAAGGTTTGGTCTCCCATCTATCAAGCATCTTAATAAAATTCCAAGACTTCTATTTACAACCTATATTTTTCCATCCATTTGGGGGTGATAGGCTGAGCTATAAGTTAAATGTGTGCCCAACTTCTTCCATAATGTTCTCCTAAAATGACTAAAAAAATTAGTATCCCTATTTGAAACAATGCTTCTTGGCAAACCATGCAACCTTACAACCTCCTTGAAAAATAAATTGGCAATATGTGAAGCATCACTTGACTTATTGCAAGGAATAAAATGATCCATCTTTGAAAATATATCAACCACAACAAAAATACTATCATTACCTTTTCGGGTTCTTGGCAATCCAAGAACAAAATCCATACTCACTTCTTCCCATGGCTTATTCGGAATTGGTGAAGGCTGATATAACCTTGTGTTTTGGATAGTCCCTTTGGCATGTTGACATATTAAGTACCTTTGAACCATATTCATCACATCCTTACCCATACTTGGCCAATAGTAAGTTTCACTCAGGTGCCCCAAAGTTTTATCCACTCCAAAATGTCCACCAAGTCCTCCACCATGTTTTTTCCGAATCAAGTTCTCCCTCATTAATCCCTTGGTATGCACAATCTCTACCCCTTGAAAAATAACACCTCTTGAATGAAATACTCCAACCATTTGGTCCTATCACCATCTATTGGATACTTACAAGCTTGGTTGTTAATGAATTGCAAGGCTTGATGATCTATATAGAGAACAAACTCCTTTAGTAACATATAGTGTCTGCACTTCTTGAGGGCCTACACAATAGAGTAAAATTCTTGATCATACATAGAATATTTCCTCTTGGATTCATTTAGCTTTTCATTGAAGTAAGTTATGGGCCTTCCTTCTTAACTGAAAACTCTTCCTATCTTTTCCCCACTTGCATCACAATCAACTTGAAACACTTTGTTAAAATCGATTAATGTCAATATGGGATGTTTGGTCACCTTTTCCTTCAAAATGTTAAAACTTCTCTTAGTTGGAACTGTCCATTTGAAGTCCTTTATTTCTCCCTTCATTGTTCCTATGATTGGTGCAAAAATTCTACTAAAATTTTTGATAAATTTCCTATAAAATATTTCCAAACCATGAAAACTCCTTGCCTCAAACATGCTCTTAGGTGATGGCCATTGTAGGATTTCCTTAACCTTTTTTGGATCCATCCTTAAGCCTTCCTTTGAGATTAAAAACCCAAAATATACCAACTCCTCCTTCATAAAGACACATTTCTTAAGATTGACCAAAAAAATTTCCTCTTAATCTTTGTAAAACAACCCTAACATGCTCTATCTATTCATCTCTTTATTTGCTAAAAACCAAGATGTCATCCAAATAAATAATCACAAACTTACCAAGGAATTATTTGAGCACCTCGTCCATCAATCTCATGAATGTTCTTGGGGCATTTGTGAGTCAAAATGGCATAACCAACCACTCATAAAACCCCTCCTTTGTCTTGAATATGGTTTTCCACTCATCCCCTACTCTAATCCTTATTCAATGGTGGTATCCACTTTTTAAAACAATTTTGGTGAAATATTTTGCTCCACTTAAGCAATCCATCAAATCATCCATATGAGGCAATGGTAACCTATACTTGATTTTTATCTTGTTAATGGCCTTTGAATCCATGCACATATTTCATTCTCCATCCTTCTTGGGAGCCAAAATTGTCAATACTACACATGGGCTCAAACTTTCTCTTATCAAGCCTTTGTCCAACAACACCTACACTTGTCTATTTATCTCTTCATTTTCTTTTGGGCTCATTCTATATGCTTCCTTTTTTGGTAAGCTTTCCCATGGTATCAAATCCATGCAATGACTTATACTTCTAATCCATGGGAGTCCATTTGGAAGGTCCTTCATCAAAATATCTTCATAATCTTGCAATATCCTCTTGATTTTCTCCTGGGCATTTCTTGTTCTTCAGTTGTTGTCCCAACTTCTTGTGGCTTGGAAACTAAAGCATAACTTAGTTCTTCCTCTTTTAACTCCTTTAAATTTATTTACCAATGATTATGCATACCTTGGTATCATTTTCCACTTCATGTTGCTTCTCTTTCAACGGGTTCATGACATAATTTTTCTTGTCCTTTGTGATTGTATATGTGAACTAGCTTCACCATCATGAATTTCCATGCGATCATATTTCCATGGCCTACCCACATTGATGTGGCATGCATCCATTGGCATCACGTCACATAGTATCTCATCCTTATAGTTCCCAATCTGAAAATTTACCTGGCACTGCTCACTCACCAAAAGTTGATGTCCTTTTTAAAACCAAGTGACCCGATAGAGATTTGGGTGCTTCATCCTTTCTAACTTCATCTTATCCACCATCTCTTGGGACACTAAATTATCTATGCTTTTGTTGTCCACTATTATGGTGCAACTTTTTCCTTGAGACTTAAAAACCATTTTAAACAAGCTCCTCCTTTGTGTCGATTCTTGAAGCTCCTTCTTTAGTTTTAAAAGAACTCTTTTTAGCATGAAAAATTATCCATCTTCAAGGTCTACTGGCTTTTTCTCATTTTTAGCTTTTGTAGTGTATGCTCTTCTAGTGTTCATCTTTCCAACCTCTTGTATTTGAGGACACTCAAAGGCCCAATGACCCATTTCCCCACAATTGAAATACACTTTAGAAAATCCCCTTCCTCTACCATATTCTCCTCTCTCTCTCAAATTCTCACCTTGTCCTCTTGAAAAATTTCCTCTTCCTCTTGTATTTGCCGCATGACTTGTTTGTGACTAGCTTTATTCCTCTTCCTTTATTGGCTGCCCTCTTTCACTATTTTATTGTCCCCTACCTCATGGAGGTTTTTATTTTCCTCTAAAGCTTCCTTGTTTCCTTTTTGCTAGCTTCTCCTCTACTTTTAGTGCATACTAGTAGGCTTCTTCCACCATCCTTATCAAGACCATGTTGACCTCATCTTGAATGTTAATTCTCGGGCCATTTACATACCTTACTACCTGCTCCTCATCACCCTCTAGGTGTCTAACATGTATGCTCAATCTATAGAAATCCTCTATGTATTCTATGACACACAAATCCTTTTGTTTAAGGTTTTGCAACCTTTTAATTAAATTAATGTGATAATCCATAGGCAAGAGTTTTGTTTTCATTTTTGCAACCATATTCTCCCATGATTTTATCATATCTTTGCATTTCCTTTGTCTATCAATATACACTTGATCCCACCATGGGTATGCATGTCCCTTCAACCTCATACCAGCATATTTTACCTACTTCTTCTCTTCAATAGCTTCCAAATCAAAATACTTATCCATTTTTGCAATCTAGTCAATAAGATCTTCTAGATCATACTCCCACTATAACTTGATGGGTTCATCCTTGGTTTACTCCCAAGCTTAGCTAACACTTGTAAGAATCTCTCTCCATGTGCATCTTATCCCTGCACTATTGCAACCTCTCTAACTTCTTCCTCATCTTCACTAATGTCTTCAACAAGAACCCCTCTTCTCTAAGAAGTTTCTATTGCTTCCAACCTTGTTGAGATTCCCCTTATCATCTCCATAAGTGTTGGATTTTCTTCTCCTTGTGGGGGTCTTCCTCTACCCCATCCTCTATGTTTCATTTCCTCTCCAAACCTTTATAATCCTACTCTGATACCAATTGATGCAGATCAACAATTGAGAAACCGAAGAGGTTTTTCAATTGTTGCAGCCTTCCTTCACAAGATCAACACTTGAGACAAATTTTAAATAAAATTTCTAGCATAGAATATTTTATTGCATTCAATGAAATACTGGAAATCTACAACCTCATAAAAATTAGCATTTCAATCCATATTGGAAGCTCCATCTATAACTACAACCAGCTATAGGCAAGATTCAAAGCCAAAATGCAAAACACCTACTGGAAAGTTCAAGAAAAGAACCAAAAATTAGTCACAACTCCTAAAAATTACATGCTACAGGTAGCAAAATCATCTTCTCCAACTTCTAAACATAGAGAATGGGGCGCCTAGATCATCTCCTTCACTTATTTGCTTGCTTTTCCTTCCATTTTTCCTATGTTATTTTCTACAACCATTCACCCAAGGTAGGCATTGGATTTCCTGAGACCAAAATCTTCCAGCCAACATTCAACCTCCTCCATTCTGGGCATGGAAATTCATGCAATGGGCCTCTTCAATGTTTTTGCCAAGCAAATTCAAATTTTAGCCAAAAATTACCATCCAAATCCTCTTCCCAGCAACTCCACTCCCCAGGAACCCAACATCATGGAAAATATTTTATTCCAAATCATTTAATTCTTTTTGGTAGTTACAAAAACAATAAAAAATACATATCCCAACTTGGGCATGGGATTTTGGTTTGCTTGTATAATGTCAAATTACACCAAATGCCATGCTAATTCACTTGAATTTTGGGCCAATAAAATATATGAATGAAGGTATCTTCAAAGTTTTTTTGAAGGAAGATGAAGGGAAATTAAAATCATATCTACAACATAAAAACAAGCCAAATTTTGAAAAAGGAAAAATAAATAAAACAAAGATCTTTTTGGTTGTGCAGGATTTCACTTCACCCTTGATGCTCCTGCATCAAAAACTAAGTTAGGACCAATTTGACCTATGGTCTCAAAAATTAAGTGCCCTTCCTAGAAATACTTGTCAATACAATCCATATTGTTAAACATCCTTTTGGTATATTGCATAATTCCCAATTGCAAACAATTCTTTAAGATATCCTGGCATGCTAGATTCCCAATATAACCAATCCTTTTGCATGTATTTTTGGGGCATTGTATACTTAAGTTCTAATTAATATTAGGATTCAACACATCTTTTCAAACATAGTCCTCAATTAGTCTTATATTCATTATTATTATACAATACACCCATTTTTAGAAATATGCATCCCATAATCTAAACCTTGTGTTTATTTTAAGGATACCAAACATCTTTTTAAAAAAAATAACCCATTAACATTATCATGCATTCCAAACCCTAACTCCATAATTCTTCCTATGTACACTCTAAAGACATTGTGTTCAGTTAGCTCAAGTAGAATAAACAAAAGTAAATTTAAGCACATGACACATTCCAAGAAAACAAAACATTATTCATACTTAAAAATTCATGTTTCCATAAAATCATTTTAATGCAAACTATACATTTTAAAAATTTAAAAAATATATATAATATTTTAAAATATATTGGTGCAACCATTGATGGATCTTCAAACTATCATCCAAAAAAAATATTAAAATTTAAAAACACATAATAAAATTTCTAAAAATGCTCTCTTGCTCCAAATTCATCTAACAATACACTTTTGCACTAACATACACTTTAGAAAATTTCAACAAGATTTTAGAGAGAAATTAGATATATTCCAATAAACTTTGAAAAGAATTTAGTTAAATATTCCAACAATACCCTTACGATCCAAATCTATCCAACAACACACTTTTGTAATCAAATACAATTATTTAGAAAAAAATCTTAGGGTTTGAATGGAATTTTTTTAATATTAAATTCTTGCAATAATTCAAATTTGATTTATTAAAATAAAATTCAACAAACACATACTAACCAATATGCCTAATCATATAAAAGGGAAGCATGGTCAAATCATTCCATTTCACTAGAAAATAGATACTTCATTATTTAAGAGATTTGTAGATTTACCATGATGAACATAATAAGAAATACCTTTAGTGAAACCAAAGTGAAAAAAGAAGTTGAGATTCTCCACCAATAGTCAAGCCAAGAAAATCCTCAATACAAACCAAGTTTTTGGAATCAATCCAATACAAGTTAGTGCTTAAAAAAATATGTTATTTTATTCTCTTCAAATTCTCCAGAACAAGGGGCATAATGAAATCATAAGCATTTTTGCAATATGTCAAAACTTATAAATAAAATATTTAGTTGTCTTTTTTTTTCACATTACAACTTTTTTCACTTTAAATTAATATCTAATAAGAGATATTTTGAAGATTTGATTTAATCTATATTTTTTAATTCACTTTAACAAATGAAAATTAATTATTTTTCAACTAAAAATGCAAAATTCTCAAACCTAGTTTAACTTGTCTAATAAAATATTTATCTTATTTGAAATATTTTAATAGCAGAATTAAAATTTTGATAAGTATATTTCATCACTTGTGCATATCAATAAAAAACCACAAACAAAACTAATTAAAGATCACTCAAGAGAAGATGAATTTACAAGTCTAATCTCATAAGTTATTTACAATTATGATTGATTCCGAGATCAATTTCTTGGACTTCAACATCACATGTCCTATTACTTAATACTGAATAGGACATATTTAAAAAAATAAACAAACTTTGCACACCATCTCCAATTAACCACCACTGAAATTTTTCTTGTACTTGTATACTTTCATTAAACGTTACACACATTTGTCCAGTACATAACAATAGCCTAAATGAATGGTGAAATCACTTAATTTTATAAGATTTATATTAAATAATCACGTATCAATTAAACTATTTAATAAGAAACACTATAAATATTAGATCTATTTGAGACTATCATATCAATTTTAATGAAAATAGTCAAACTAAAACATCAATACATAATTGAACATTAAATAATACATATATATTTAGTATATTCAAACATACATATCAAATATCACAAATTCAAAATGATGATATCTTCATGTGATAACAAGTCAATACAAAATATCATAATAATATGATATAAGTCAAAAGACACACACCATTATGAATTTTATAACAATAATCATATGTAGTTATGAGTAACATAAATAGAACATGATGATTATCAAAAGTTTTCCTTAACCCCATAATATGTTCTTAGCACTCGCTTTGATAGATTCCCAAATTGTGGTCTCATTAGCATGAGAAAGGTAGACTCCAATGGCGTCCAAGTACCAGCCACTTCGACCATGAAAGCCTTTTATTTTCCCTCCACTAGTGGGAAATGAAAAGTAAGTGCCTTCTTCCACACCATATGGGCCATGTTTCCTGATATTAGTATGAAATGTGAGTGATCTTACCACGCATGGTGTTCCAGCAGACATATGACCATAATGGCCACTAATAGAAGTGAGAATCTCATTAGGGTAATCCAACTGAATCTGCAAAAGCTCAAATATTGTCATCAAAATTCTAAACAACCCATAGAAAACATAGTCCAAACTGTTAATGGAAATCAAAAGAAACTTAAAAATAAAGCTTGAATTCTAGGCATAAGAGGATAATGTTGGATTTGCTGTTCCAATTGAAATCTTACCTTATTATTCTCGGTTCCTCCATTGCCACCATGCTTCTCTGACCAAACTGAACGCCCACCCTTGTCATATTCAACCCTAAGAGAATCTATGCAAGCTGCATGCACTATATGTAACGTCTTAACTCCTGTAAAAACCCCATCATCCCATAGGGTTCCACCATTTCCTCCCCATGGACCAACTGAGACAGCAGACTTACTGCTCTTGGCTGTTGACAAGCTCTGTCACAAATGCCAAACTTACAGTAAGGTCATTTCAAGGTGGATCATGGAGTGTGATCCGAAACGTTGATGCACAAAAAAATCCCAACACAATCTAATCCAGAAGCAATATTAAACAAAAAAAACACCAATTCAAAAATTGCAAACCATGTAAAATTTGTTGACATATGGTTTCCACAGTCTATAATATTGTAGTATGCAATTTCTGGTTTTGACTGTGTATGGTTTCCACAGGCCATAGTATTTTCTACTCTCTTATCTTCTATCTTCCTGATGATGGATCATATAGGTTGATCCAAAACGTCGAAGAAAAAAAAAAATTATAACATCAAAACCAAAAACTACATACTATATACGAAATTTGTTATATTACTTGCCACCTAAACCTTGAAATCCATCTGTATTCATCTTACAATTGAGAGTATTGGCTTGTACAAAAGTTTTCCTAGAAAATAGATTCAGCACAAAGATCAAATGCACTGGATTCCTGAAAAAGAAAAATTAAAAGAAAAACATCTTACCATTGTTGGTATTTTTCAGCTGATGATCTGAGTCTCCTTTCCTTGAATGATTCTTGGTCTGTCAAAGAATTGAACAAAATAAGGAAATATAGAAGGCGTTAGCTTGAACAAAATAAATTCTAAAACTTATAAGAGAGTTTAGAGAGATGATTTTTCAGGCCAATAGTCAATCTACACCTTTAGCATCTTATACAGCTTTCTTCCACCGTAAGAAAATTTATTCCATGGTGATATGAGATCACTCCAAAATACTCAACGAAGACTTGAAAAGAAAAAATATTATTCTGATTCCATGTGATATAGTTCGTTCTTTCTTTCTTCACAGCTAAGGTGAAAATCTAAAGCTAATTTTGAATATTTGAACCATGATTTTTGTTGGTATCATCATTTGAAACCACAAATGTAGCTGTCCCAGGATGCTATCTTGCATTAAAGCAATTGCCATATCTTTCTATGCTTTTCTGTTTGGTAGCCATGATTCTATTCATCAAGGAAATTTTGCATTTAATTTTTATTTGAAACCATAATTGTAAATGAACCCCTATTAGAGAGAAAATTTAGGAACACATCATAGTTAATATGTGTAAGGGTGCTTCCGACTCTAGAGTGCTCTATTTGAGGTTGTCATGGTGCCAACTTGGGTTATAAACTTTTAGAATCCTAGTTGGAAAAAATTGTGTCTTTTGCCACTAAGAACCATATCATCCAATGTAGTCAGTCTTATTTAAAGTGTGAAAAAAGACAAAAAATCTATTAATATCATTATCTTATAAATGGGTATGTCTTTTCTATAGCAATATTGCTTTATCATGTGAGTGATTTTTTCTCTTTCATAGATCTAGTCATTATTTTTCTCTCTCATAAATATTCTTACTGCATTTATCCATGAGCTTTATGCCACCTTCTCTACGCTTTTTATGACTAGCAATAGTGATATGCATGAGTATAGCGATGCTTTTATCTTTAAGCACCTTTCCTTCTCATGCTTCAACTCGTGATAGTTATATACTTTGTCAACAAAGCCTTTACACATCTTATGCTAGCTTTCCTTGCTCACTTATGGATTCTTCTACTTATATTTCCCTACACAATCTTTCCTTGAGGATCCCAATGATGAAGATAAACATATTTGACCTACAAATGAGGTTATTATCCATTCATTTTTGTCTTGTTACTTATTGTTTAAAGATGATATAAATACTAATGAACACAGCGATAATTATTTTTCATCTCAATGAGGTAGATGCATCTTAGATTCATGATGATAATTATGCAATGACATGTTAATTGAAAATAAATTTTCATATTTCTTATGTTCTATGCTTATGATGTTTAACTCCTATACTATCTAGGTACCATGTGTGTTAGGATACTCCAAAAGTTTACAAAGTTATAATATCATATTTTTGGTTGCATGTCTCTCTTATGCTCTCATGTCTACATGCTTATGATCATTATCATGCATGTATTTATGAGTATATGTTTAAGATTCATATTTTAATGTCGATATGTGTAGATGTATTTACTAGTTCCATTGTATCAAAATGTATCATGATGTTACATTGTTGTATTTATGGCACATATAGGTATGTCTATATACATGCATACTTGTGTTAATGTCTATATTTTGACAACATATGATGATTATATTTGATGTTTGTAGGTTTATTGTTTCCTATTTGATTATTTGTTATCACGGTAAATCTAGGTATATGATGTAAGATCCTGATTCATTTGACATTAATTTATATGACATTATGATGCAGGCACATCTAGCGGTGTAGGGCAATCTTGCATCACCCAAAAAAAATGTTTTCTTTATTTTCTTGATTTATTTTGAGTCCCATGATGGCACTTAAGGGGTTTAAGACAGTCAAGCATCAAAAATAGCAAAAAATGAGCACTTACTATTTTTAGTAAGCTAGCATAAATGGGCTCATATGGACCTAAAAAACTTACTCCAAGGAGTATAACTGAAAAACATTTCCAATGCGAAACAATCACCTCAATACCCTGCACGGTTTGGGAGATATTAAAGTTTCCGTCATGAGAAATTTCTCCAATGCAACTTCAATTTCAGATATGAAGACTTTAGAGGCCCCAAAATAGCTCAAAAAGTGGACGAACTGACCTACAATCAATTTATGCACTGTAGATCTCTTTGAGAGCTTTCCAACGATATGCAATAATAGTAAATCGAACACTCGGATCAAAATTTATGGCCCCGCAAAGTTGCCCCTATAAAAAGTGAATTTCATTAAAATTTCTTCCTAGGCCAGAAATCAAATGGTGGGACTTTTGGCGCCAAAACAAAAGAGAAAGTTGAACTTTCTAGAACATTCTAGGGTGATTATTCGGTAAAATAAAAAGGGTTAAGTGGGGGTTGTAGAAGGTGTATCCAATAGTACAAATTGTGGCTCCGAATAACATGTTTTCTTTTCAAAGTCAATTTTGTTGTAATGAATCAAGCCCATGAGGTCGTAGCATGTAAGTTTTGAATCTGTAATTTCATTATTTGAAAATAATTGAAAGTGGGTTTTTTTTTGTCTCACATCTTCTGTGTTGGTATCTATTATTGTGATTTGTGTGGTTTTGAGCGGCTTGGCCCTCATCAAGTCGTATCAGAGTAGGAGTTCATGAGCCTATAATAGAGCGTCGAACGTGAGGTAGTTGCGGCAGGACCTGTGAGTGTGGGTTGAGTTCAAGATGCCTCCAAGACTTTCCCAGCATGGCAGAGGTAGAGACCGAGGGGGTGGAGGAAGAGATCCACCCAAAGATGAAATCAAATCCCTTAGAAGGCAATTAGAAACCTTACAGCAAGAGGTTCGAAGAAGAGGTGTGCAACAAGATAGAGATGACAGTGAAGATGAAACAAAAGAGGAAATGGAAGAGGAAAAGCAGGATCCAATGGATTTTGGAGAAAGAAAATTAATGCGAGTGATCTCAAGCATTGGGAAGAGACCTAAAATGCAGGTTTCAACTTTCAATGGAAGCCTAAATCTTGAAGAATTGATCGATTGGATCAATGACATGGAGGAATTTTTTGAATTTGAGGAGATTGAAGATCCTCACAGTGTGAGGTTTGCAAAGACAAAATTGAAAGGTCATGTCAGTATATGGTGGAAAGAGGTCCAATTAGAAAGAGGAAGACAAGGAAAAGATAAAATTTCCAGATGGGACATAATGGTATCAAAATTGAAGAAACAATTTATTTCAGTCGATTACGAATTGGAGTTGCTCAAGAAGATGTAGAGCTTGAGGCAAGGAAAAAGGATGTTGAAAGAATACATAGAGGAATTTCCCAAGGTCCTAATTCAGAGAGGACATTTGGAGGTGAACAAAGAGAAATTTTATTGTTATATTAGCGGGTTGAAGCCAAACATACAGGAAGAATTGGTAGTAAGAATGACCACCATTGAGGATGTTTATTAGTTTTCTCTAAAGGTTGAAGAATGACTAAACAAAAGGTTTGGGAACAAACAACAAGGTGGAGGCCATGGAGGAAAGACCAGTGGTTGGTCATATGGAGGTCAAAATGAAGAACAAAAGAAGGGTGAAGTCTCCAATAGCAACTAGAACCAAAAAGGAGATAACACCTACCATCCTCATGATTAGAATAATGGAGACCGAAGAGGAAGAGGATGATCTGGATGAGGACTAGGAAGAGGAGGATTTTGTGGAACCTGTTCTCAGTGCAGAAAAGAAGGACATAGAGCTTATGAGTGTCCTCAACATCGAGGGAGGACAAATAAAAGACTTGAGGGTAATGCATGAGTTGCACATGTAGATGAAGATGTTGATTCTTCACATTTTGAGGATGCAGAAAGAGGAGAGATTCTTGTTACTATAAGAGCCTTGTTGAATGAGGAGAAGGAACCAACTCAAAGGAAGAATTTTATTTGCACCAGATGTAAGTGTGAAGGTAAATTTTGCAATGTTATTATTGATGGAGGTAGTACTGATAACCTTGTTTCATAAGAAATGGTTAGTAAGTTGCGGTTGGAGAGAAGAAGGCATTTGAACCCATACCGGATTGCTTGGTTGCAGAAGGACTATAAAGCCTTGGTAAATGAACAATGTATGGTAAAGTTCAAGATTGGAAATTTACATGATGAGTTATTATGTCATATTATGCCTATGGATATTTTTCATATGTTGTTAGGTGTACCATGGCATTTTGATCGGTGAGAAGTACATGATGGACATTCCAACACCTATTCTTTGAAAAAGGATGGGGTTCGTCATAAGTTGAAGCCCTTGAAAGAGGCAGAAGAAAAGGTACGTAGTAATGTAAGAATTTTTTTGGTTGATGGAAGAAAGTTCCTATTAGGTATGAGGCATGAGCATATGTGTTTTGCATTGATCCCTAGAATTGAAAAAGAAGATACTACTGAGGTACCTATAGAGGTTTTAGATTTGTTGAATAAGTTTCAAGCTATTATTTTTGATAATGTACCTAAAGGTTTTCCTCCAGTAAGAAAGACTAGTCATCAGATGGACTTGATTCCTGGAGCCAATTTTCCAGATAAGGTAGCTCATCATATGACTCTAGAAGAGAGTGAAGAGTTGAATAGACAAGTGCAAGAGTTGTTGCAGAAGGGATTGATCAGAGAGATTTTGAGTCCTTGTGCAGTACCTGCAGTACTAGCACCAAAAAAGGATGGGGAATGGAGGATGTGTACAAACTCTAGAGCCATCAACAAGATCACCATCAAGTATAGATTAACCTTGTTGAGAATGAATGACATTATGGATTGTTTGAGTGGAGCTAAGTACTTCATGAAGATAGATTTGAAGAGTGGATATCACCAGATTTGGATTAGAGAAGGATATGAATGGAAAACAACCTTTAAAACCAAGGAGGGTTTGTATGAGTGGTTAGTCATGCATTTTTGGCTAACCAATGCATCAAGCACATTTATGCGGCTTATGAACGAGGTATTGAAAGAATTTTTAGGAAAATTTGTTATTGTTTATTTGGATGATATTTTGATTTTCAATAAAACATTGGAGGAGCACTTGATGCATATCCGAAGAGTTTTTGAGAAAAGAGAGTTGGTGTATCTGAGATTTGTTGTCTCAGTAGAGGGTCTTAAAATGGATCCAGAGAAAGTGAGAGCTATCATTGAATGGCCTACCCCAAGGAACGTTATAGAGGTAAGATCATTTCATGGTCTAGCAAGTTTTTATAGAAATTTTATTAAGAATTTCGGTAGTATTTGTGCACCTCTAACTGAAGCGATGAGAGGGGGTAGAAAATATTTTAAGTTGACTATAGGGGCAGCCAAATATTTTGATATGTTGAAGAAGTTACAGAGCAACCTGTTTTGGCACTTCCATATTTCAATAAGGTCCTTCAGGTAGATTGTGATTCTAGTGGCATTACCATGGGAGTTGTTTTGAGTCAAGAAGGTAAGCATGTTTCCTATTTTAATGAGAAGTTGAACGGTGCTAAGAAGAAATATTTTGTCTATGATCGGGAGTTTTATGCTATAGTTCAGGCTTTGAAGAAATGGAAACACTATCTGTTTCCAAAAGAATTTTTTTTATATACTGATCACCAAGCTTTGCAATATCTCAATAGTCAAGGAAAGTTAAATCAAAGGCACTTAAAGTGGGTTGAGTTTCTGTAGAGTTATACCTTTTTTTTGAAGCACAGGATTGGAAGGTCAAACAACGTTGTAGATGTCTTGATTAGAATGCAAAAAAAATTGATAGAAATGAATATAGAGGTTGTTGGGTTCAATGAACTCAAGAGTTTGTATCCTGAAGATCTAGATTTTGCAAAAGCTTGGAAGGATTGTTTGGAACCTATTACATTAAATAGGACGAGATGGTTGGATTTTTTAATCCAAGATGGGATGTTGTTTATAGGAAGCCAATTGTTCATTCCAAGGAGTTCTATGAGAGAAAATCTAATCAAGGAGAAGCATAGTGGAGGATTGGCTAGATATTTTGGTCGAGATAAGACCATTTCTCTTGTCAGTGAGAATCATTAGTGAACATAGTTACAACAAGATGTGAAGAAGTTTGTACAAAGTTGCAGAGGATGTCAGATGGTGAAAGGAACAAGTTAGAATATTGGATTGTATCAGCCATTACCTGTGCCTGAGAGGCCATGGGAGGATATTAGCATGGATTTTTTTCATGGTTTTCCAAGGACACTGAGAGGGCATGATTCCATATTTGTGATGGTGGATAGATTTTCAAAGATGGCGCATTTCATTCCATGTCATAAGACTAGTGATGTTATTCTTGTCGCAGAGTTGTTTTTCATAGAGGTGGTGAGACTACATGGTCTACCAAAGAGTATAGTTTTAGACAGAGCTACCAAATTTGTTGGTTATTTCTAGAGGACACTATGGAAGAAGTTGAAGACAGATTTGAAGTTTAGTTTTGCACACCATCCACAGACTAATGGACAAATAGAGGTGGTGAATAGGAGTTTGGGTAACCTGTTAAGATGTTTAGTAGGAGATAAGCCTAAGGGATGGGATTTGATTATACCACAAGAAGAATTTACTTATAATAATTCTGTCAATAGGAGCACTAGTAAATCACCATTCCAAATTGTGTATGGGAGTAGTCCAAGAACTGCTTTTGAACTGAGAAAGATGGATAAGGGGGAAAAGAGTAGTGTTGAGGCTAAAGATTTTGTTGAGCACTTGAAGAATTTACATGAAGAGGTGAAGAAACATATCAATAATATGAACTCACAATATAAGGCTCAAGAATATTAGAAAAGGAGGTATAAGGAGTTCCAAGTAGATGAAGTCGTGGTTCATTTGTGAAAGGAAAGGTTTCCAATTAGTACATACAACAAGTTAAAGATGAAGTTTGGACCATGCAAGATCCTGAAGAAGCATGATTCAAGAAATGCTTATGAGGTAGAGTTTTCTAATGGAATAAACATTTCTCCTGTGTTCAAAATTGTTGATTTGATAGAGTATCATGAAGGTGATATAGAGGAGGGGCCAATAAAAGAACAGTAGAAAATTCTAGCACATACTTCAGAGAAGGAAGAGATGGAAGAAATCTTGGATAGTCATGTGGGTAGAAGCACAAGAAACAGGAAATATGCAGAGTACTTGGTGAAATGGAGAGGAAGGCTTGTTGAAGATTCATCATGGTTGTCTGAGGCTAAGGTTTCCATCTAACTCCTAAGAAGTGACAAGGTCACTTTTCAAATTACCCTAGGTGTCTAGTTTAGGAGCATCCAGTGGTGTAGGGAAATCTTGCATCACCCAAAAAAATTGTTTTCTTTATTTTCTTTAGTTGTTTTGAGTCCCATGATGGCACTTAAGGGGTGTAAGACAATCAGGCATTAAAAATAGCAAAAAATGGGCACTTACTATTTTTAGTAAGTCGTCCTAAACAAGCTCGTATGGACCTAAAAATTTACCCCAGGGAGCATAACTAAAAAACATTTCCAGTCGTGAAATAATTACCTCAATACCCTACACGGTTTGGGAGATATTAAAGATTTTGTCCTGAGAAATTTCTCCAATGCAACTTCAATTTTATATATGAAGACTTTAGAGGCCCCGAAATAGCTCAAAAATTTGACAAACCAACCTATGGTGATGCACATGTTATAGATCTCTTTGAGAGCTTTCCAAAGATATGCAATAATAGAAAATCGGACATCCGGATCAAAAGTTATAGCCCCGCGAAGTTGCCCCTCTAAAAAGTGAATTTCATTAAAATTTCTTCCTAGGCCAAAAATCAAATGGCGAGACTTTTGGCGCCAAAACAAAAGGGAAATTTGAACTTTCTAGAACATTATAGGGCAGTTATTGGGTAAAATAAAAAGAGTTAAGTGGGGGTTGTAGAAGGTGGCTCCAATAGTGCAGATTGTGGCTCTGAATAATATATTTTCTTTTCAAAGTTGATTTTTTTGTAATGAATCAAGCCCATGAGGTCGTAGCATGTAAGTTTTGAATCTATAATTTCATTATCTAAAAATAATTGAAAGTGGGTTATTTATTTTTGTCTCGCATCTTCTATGTTGGTATCTATTATTGTGCTTTGTGTGGTTTCGAGCAGCATGGCCCTCATCACATTATAGATCTATTTGAGTGTTAGAACTATATATCTTGTATTCATAATTAGATAATTTGTACTAAAATAACTTGCACAATAGAAGAATATAATAATAAATATGCTACAAATGCCTGATAATAACTAAGAATAACAAGCCACTTCAAGGGGGGAAACCTCTAAATATCTCCAATGAGAACACAATTCATAATATGATATCAATAAAATAAGACTCGCTACCTCCTATATACCTTATTTATGCTTAGGATATCACCTAATCCAACTTAGATAACCATATATAAGCCCTAGAATGACCTAATTAACTAAACAATAATATAATAATAATATTAATATGACCTAGGGGTTGTGGCCCTAGCTCGGTTGGCTAAATATTTCCTATTGCAGGAGGTTGGTCACGAGGTCTAGTCTCCCCCACCCCCATGGTACTGGAGGGCATGTCACGTTAGCGTCACTAGTCACGTTAAAAATTTTACCATGCACATTGCAGTTTATAGGGGGTCGTGCTACTCGATTCCTACAGTCTAAAAAATAAAAAATATTAATATGACTTAAATAAGAGTTAAGATAGCCACAAGATGACTATTCATAACCCGATGTACTCTAATAATAAGGGTGTAGCATGACCCCCTCTTCAAAGAAACATTGTCCTTAATGCTAAGAAAGTTTGGGTGCTTCTAAATGAACTCCTCGTCCTCCCTTGTTCCATTTTCAATTGGTAAATTCTTCCATTGGATGAGTTATTGAGTGAGTGTTTTAGTCCTTATCTTACTTGTGTGTTTTTGAAGAATAAACTCGAGTTCCACTATGATCCTTCCTTCTTCATCGATCTTGGGTAATATTGTCTAAGTAGGGATATTATTTCCAATTACCTTCTTTAAACAAGAAACATGAAAAATTGGATGTATATTTATTATTGATGGCAATTCAAGCTTTTAGGCAACACTACCTATCATTTGTATGATTTGATATGGGCCATAATTTTTTGGAGATAATTTTTTATTCTTTGACCGTTTCTTCGTTGGAATTTGCTTGTAAGGTTGCAATCTTGAGAAAACCCAATCTCCAACTTCCAAACTTCTTTCACTATGGTGTTGGTCTACTTTCTACTTCATTTGATTTTTATGTCATGGATAGATTCTCTTTAAATCTTGAAATTACTTGTTGTTGATGAGGCATGTGTTCCTCCACAACATAAACTCTTGGTGACACCTTCAATGATGATGTGAGGGAAGGGGGTGATATCCATCCAATATCATAAATGGAGACAATTTTATGAACTATGAAAGGAAGTTTTATACCACCTTTTTACTAGTGGTAGTTAATCTACCCATTGAGATTGTTTATTTGAAGTGAAAGAATGTAGATATTCTTCTAAATGCTTATTAACAACCTTTTTTTTCCCATCAGATTGAGGATGGTATGAAGAACTATAAGCCAATTGAGTACCCAAACATGAGAATAAATCTATCCAAAAGTTGTACTAGTAAAGATAGCATCATAGTCACTAACAATAACCTTAGGTATATTATGTAGTTTTTGAATATTCTTTAAAAAATATTTTTCCACTATACTTTTTGTAAAAGGATGTGATAATGCAATTAAATGTGCATATTTAGTGGGGAAATCCATTACTCCCATGATGACATTCTTACCATTAGATCTCAGAAGACCTGGGATGAATTCTATGGAGACCTCTTCCCAATGTTGTGTTAGACACACAAGACAACTGAGAGAAGGGGTGAATTAGTTGTGTGTTAAAACATTCAAACCCTCATTAAGTATTAGCATGAAAGTAAATAAATGAGACAAAAACACATCCACAATCATTCACAATAGAACACCATTTTTTTATGTGGAAAACCCTATAAGGGAAAAACCACAATGAGGATTAACTCACTATATGAAAACCAAAACCGATTACAAGAGTTTCACTGCATAGGGCCCACTACCCAAGAATATCGCTTCTTCTAGATTACAAAGAAATAGTTACAAGGAGGTTCACTAACTCAAAGCAATTGGAGAAACCACCACAATGTCTATTTACCATCCACAACCTTCAGCTCACTGACTCCAACAACTTTTGGAACAGTAAACTGTAGACACCTTTTTCTTACTACTTCTAGTAGTATTAGGAATTCTTGCTCATACTCAAATCTCAACACATGATCACAAATGTATCATTCCAAACCTCACACATATCCAATCTTTTGACCTTGCATGTATACCTTCCATAACCTTGAATAACCTTCTCTAGGTCAGATCTAGTGAAACGCATGCACCTCAAACATGTAACCACCAAATAGGTCATAACCAAACACCTCCATGGTGAAAATAAGTGAGGGTGGATCACATACAAAGTTAATTAGCACCCAAATATAAATTGACATGCTACACCAGGCTTCCACAAACCATGAAGCTCGTCCATAAACAGCGCTAACATACCAAGTCAGTATTAACACTATCAAGCAACCAAATTCACACTTCACCAAGACTTAAAACATCTTGTGGACCATGTAGTGATGTTACACAACACCCTAGAATATTCCAACATAAACATAATATTCAAAAACAATAGCATAAACACATGAAACTAAGAATACTATCATCTTGTGCAACCAATCAAACTACCACCGAGATACAACTCATGAACCAAGCTTACAGAACAGTTGGCACTAAAAAAACTAAGGGAAGGTAGGTGTAGGAAATATTATCACATTCCCAAATTTGCAAGACAAGAAACTTCAGTGCAAAGAAATGTGGAGCAATTTCATTTCTCCTAGATATCCCTCTTCACAAGCCAGAGATAGTCCAACACACTGTCAAGCATATCTTCTACTATTGCATGATCCAAAACCTGAAACTCTAGATATAACACCTTCAACAAACTTTGATCATCAATTTCAAATTGCACAAGCACATCTTCAAGAATGAATAAATGTGGAGTAAAATACAAAACACTTCCTAGCCACCTTGTACCATCTTTATGCAAACTTTCTCAAAAGAACTTGGAAACCAAGTAACCCTATTGCATCTACAACACTTGCTCAACACCATACACACCTTCTCAACATATTCTTACCAGAGGTTGACATCAATGACAACACTAATGATAACATAGTGCAACAATCTCCCCCTTTGTCATTGATGACAACATCCACTAAAAACCCATCGACAACAAAAGAAACTTTGTATCTCCAATACTCAAATAGCTCTCCCTCTTACTTGAGCATTTCTTTCCCTATGTTTTTTAGACTTCTCTCTCCCCCTTTTACATCAATGGAAAAGGGTAACACCTGCACACTTCACTTCAGGCACAATATGTGCTCCCCCTGACTACACTAGCCAAAAAGACCACTACTTGCTCCCCTAATAGGTATCCTTCATCAGTCTAAGACAAAGAATATATCTTGAATTTCTCCCCTAGATAGATGCATAATTGTATGCATCTTGGTGAAAGCAGGGGAAATAACCCCTAGCTTATGTCTAAGATACTCAAAAGTATCTTTTGGAAGAGCCTTTGTGAAAATGTTTGCTATTTGATCCTTTGTGGGTACATACTCCAACTTTACTTCCTTCTCAGCAACTTTCTCTCTTAGAAAGTGATACTAGATATAGATTTTTTTTTCTTGAATGCATTACAAGATTTTTGAAATTTTGATAGCACTTTTATCATCACACAAGATGGAAATAGGTTCATCATATGATATTTTGATATCCTTCAGTGTTTGCTTCATCCATAACACATGTGTACAAAAAGATGTTGCAGAAATGTATTTTTCCTCTATAGTAGATAATGACACTGAATCCTACTCCTTATTTATCCAAGAAACTAGTCTGTTTTTGAGGAAGAAATAACCTCCACTTGTACTTCTTTTGTCTTCTATAAAACCTACCCAATTTGCATCTGTATAAGCACTCAAAGAGAAGTTAGTGTCCTTAGAATACCATAGACCATAGTCCAGAGTTCCCTTCAAATATTTGAATATACTTTTGACTACTACCACATGTGACTCTCTAGGATCTTCTTGAAATCTTTCCACAAGACATATTGCATGCATAATATCATGTCTAGTTGTAGTTAGATATAGCAATCCACCAATCATGGATCTATTCTTAGTATGATTTGTCTTAGTAGATTCATTATTTTTACTTAGTTTACAACCAGTAACCATGGGAGTGCATACCGGTTTATAATTCTCCATCCCAAACTTCTTTAACATTTCCTTTACATATTTTTATTGTGAAATTAATATACCTTTTTTTCATTGACTAATTTGTAGCCCAAGGAAGAAATTCATCTCCCCAAGTATTGACATTTCTAACTCATTTTGTATCTGCTTTGAATTCTTACACATGGTCTCATTTTGTCCAAATATTATATCATCAACATACACAACCACAAATAGGATTTGATCTTTCTCAACTTTGAATTAAAGGTTGTTTTTTGTGATACCCTTTTTGAATCCTTGTTGTAGTAAGTATCTATCTAATCTTGCATACCATGCTCTAGAAGCCTACTTGAGACCATATAATGCCTTCTTCAACCTGCAGGCCATATCAGGATCTTCTAATAACAGAAAACATCCTAGTTGTTCAATGTACACTTTTTCCTCTAACTCACCATTCAAAAAAATAGACTTAACATCCATCTGATATACCCTGAAGTTTTGATTGTGTCACAAAAGCAAAAAATGTCTTAATAGCCTCCATTCTTGCTACTAGACCAAAATTCTCCTCAAAATCTATTCCTTCCACTTGTGAGTAGCCATTACACACAATCCTATCCTTATTTTTGATAGCTTCTCCATCCTCATTCAGCTTGTTCCTAAAAACCCATTTAGTTCCTATCACATTCTTGTTTGTTGGTCTTAGGACCAGTTCTCATGTATGATTCCTCTCAATCTGCATCAATTCTTTTTCCATAGCATTGATCCAATTTTCATCCCTACATGCTTCACCAACTATTTTAGGTTCTATTTTAGAAAGTAAGCAAAAATTTACCATACCATCTTTTCTTCTTGTCAGAACACCTTTGCTCTTATCTCCAATTATTTGATCCTCAGAATGATTTTTCTGCACATACTTAGGAGTTGTAGGGTTCTTTTTTGGATCTTCTGCCTCTTCCACCAGCATCTCTTTCCTTCGTCTTCTTATTTTTCTTCTTCTTTGCAAAGGGCTTGATCAAATTCATATCCTTCTATCAACACTGAGCTCTAATGTGATTCTTTATCCACTTTGGCACTTGCACTTTCAATTATCTTCTTTAGTCTCTTGTTGTAGCACCTATATGTATTTCTCTTTGTAGAGTATCCAAGAAACATTCCTTCATCTAATCTTGCATCAAACTTTCCTAAGTTTTCTTCATCCCTTATAATATAATATTTACTTCCAAACACTTTGAGATATTTCACTAATAAATAGAAATTTTTCCATACCATAGCTCATAGGGGGTCTTTGAATGTTCACTCTTTCTTTTCCTTTGTTGAGAATGTAAATTGTGGTATGAATAGATTCTCTCCAACAAACATCTGGTAGATTAGCTTCCTTCAACATGGTTCTTGCTGCCTCCTGAACTATCATGTTCTTCCTTTCCACAACCCCATTATGCTGTGGAGTCCTAGGAGTTAATAAATGTCTCTTTATCCCATGATCTTCACAAAAATTGTTAAACTCATTTCAGGTGAACTCACCACCTCTGTTAGAAATTAAGCACTTTATTTTTAAATCCTTTTCATTCTCAACCATAAATTTAAATGCTTTAAATTTATCTAGAGATTTTTATTTTTCTTTGACAAAGGTCACCCAAGTCATTCTAGATTAATCGTCTATTAACAACATAAAATACCTGTCACCTTGAGGGCTTCTTTTTCTGGTAGGTCTGTATAGGTCTATATGCACCAACTCTAAAGGTCTTGTAGTAGAATATTCCTTATTTTTAAACCTATTCCTTATCTATTTTCCAAACTGACACTCTTCTGCAAATTGCATTGATAGGCTTTATAATTCTTGGCAAGTCTCTCATAGCATGAGTAGAGCTAATCTTTACTAGGCTATCAAAATTGATATGAACCATTCTTCTATGCCATGGCCAACTTTCATTGATTTGAGTCATAAATCACTTACCACTAGCACCTTTGAGCTGATAAACATTTCCTTCTGTCCTTGTTCCTACTACAAATAATATTTTGGATCTTCCTTTTCTAATTTCACAACCATCATCCTGAAACACCAAATTGTATCCTTTGCTACACATTTGTTCTACACTGAGAAGATTATGTCGGAGACCCTTGACATAAAGAACATCATTTGTCTTATGCTTTCCATCAAAAGTAATTGAAGATTTTTCACATATCTTGGCAGATGTTTCATCACCAAACCTAACACAACCACCATTATATTTCTTAAGGTTAAAAAACTTACTCTTATCACCTATCATGTGATTTGAGCATTTGTATTCAATTATCTAGTAGTTTCTCTCATTTTTGCATGAAAGGCAATCAACATAGTTTCTTCAATATTGTGACCTATTTTGAAGTAATTTCCTTCACACTTCTCTCAAGTTCGGTAGAATTAGTTCCAACATTCAAAGCCATGAACAAGTCTTCATCACTTTCATTATCTAGGTAGTCTGATTCCTCATCATCACTATCTACTTTAACATAATAACCCTTCTTGAAGGATTTACCTTTATGATCTTTATGTTTTTCATTTCAAACTTTATATGGACATTTTGAAGCATAGTGACCTATCTTTCCACAATTGAAACACTTGAAAGGTAACTTACCTCTATACTTGCTAGTGCCCCTTTTCAATATTCTTACAAAATTAGCTTCCACTTCATCAAAATCATCTAGATTAGATTCATCATTCCTCTCTTTCTTGCTAACTTTAAAATAATTTTCTTTCCTTGAAGCATCTTTGTCAAACTCTCTTAATTAAAAAGTAGTTAAAGAACCAAAAAATTGATCTCTAGTGGATTGATCTAGATTTTGAGCCTCCTCAATAGCAAAAACTTTAGCACTATATTTAAGAAGAGTTCTCAATACCTTTACACAACTTCATTTTCCTCTAGCTTTCCACCAATATCATTGATGGAATTGACAATTTCATCCACCCTATGCATGTACCATGCAATATCTTCATCCTCTAACATCCTTGGGGTTTCAAAATTATCCTCTAAAATTATGCATCTTTACTTTCTTGACCTTATCATCTCCCTCATAAATTCTTTTTTAACTTCTCCCAGACCTCTTTGGTAGTTTTTTAGCTTATCATCTTCACAAGTTATGAATTTGAAAGCCCACTCAAAATAGCATTCCTTTCTTTTCCATTGTTCTCATACTCCTTGATTTCATCTTCACTTTTCAGAGGAGTATTAGGCATAGTATATCCATTTTCTATTGATTTCCATATGCCAAACCCTAATGTGATGAGAAAGGCTTCAATCTTGTCTTTCCAGAAGGCATAATTTTTTCCATCGAACATAGGGGCTTTGACACCATTCATGTGTTCCATATGGATCTACCTCAAGTGGTTAAGCTTCTTCCAAGGAACCTCGACTCTAATACCAATTGTTAGACACACAAGACAACTAAGAGGGGGAGTGAATCAGTTATGCATTAAAACCTTCAAAACCTCATTAAGTATTAGCATGAAAGTAAACAAATGAAATAGAAACACATCCATAATCATTCATAATAGAACACCAGATTATTACGTGCAAAACCATATAAGGTAAAAACCATGATGAGGATTAACTCACTATATGAAAACAAAAATTGATTACAAGAGGATCATTGCCTAGGACTCACTATCTACAAAGAGAAAGGCTCGCTATCAAGGGCTCACTACCCAGAAAGATCACTTCTTTTGAATTACATAGAAATAGTTACAAGGAGGTTCACTAAATCAAAGCAACTAGAGAAACCACCACAATGTCTCTTTACCATCTGTAACTTCAGCTCACTGCCTCCAACAAATTCTAGCACACTAAACTATAGACACACCTTCTACTCACTACTTCTAATAGTCTTGGGCATTCTTGCTCACACTCAGATCTCAACACATGATCACACATGCATCATTCCACACCTCACACATCTCCAAACATTTTACCTTGCATGTATACCTTTTTCAACCTCGAATAACCTTCTCTAGGTCAGCTCCAGTGAAACATATGCACCTCAAACGTGCAACCACCAAATAGGTCAGCGCCAGACACCTTCGTGGTGGAAAGAAGTGAGGGTGGACCACATCAAGGGTTAACCAAGACAATAATCTACATTGACATGCTACACTAGGCTTCCACAAACCACGAAGACCATCTATAAATAGCACTAACATACCAAGTCAACATTAACACTATCAAGAAACCAAATTCACACTTCACCAAGACTTAAAAAATCTTGTAAACTATGTAGCAACATTACACAAAACCATAGAATATTCCAAAATCAACAAAATATTCAAAAAAACTAGTGCAAACACATGAAACTAAGAATACTATCATCTTGTATAACCAGTCAAACTGCCAACAAGATACAACTCATGAACCAGGCTCGCAGAATAGTTGAACACTAAAAAATCCAAGGGAAGGTAGGTACAGGAAATATTAGCACGTTCCCAAATCTGCAAGACAAGAAACTTCAATGCAGAGAAATGTGGAGAAATTTTATTTCTCCTATGTGACCCCCTTCACAAGCCAAAGACAATCCAACACACTATCATACATATCTTCTATTGTCACATGATCCAGAAATTGAAACTCTAGATATAACACCTTCAAAGACCTTTGATCATTACTTTCAAACCACACAAGAAAATCTTCAAGAATGAAAAAATACAAAACATTTCCCAGTCACCTTGTACCATCTTTGTGCAAATTTTCTCAAAAGCACTTGGAAACCAAGTAACCATGTTGCATTTACAACACCTGCTCAACACTGTACACACCTTCTCAACATATTTGTATCAGAGGTTGATATCAATTACAACACTAATGAAAACATAGTGCAACACATTAGTTGGGAACAAGCAAAGGTTACAAGAGACCAAATGTCTTAATTGTCTCCCCTTTATTTCTTTGGAAAACCAAATAGTCTTCCTTAAACTTTTGAACATACCCTTTTATCCCTTTCCAAAAGATTTTTTTCTTAATCAAATGATTTCTTTAAAATCCTAAATGACCACCAATTAGATACTCATGAATCTCTATGAGAATATTTTGTTTGAGAGAGGAATTCTTGCAAAGATACAACCACTCTTTATACCGCAAACTATCTCCCTTCCAACAAAACTTATCTAAACTACTAGGGTCACTCAGTAATTGTTGAATGAGATTACTTGTAGTAACATCATTCAACCACTTTTCTTTGGCTTCTACTACCCAATATTTTTGTAATATTGATATGCCACATAATAAAGATTCATCCTTCACATCCTTCCTTGAGAGTGCATCTACCATAATATTTTCCTTCTCTTTCTTATATACAATCTCAAAATCATATCCCAACATCTTAGTGACCTATTTATGTTTCTCTTCAAAAGATAATATTTGTTCCAAAAAATATTTTAGGCTATCATGATCTATCTTAAACTTGAAGTTTCTACCCATTAGATAAGGCCTCTATTGTTTTATTTCATGAAGAATAGCTAGCATTTCCTTGTCATAAATAGGTTTGAGTTTATTCTTACCCTTTAATTGATGACTCTTCAAAGCAATGGGTTGACCCTTATGCATGAGAACTGCTCCTATACCATTTCCTAAAACATCACATTCCACAATAAAATCCTTGGTGAAATTGGGAGTGGAAAGCATTGGAGTTGTACACATAACCTCCTTCAACATTTCAAATATTGCATTAGCGAATTCATTCTATTGAAAATAATCCTTCTTCAGTAAAGTTGTGAGGGTGTTACATACTCAACTTTCAAAACTAGATATACTGAAGGAATTAAATAGATAAAAATTATTCAGATGCTAAAAGGGTAAGTGCACCAAGATGGTTCCCAAAAAGAGGGCTTAAGTGGCCACTTTTTTTTTGAAATCAGGAAATACTGACCTTGGATGTGAAATTGAGGATAGTTACACTCAAAATTTTGAGATGGAACAAAACAAGGAGTGAAGTGCTCAGTCTACTTTCTAAAATACTAATTTATTTTGAAAATGGTTGAGATTAAGGGTTCAAAGAGGGACGTACACAAATTGGTGTTGTTTTTTGTCAGAAAAACATAACATAGCAACTCTTATATGACCCTAGCATGGTGAACTTTTTTGTGGTATTTTTAAAATCACTATGGTTAGAAGTTAGCTAATAGTATCTAGTTAATGCATGATTTTCTAATAATTTTTTAATGAATATTTGATTTTTACTAATTTTCTAGTGGGCACTTCTGAAAAGAGTAGAATTTTGGCGTGCTCCCCACAAAATTTTGGAAAGTAGTGATTTTTTAAAAAAAAATTGAAGATGGAGTCTAGTTTCTAAAAATGTAATTTATTTGAAATTTTGATGAATGGTTATTTATAACGAAAAAATACCAAACACTACTTTTGACAAAAAGACATACAAACAAAACAGAGTATGGATAAAGGCTTGTTGTCAAGGGTAGAAAAAAAATTACACATTGTTGGATAGCTAAAGAAGACCTAACATTACCCATGTGTTCGATTTTGTCGATATTGAACCACATGCAATCCTGATGGTGAGCACAGACCCGATTATGTGAAATATTGTAGAAATTGCAAAAAAACATCTCTGGTCATTGGGAATGCCCTCCAAGCCTTTGGGTTGGTATTCCAAGGAAAATACCAATCCTAAGGCTTGAGGATTTCTAAACAAGATATTGTATGTTTGTATGTACATGTATGTTGGTGTGTCATGTATGTATGTATGTGTGTATGTGTATAAGTGCTCCCGGTGCATGTACTTATATTGTATGGATGTAGGATTGTATGTATATATGTATTATGCTTGTATGTATTTATGTATGTCTTTAGAGGGAGGGAGAATTTTTATTTTTTTTATTCGAGGAGAATTTTAGAGAGAGAGAGTTTTCTAGGTGAGGTTGGGATGGGAAGAGGGAGAGAGAGTCTGGAGAGAGGGAGAGGGGGTGGAAGTGAGATTTTAAGAGAGGGAGTGGGAAAGAAGGGGTTGGAGTGAGGGGGACTTAGCAAGGTAGGGTGAGAGGGAGAGACTTGAGAGATAGGTAGGGAGAGGGAGTGTGAGAGAGAGGGAGTTTGAGTGAGACACTTGAGAGAGGGAGAGGGTGTGGGAGGGAGTTCAACCTAAGAGAGGTAGAGAAAGAGGGGGTGGAGTGAGAGGGACTTATCTAGGTAGGGTGGGAGGGATAGATAGAGGGAAGAAAGAGGAGAGAGAGAGAGAGAGAGAGAGAGAGAGGGGGTGGGACGGAGAGACCTGAGAGAGGGGGAGAGAGAGAGTCTGGAGAGAGCGAGAGGGGGTGGAAGTGATAGTTTAAGATAGAGGGAGTGGGAGATAAGGCGTTGGAGTGAGAGGGACTTAGCTAGGTAGGGTGGGAGGGATAGAGGGAGGGAGAGAGAGAGGGGGGTAGGAGAGAGAGAATTGAGAGAGTGTGGGAGAGGGTGGGAGAGAGTTGGAGAGAGTGGGAGAGATGGTGG
>VDFB02193867.1:107665770-107677409 GCA_007258455.2 Sequoia sempervirens | reverse complement strand
AGGTAATTTGACACCTTGTTTAGCTAGCATTGGGAGGTATAGGTGTGTGGTTCATGGATAGCTTGTATAGGTGTGATAGGATCTTGACATGGGGATGATGGGGTGTTTTGATCTTGACTTGGAGAAGGATCACAGGGTGTAGGAGATGGGCTATCTTTCTCTTTATTAGGCATGGAATCATCATGAAGTGGTATGTAAGGCATATCTTGATCTTGATGAGGAAAGGAATCATGAGATTTTTTGGAAAGCATATCTTGATCATCAGATGGTAGGACATCATTAGATAGGATGGAAGAACTATCATGCTCTTGGGATACAATGAAATCATGAGATGGTATGGATTCATTAGATGTGGTGGAAGGAGGACTTGGAAGAATAATTTTCTCTTGAGATGGAAAGGAATCATTGTGGATGAAAAGTGAAAGGAGGGGATCATCATAGAATTCTTGAGAGATGGGGTCTTGGTAAAAGATTGGAAGAACTTGTGGAATTTTGATATCATCAGATGAAGTGGGAAGAATTCTTTGATCTTGATGTGTAAAGGAGTCTATGCTAGCATGGTTTGGACTAAGAGATTGACATGAATCATTGGATGTAGAAGATATGATAGAAGAAGGTGGTTGGATGGAATCGTTAAATTGGGTGAAAGAATCATGAGGTATATTTTGACTTATGGGAGATGAAGACAAATGCATGACATGGTAAGATTGTTCAATATCCTTTGTGTTTGAAGACTTTGATTTGGGTTTCTCATTTAAATTTTCAAGAATTGAAAGAAATTGAACTTAGATGATGTAGTTGTTGGTGGAGAAGGTTTCATGTCCATATTTTTGTAAGATGAATAAGAATAGATGTCTAACAACAAATATCTTTCTGTGGTTGTTTCCCTTTGCATATCCAAAATTTGTTGTTGAAGGTTTTTCATTTGATGAGCTAAAGCATTCAATTGATCCTCATCTATTTCAGGTTGATTAAATTTGTGAAGGGGGTATTCTTCAGTCTCAACCATGATAGTTTTTATTTTCTGGTTCAAACAGACAAACAAATGGTGAATTTAACTCTCTGGTTTGATGTTAACTAGATGCGCTAAAATAGAGCCTAGATGCACTAAAAGACCACATAGATGCACTAAAATAGAGGATGAATGCACCAAAAGATTGCATGCATGCACTACAAGACATACCAGATGCACTAAAAGACTACACGTATGCACCACTAAATAGACTGGATGTGCTGGAAAATGTACCAAATGCGCTAAAACAACAAATGAATGTGCTAAAAGACTACATGTATGTGCTGGAACAAATGGTGAATGCGCTAGTAAATTGACTCAATGTATTGAATGATGACTCAGATGCACTAGAAAATAGACTATATGCGTCAAAAAAATCTAGGGATGCGCTAGAATTTCCCTAAATATGTGATTTTGACTGGTATTCTAGAAATGAATGCACTAAAACAAGGTATGGATGTGCTAAAATAGAGAATGAATGTGCTAAACTAGAAGCTTTCAGTGTTTTTGATAGTCTATTTGGTTGTTTTGCTTCAAATCTGAGTGTTTCCAAAGTGTAATTTGTTGAACAATGGATTTTTCTTGGTTTCCACTTTGCAAACTATGGGAATTGGGCGTTTAAATGGATGATTTTCTTGAATTATGACCTCAAACACAACAACAAGTTTTCAAACAATTGTTTCCACCTAGGAACTAAACATTGAGTGTGTATTCAAGAATCTGGTTCGATTCCTTCGATTTCCATAGGTATAACACAAGAGAAGACAATACAAGCACTTTTCTATTCTCAAGGGTCACTTAAAATACCACAACCCACATTTTAAAACCATGTTAGCTCACACAACCTTGTCACCCCCTAGAGGGCACCCATTTTTTTCCTTTCTCAGGTCTTAACCAAAGCTGAATCCTCCGCTTTTGGCTAGTAATCCTTGATGGTTATATGGTGAGTATCTTGGGGGCAGATTCTTCCCTCCGCTTACACTATGATAAAGAAAGTGTTCAGAGTCTACCTTGGTTGGCTTCTACACTATGGTTCATAATAAGGGTTTTCGTTCGGTGTGGAAAATGATAAACTCCCTCAGGAGACCTCTCAACCTTTAGAACAAAGGCTTTAGGGATGGTTATCTTGCACACTACCATCAAATTGTGGACTTTCCTCGAATTCTCTTTTGATTATAGTGGGTTGGAAAACTTGGCTTTAGTTGTTCCCACTTAGGTCGTTCCCATAGGGTGAGTACTTTTTCCCACTATGATAGGCCTTCTAAAGGTGTTAATAAAGCATAAAGTAGTGAGTTTGGCATTCTGGTGAGCCAATTAAGGGGAGAGCATAGGCCTATCACTTTCAATCATAGTAGACAAGGGGTTCAATTAACCTTTTAATTAAGCTAGATGCCTATCTTAATCAAAAGAAAGAAATAATATTTCCAGCCCCTGCAAACACCATTAGCAGTTTCAACAAATGTCTTTGACAAGTGTATTTTGTACAATGGATATCAAATGCTTTTTCTTTCACTTAAATGCTCCATTTTCCTCTTAAAACGTGCAATAAATGCTCAAAATGTTAGATGAGATCAAGAAATAAGAAGATATAAGGGTTAGATGAATGATTAACCATAAAAACCTTAAAACTTAGATGAAGTTACAATGTGATTTGACTTTAGGTATAAAATTGAAAATTTTAACTCTACAAAATTGAGAAAAACCTACACCATTGCATAGCTTATGAAATTATACCCCATTTAAATAAAAATCTTCAAAAATAATTTCCTATATGACCAAGATACAACCATTTTACTTGACTTATAAAAAGCTTAAACAATGACCTAATCCACTAAAAAGAACTTTTGTATGCTTAAAAGACTTCATAATGGATGCACTCAAAACAATCCCTAGGATGCACCAAAAAGAACTTTGGTGGCTACTTAAAAGACTTTAAGTGGATGTGCTAAACAAGACTTAGATGCGCCAAAACATCGTATGTGCTTAAAAGAAGTGTCAGATGCACTAAAACAATCATTAGATGTGCTAAAACAACATCAGATGCACTAAAAGAAGTGTCAGATGTGCTAAGAGACTCCTTGAATGCACCAAAGTATGACATAGATGGGCCGAAAGATGTTATGGATGTGCCGTAACAGTCATCGGATGCACTAAAATACTTTTTGAATGTGTCATAACAGTCATCGAATGCACTAAAAGACTTTTCGTATGTGCCAAAAGAACTCACGGTTGTGCTAAAAGAAGTTCACGTCTAGAATCTATGAAATAAATTTTTGAGAAAATGTTAAAAATGGGGCTAGGCCCCATGGTGGGCACCATTTTATGTGTGTGTGAATTTGTGGGAGAGTTAGTAAATCAACACAAACATCAATGAGATGCATTATATTAAAGATTTGAATCAAAGAACTAATCTATTTGCAAATAAACCAAATCTCTAAAAACATTCCATTGTTCTCTATTCTCAAGGATTTATTAAATCATATTGGCTCTTAGATTTTATGTGTGCACTATGATTGTTAAAATGACAAATTGAGAAATGAGATGCTGTATAATGCAAGAAATCTAAGTTCCTACATGAAGTATAAACTATGTGATAAAAGCCATGATGCTATGATAATGGAGATATTGACAAATGGATAATGATGCTAGATTATGTGATACAAATGATGCATAAAAAGCTAATATGATTCTACATATGCTCAAATATTAACCATTGATATGATAAACTAAAATGCAATTACAAACTAAGACATGATTCTAAGTTAGAATAGTAAAACAATGCAACTTGCTAAATGCTAAATGATCAAATTCTAAATGCTCCAATGCTCCAAAGCTATTCCTGCACAATAAGTTTGCTAAAAGATATGCTGATAAATGATGTAGCAAAGGATTGTATTTATAGGATTTTCAAGGCATCTTGTGATGTGGCAGCAATCAACAGTGGAGATTCAAACATGAGAGATGAACGGTGGAGATGGAAGAATCTTGGAGGATGTTCCCTTGACCAAAGGCAACATGCCAAATGGATGAAGGAATAAAGTGTGTGAGAAATAAGCCATGTGTTAAATTTTTTTTGAAGATAAATGTAATTTAAATATTAGTCATATTTAATTACATGTGACATTTGATGACATGGCCAAAAAGTGCTATAGACATGTGACTAATTTTGGAATTTGAAATTATTCAAAATTTAGTGAGGAGATATTTAATTAAATAAAAACAAACTATAATCATTTGTTTATTTAATTAAATTTAGAAGAATGTGGTTTAGGGTGAAGAATTTAGAAAAGGGTGAACTATATAAATAAATTGAGAATTTATTTATAAGTAGATGAAATAAAGGGATTATTAATTAAATAACTAGTATTTAATTAATTAACTATCTTGACCGATTTTAGGTGTATATAGTTTTAACTTGTGATCGTCATAAGTGTAATCATAAGTTTGACATAATACTTTGAACTCAAACAAGAATTGGTCAGGGTCCTCCAAAGTTTTCCCATGAAATGTAGGTAAAGCAAAGGGTAAAATATTCTTCATAGGTGGTTCATTAGCTTTCCTATTAATAGCAATAGGGAAAGATAATGTTTAGTTAGGAACCTCTTCTTCCCTTTCATGCATTTCTCCTTCTCCTTTGTCTTCCATTTTTTCTATGTGGTTGGAGACTTTTCAAGTAGACGATGATGAACTCATACTGTGTACTTGAGATCCTGCAAGAGAAGGTATTATATCTCTTCTTATGAATCTTCCAAACTAATCTCTTTGCCTATTCATCAACTAACAAAGAGATTCTTACTAACACTTAAGGCTGAAATTTTATTTTTAAGGCCAGATCACTCCCTAGCAATGGTGTCGAAAATGATGGATAGGGGTTGTTGCTGTCATAATTCCCTAATCATTTAATCTTTAATTGTCAACCCGAGGGTGTCTAAAGCTATATGTGGTAAGAGTTGGATTGGTTTTTGGAGGGGTTTGTTGTTTGGTCTGATTTGTTAGGAGTGGTTCGGAGTTGTTCCTTCCTTATCAGCAGTGGCTCTACACTATTCTTTTAACTTCTTTCTTACTTAAATTATTCTAAAGGTTCAAAATGAATTATTTCAGAACAAAAAATGTGTAGAGATAGGCCATATTCCAAGCTGAATCAGATCATGAGGAATGGATGATTAGACTTAATCTAACTTGCAGGAAAATGAGAATCTAACATTTACTTGAATTCAAAATCTAATTAATCAACATAATTGAAATCTAATTCAAAAGAAAACTACTCCATTCCTCATTCATCTAATTTTACAAGTAATAATTCCTGCTCCATACATATCCCATTGAGAACATAACCATTTATCAATGATAAACTAACTATTTTATTTGCAATCTAATTAACTGGAAAGTGAACTAAATTAAAGCAGAAAGGAGTCTAATTAATTAACATAGTAATTGAAACAAAGGTTTCAATAATGCAAATTTAGATTTAAGATTTATTCTAACTTTAAACTGATGAAGCAATTCCAACTTAGAACAAGAATGAAGATGAAATATTTAACTAACAGGATCGCCTTCCTTTTAGAAGAGCGAGCCTTGCTTTGCCTCTAGAGGGATATTAACAACAAAAATTATCAACATCTTCTTTTATTCCATCAAATTTTCCCAAATAGGGACGAAGTACAAAATATTCAATGAAGAACTAAGAATGTAATTTACTAAAAATAAAAAACTAATACAATCTACTGCCTAACTAATTTGAGACTAGATATATATCCTTTCTTATTTGAAAAGTGGGGAAAAGTGGGAAATCAAACTAATCTCTAGATTATTAAAGAAATTCTGGAGTGCAGGGAGTACAATCATGAAAGTTTCATTATAACTTTAGCTGATGCCAAACAAAACTATAGAGGTGGAACCCTGATTGTTGTTTAGTTGACAGGTATCTTGGTCAAAGCTTGCTGAGTCATGACAGGTTAGCCGCCAATCTCATTTGAATGAAAAACGGTCAGCACTTCATCTAATCAATAAATGCTCTTCTAGTCATGAGTTAAATACACATAATAATTAAACAATCACAACATTAAATGCCATTTAATCATTTATTCAAAGGAAATAAGCATTTATATAAAAGTATTCAAATTCTAAGTCTTTATGCATAATCAAGTTCATAAATGAAGTATATAAAAGATAATATCATCAGTTTCCAGCCAAATATAAATGATTAATTATCAAAATTATAAAATATATGAGGTCTCTGTAAGCCCTCATTAGTATTTCACTTAAAAATCTCATAGCTACATAAAAATAGTGCAAGTGTTTAAAGAATTTAACCATTCACCAATGAGATAGCTTCAAAATGCACCTAAAAAATGGTGCAACAAATTGATTATTTCATTAGGATGATTTTTTTTTGTCATGCAAGATTTGTGATTAAGTATGACCTTGATTTTGCTTTAGCACTAAAAACCTCTAGAATATGCACAAGTCTTTATTAAAAATAAACAAAAAACATGAAATAGAAGTTAAATTGGTGATATTCCAATTCAAGCTCTATCATATCAACAATTTCTAATCGTAACTAAAATATAACTCATTACCTTTTATAGAACTAAGGAATAGGTTTGTTACAAAATCACACATGGTGAGAAAGAAATAAGTGAATTAGAATTAGACACATGACAATAAAAATATATTTTTCACATGGGCTGTTAGTTGCTAATCGGAAGAATTGGTCAAAATCATCTCCCATTGACTTATCTACTATTGAATATTCACTAACACTTCAAAATTCTAGATAGTATTCATGTATCCTTTTGGTAGACAAAACCTTGGTAGCAATCCTTTGATTCAGGTTTCAATACCATGAATTTGGTTGAATCTTTACCTTTATATCTTTATCTTTTGTCCTTTATGTCATCTATGCTAAAAATTGATCCTATTCCAACATGCTCTAAAATACCTACAACTTACTATATGAGTTCCTACATTAGATTATTAGCCCACATATGAATTTGGAACCAAATCTTTACCTTCCTATGTGCTTCTTCTAGCATCCCTTAGGATTTCTACATCTCTTGATAAATCACTCTCCACATCTATATCCAGAACAATTTTTATCAACATCATCTTACTCAAGATTCTTTCATATCAACCTTAAAAACATACAAATTCATTTTCTATTGGGATTAATACCATAATAAAAAATAACACCAATCGAATAATCCTCACATTTAAATTTACAATTTGTTACAATTTGGGCCTCTAAATCACATTTTAATCTACTTTAAAGCTCTTACGAGACCCTTTTTAGGGGCTTCAATCATTATCAGAATTTTGGATATTCTTACCAAATATAGAATTTGAATGATGTCTAGTATTGAGTTTTACAACAAGAAATTTACCTGCAGAGTTGGTTTTATTTACTTTATACATATCATTATCCAAGTATAAGTTATCAAGTTTGTTAATCATCATTATTTGTTACTTATGCCTTAATTAAGACTAGCTTTATGAATAAAATCGTCCTTCTACATCAAAATCTAGATTAAGAACAAAATTCCTTCATCTAGTCTAGTAAGCATTGCAATCTTTAGTTAGAAAATTTTTTGTTCCCAATTTAAGAAAATTTTAGGTTCAACTAATTATGAAGGAATTAAAAAGTGGACCTCATTGAGTGGTGATAAAATTATTTGAAATTTTATTGGCATTTTTACTGATAGAAAACATGATGCCTCACTGGATACAAGACCTAAGGTGCAACATCCAGTTCCACAAGACTCAAATTTCCCAAAAAACATTGCAATCCTAACCAATTTTAAATTATTTCAAAATGAAACCATTGTTATTTTGAGCATACTTTAAATTTTCACCAAATGAGTTATTAAAAGGACACCTAAATTCTAAATCCTTTATTACCTCATGATTACATAAGCTATAGCTTCTTAAGGTATGGGTTCCCATGTTGCTTAAGTGAAATGGGGTGTGTTGTGAGACCATGAGACATAATACATTTATTATTATTTCAAGAATCCTAAATCCTCCCAATTATCCCTACCTCCATAAACTTATATTTTCTCTTATCCTTTGAAATGAATCATTCTAGATCGATAAATACCTCAAATAAATTTCTTATGCTATACTCATTATCAATAAATATTTAATATTTTCAAATTTAATAAGATATTAATATGAACTAAAATTTATTCTTATTTACACCTTGTAAATAATCATGATAGATCTAATCCACCAAAATGATGATAGATATTGAAAGAAATCATAAAGGGTTTGGATTGCATACCTAATTCACCACTCTTAAAAAATCTTAATAAATTTTGTTGAATAGTACCTATCCATGAAGAAAAATCAACATGAAAATACATATTTCACATGTTTAAATATTTAGCTTCATTTCTATTTATCACTCTCAAAATTAATTTCCTACCACTTTTTGGTTATTATATTCCCTTTTATCAATTATTTTCTTAACATTGGTCACTATCATCCACCTTTCTCTAGTAATAACCACCAAAGTTTAGTATTTATTTATAAACATCATTCATTTCCACTTTGTGATGCAAAAGCATCCCAGGTTGTAAAGCAATCCTGTATCAACCAAAAACACTTATTTTCTTGTAGTTTAGTCTGTACCTGCCTTAGTAGTTTCTTCCGCATTTTATTGTTGTATCATTCTTTAGCTCGTGGAGTAGGATATTGGTTCTAAATGAGGCCATCTATAACATATATAGATTTCAAGATATTTGCATTCAATTTCAAAAAGTTATCTCTCTCAACATTTCACTATCAATTCTTAGATAGAGCATTCATGGCCTAGATAGCTCAGTTTAGTTGTGTAGACCTTTTTCGAAATGTGTAGAGCTTGATAGAACATCATTCAAGCATTTTAGGTCTAAGGGGAACTTTTTTGGAGATCCAAAATACATTTCCATCTCCCGATGGGTTATCTTTTCATGTTCTTGGTTGACCTACACATTTGATCTTGCATTGGGTTTGTAAACCCTTGAGGCTAATGCAAATCATAATTGGAGATTGAGAATCATATTTAAGATCATTTGTAATCCTTTAGAAAGTAGATAATTAGTAGTTAATAAGTTGGGAGTTAGATAATTCGATTCAACCTTCAAGGCTATGGATTGTAATAAGGCCTTGTGCCAATTGTAATATCTTGTAATACCCTTGCAATAGGCCTGTGAGACCTAGTCATTTCACATATTGGGCATATGATGCATGTAAGACTATAATGTGTTGAATCAATGATAATTCATGCTTACCGAGTATTTCTTGCATTATTTCCACTGTCTAGGATGCATGGTTGGATAGTCCTTTTTGGAACCTCCATTCATGGCTGCACCAAGTGGTATTAGACTGAGTTTGTGAGTCTTGAGAAGGAATTCCTTGTGGTGAAAAAATCGTTGACCTGAGGTAGCCTGCAAGTGTTTTCAACTGAGCACTGATAGTGAGGTAGTCAAAACCTTGTAGCCAGATAATTGAATTGAGGTAGTTGCACCAAATCCAAGGAGAGAGATGCCACAAGGGAGAGTGCCTATTATGGTGAATGTTGCTAGATGAATGGATTAAATTTTGGAAATGATGAGAGCAAGGGGAGTCTAGTTGGATGTTGTAGAAGAGGATATAAGGAGAGGTATAAACCATAGACATGTGGATGCAAGTGATGATGAATTATATCATGCTACAAATCAGAATGAAGAAACCCTAGCAGAAGAAGAAGATTCAAATAAGGTAAGTATGTTGAATGCTATTTCCAAGATTGGTAAGAGACCTAGAATTGAAATTCAAAATTACACAAGAAATTTAAACCCTAAGGAATTGATTGATTGGATCAATGATATGGTTGAACACTTAAATATAAATAAATTGAAGATCCAAAAAGAGTGAGATTTAAAGAAAACTAAGTTAAAAGGACATGTTACTATATGGTGGAAAGAAGTTCAATTGGATAGGAATAGAAGAGTGTTGTGCATATTTTGCACACCATGTATTCAGTGGAGGCCCTCTTTTCTTTCACCTTGTCGGCTCATTTTGTTGCCGCCTCATTTTGTGTGCTCCCCTTTTGATGACCCGCACAGTCAATATCACCTCAAAGTCCCACCATAAGTTGACCGTGCCTTCCCCTTTTGATTTTGTCATGTTTTGGTGCCTTGCGAAGTCTCTCTAGCAGATTGCCCTTGCCAACGGCCCCGGCCCCCCTCGGGCCCGGCCGTCCGAGTTTCCCACCCCGGGTTTCCTTTTCGCTCCCGCCATTCCCAACGGCATTTGGCTTGCATCCTCCTGGCCCTCGGGACCCGAACCTTCGATGGTCGTTTAATACAAATCGCTAAATCTTAATGGCCATCCAAGCCTCTCGGGCCCGGGACCCCAGAGTTCTGCTCCCAGGGTTCCGAGAGTGTTTCGCCTTGTCTCACGACGAACCTCTCACATCTTCCCGCCATTTGGGCCCTGACCTCCTCTTTGCCACCAATGAATTTACCAATTTGAATCTTCTAATGTCCTCCTTCCTGCGCCCTCTTGGCTCTAGGGCTCGAATCCTCCCTTTGCCGTCGGGGACTTGGCGTGAAATCAGAAATGGAAAACACCCTTTGCCCCTTTGTCAGCATAACTCGGCCTTTCGGCACAGCCTTTCACCGACACCCCGATCCCCTTGTTCTCCAGCGAGTCAGCCAGACTCATTCCATTCGGTGAGACCTCTCACAAACTTAGGAACCCTACACTGAGCACTTGGGTTTTGCTCTCTCTTCACCAAGACAATTTGGCTTTCTCACTAACAAGAACCTCATCGTGTTGTCGGCGAAACATAGTGAGTCGGGGAAGCCTTATATAGAATGTTCTTGCTTTGCTAAAAGCCACCCTGGGTTAGCCCTTCGTTCACCAGGAGAAAGCAAATCTTACCCCAAAGGCCATCATTGCCTATCGGCAAGACTTGGCGAGGTCGCTAGGACCTCTCCCCGATTTAGGAATCTTTCACCGAAGGTTCCCTCTATTAGCATAGCTTGCCCCGATCGCAGGACGTTTCCCCGCTTAGGGTTGTCTCATCGACATCCTCGTTCTGAATAACTTTCGAATGCCGAAGAGACCCTATGCCGATTTCACAATGTCTCACCGAGGGGACCCGCTCATCCATGTGTTGCTATAACAACCTTGTTGTCACGCCGACAAGAAAACTTTATCATTCCATTCGGTGAGACCCCAGACATCTCACTAAGACTTATACCGATCTTACAAAGTCTCACCGAACCATCCAAACTTCTATCTTCACCAGGAGAATCCCTTAAGCTTGGCTGATGGAAATACACATGCGGTTATTGAATTCACAGTCGCCCAGACATTTTATCTCTCTCCCCGACCGAGCCCCATATACCTTAGCATGTCGCTATAACTCTGAACCATCGGCGAGACGCTATGTAGAATTTGCTAAGTTACAATGAGGGTTGTCGTGGCGCCACTGCTTGCCAAGAGAAAGTAGAACCTACGCTGACAAAAAGGGTCATTCATTTCATTTTCGGTGTAATTGGAATGAAGTCATCTTTGAAGAGGAGGAGCCTAATCACGAGTTGGTGGGGAACATGCTCGCATCGCTGAAACCATACGCCAAGAGATGAAACCTATACCG